>VZQC01012819.1:98715-128914 GCA_009823505.1 Rhizomys pruinosus
CAAAGCCAGGCATGGTAGTGCATGCCTTTAATCCCAGCCCTCAGGAGGCAGAGCCAGTGGTAGTCAGATCTCTGTGAGTTCAAGGCCAGCCTGGTTCTACATAAGCCAGGCCAGCTTGGGCCTCAGGGAGACCCTGTATCAAAAAAAAAAAATTTCCAACACAAGGGGAATTTCTTTCCATCCATCCACCCACCCACCCACCCACCCATCCACCCACCCACCCATCCATCCATCCACCCACCCATCCATCCATCCATCCATCCATCCATCCATCCATCCATCCATGAGAAGTTGTCATGGAAAGTGCTTTCCATGAGCAGGTACTGAGTTAGTTGGTCTTGAGAGGCCCTGGGATGTGTGTGGCTTTGGGTCACAGAAGCCAGCCTGGGCACAAGGAAGTTAAGACTGTGTCTCTGGTAAGGGGAAATCATGGTAGGGAGAACAGCTGGGCACCTGTCAGGAGTGGTAGGGAGGACAAGACCCTGAGATAATTTAGAAACAGGATCAAGGCCATTTGTGGGGTGGGTGTGGCGCAGTGCAGAGCAGATGCCTAGCATGTGTGAGGCCCTAGGTTCCATGCATATCCCTGCAGAAAACCAACAGCAAAACAGAACAAAACAGATGTGACTTCATCAGTGGTGAGGAGACAGTTCTGTGCTGTTCCCCTCAGGAGCCTGAGGAGTTCTTTAACTTTTTAGGGGCCTTGACTGAGGTCCAACCAGGATTTGTGGCTTCAACACAAAATTACTTCAGGAATAACCAGTATGAAGCAGAATTGGTGATTTTATTAAAGATACTTTATTTTTTATTTTTTTGGTCTTTTGAGACAGGGTCTCCCTGTAACCCCAGCTAGCCTGGCTGCGTAGACCAGCCTGGCCTTGTACTTAGAGATCTACCTGCCTTTACCTCCCAAGTGCTGGGATTAAAGGTGTGTGCCACCATGCCCAACTAAGATATTTTTAAATTTTATTTCTGTATGTGTATTGATGTACTGTCTGCATGCAGGTTTGTGCACCCATGTCGTGCAATGCCGCGGAGGTCAGAAGAGGGTGTCGGAATCCCCTGGAACTGGAGTTCTCCTGGAATTGGAATTTCAGACGGTTCTCAGCCGCCATGTGGGTGCTGGGGATCGAACCCCAGTCCTCTGCAAGAGCGGTCGGCACTCTCAACCGCTAGGCCATCTCTCCAGCCCCTAAACTTTATTTTTTATGAATGAGGGTTTTGCCTAACATACATAAGTACACCTGTGTTGCGCTATCCCCACAGAGTCTAGAAGAGGACGTCAGATCCCCTGGAACAGGAGTTAGGGATGATTTTTAGCCACCATGCCCTCTGGAAAAGGACAAGCAGTCAGTGCTCTTAACTGCTGAGCCATCTCTCCAGCACTTTAAAGATATCTTTATATAGATTTTAAACACAAAGGTTAGGGAGAACAGAGGTGTCTGGGAAGGAAGACATACTCCAGGCAGGCGGATCTCTGTGAGTTCAAGGTCAGCCTGGTCTACGTAGCAAGCAAACTCTAGGCCAGCTAGGACTAAACAGAGACCCTGTCTCAAAAAAAAAAAAAAAAAAAAAAAGATATAGTCCAGTGTGAACGACTCGGAAAGGGATAGCCCAAGAAAGCCTAAAGTATCTTTTTTTTTTCAAATTTTATTTATTGTTTTATTTATTTTTTTGTACAAGATTATGTTACAAATCAAATCTTTACCTATGTCCCCCTCCCTACCCCCTACCCTCCCAGAGCTCATACATTCATAACATCTTTTTTTTTATCCCCCCCGTCTTTCTGAGATAGGGTCTCCTTGTAGCCCCAGCTGTCCTGGAACTTACTATGTAAAGCAGGCTGGCCTTGAACTCACAGAGATCCACTTGCCTCTGCCTACCAAGTGCTGAGATTATAGGCGTATACCACCATGCCCACTCTAAAGTTATATCTTAAAAATATATTTTATTATTTTTATTTATTTTGTGTGTATGAGTATATTGCCTGCACGTATGTAGGTGTACCATGTCATGCATGCACTAGCCTTCAAGGTCAGAAGAGGGGATTGGAGTTACAGACAGTTGTTAGCCACCATGTGGGTGCTGGGACTTGAACATGGGTCCTCTGCTAGAGCAGGCAATGCCCTCCACCGCTGCCTTCTCTCTCTAGCTCCCAGTTGTATCTTTTTGTTTTTTAATTTTTTTAAATTAATTTTATTTATTTCTGTATGTGTATGAATGTACTGTCTGCATGCAAGTTTGTGTACCCGTGTCGTGCAATGCTGCGGAGGTCAAAAGAGGGTGTCGGATTCCCCTGGAACTGGAGTTCTCCTGGAATTGGAGCTTCAGACGGTTCTCGGCCGCCATGAGGGTGCTGGGGATCGAACCCGGGTCCTCTGCAAGAGCGGTCAGCGCTCTTAACTGCTAGGCCATCTCTCCAGCCCCCCCCCCTTTTTTTTAAACCCCTACAGCACCTTTGTGGTGTGTGACACATCTTGCTTAATAGAGACGTGTGTGGTTCGTAATACCCATCCAGGATGCTATGAATCCGCGCTCAGGCGTAACCCTGCATTAGGCACTTCTGTAAATGCTTAATGTTTATGAAGTAGTTTCGCTTGTGGACCACTTACCAGTAGTGTAGCGCGCTAATGGTCTATGTAGGACCCTGCAAGATAGTCTTCTCCATAAGATCTTCACGTGTGTGGGCCAAGAACAATGCCATACACCGATTCACAGTGATTAGCTTAGCCAGACTTGCATTCTCTGCCGCGGCACATGCCTCGGTCGGGGCTCTTCTGATTCCACTTCTCTGCAGACCTTCACGCGCACATAGTCTGAGTCAAAACTTTGTTCCTTAGATTTCTTGTCTCCAGAAGGGGAAAACTCTGAGCGCTCCCTCGGTGTTCTGACCTCCGTGGGGAACAGTGTGCCCACAACGGCACAGGACAAGGGGAGTACTCGCTCGTCAATCTACGCACATGCAGACGAGTTAGAAAACATTCAACTCAACTATTTTCATTAAATTAGAATACACCACTTACAAAAAAAGTTTGAATAGTAGTGATACACGCACTGTTATCCCAATGGGGCCTAATGTAATATATTTTCTTTACCTAAATGCAACTCAACTGTCAATATAGAACAGATGGTTAAAAATTGCTTATATATTATTTTTGCTATGTTTCCTGGTGTGTGATGTAGATTGTGTTTGATGTCGTGATGGATGTCGTGTGTATATTGCTACACTCATATGATTGTCTGATGTCATGTGTAGAATGACTTAGGTGCAAGGAGTGTGGTTCTTCTCTCACCTATACGCTCACACATATGCTGTGACCTCAGAGGAGTTGTATAAACTCAGTCAATTCCAAAGTCAGTGTATAGTGGCTCTCTCAAGTGCTCCTTCTTGCTCTGAGCTCGCAGTCATCTATGCTTTACCACAAACCCTTACTCATCTGTGTGTTGACTCGCTGAAGGGTCTCGCCTAATACGCTGTGTAGAAACTCGTGTGAGATGCCTATGGATGAGTAGATTATATTAGATCTGAGAAGAGAATCATGAGACATCGCTGGGTTGTCGACAAGGAGTTGATTATAGACCTCTAGATTATGGGATGTCTCCTCGTAATAAGAATAGAATGCTCTGGTGTAGTAGGTGTGCCGTCATAGTGAAAATAATTATGAACGGAGTATTGTGGATTGCGAAGCCAAGACGACGAAAAGGATCTTAAGTAGGTGTTGATATGCTCGAGTTTTTGCTGACTCTCTCTGAACATAGGATAGAAAACAGCTCAACCAAACAATAGTTACTGGGCTGTTGCAGTGCAGTTTCTCGCTCTCCACTTTTCTCTCATTGCATCCTCGCTCCAATATATCCCTCTCCCCCTTTCATGATTCTCTATAAGACAACTGTTGTTGTATTGCTAACGACACTTTTTATTTGTATGTTTTTGTAAAAAATAAAAATAAAAAAAATATTTATTTTTTTATATGTATCAATGTACCGTCTGGTGGCACAACTTTTGACAGGTCATTGTCTGCATACGCACTTGGTGGCTCTGTGCAATAGCATCTTGTGACGAGTGAGAAACGAGTGGCAGATATAACGATACGTTGGTTCATCCACACCATGAGTGTAATGAGAATCGTATGCTACTAACTTTGCGTACTGCATTCTGCAGATGTAAGCTGGTGTACGGGTGGTTCTCTTCTAAATGCCGACAACTGGAGCTAGGCGTAGCTTGTGAATGCTGACTCGTGATCTTCCTCGGTGTGTCTTTGCTGCAATATGCATCCCGCGCCAGAGTTCGGCGCTTCTTAGATGTTGACTGGGTCTAGGCATCTCGCTATCATGCGCCAGCCTCATATTTGAGGTTTTACATCCTTTCAGCTCTACCTTCTTGCATCACATTGTATACTAGTCTCAAAGCACCCCACTTCGTGGCAGTGGCTTACTATTCCCCCATCTCTAGCAGTTAATCATTTTCTTCAGCCTTTCTCATATGGAAGCTTACTACAGTAGATGCTCCTCATTATATTGGGTCCTTGGTGTGAGGTGGCGCTCTGTCGGACCCAGTAGCATAGGTCACTCGTACTCTTTCTCTTACTTCGTCTCATCTCTCTCTCTTCTCTACTTCTCTTTCGCTAACTTACTCTTCGTCTCATCACACCCTTCATCTACCCATTCAAGTTCCACACACACACACAGAGAAACAAACAAAAAAGTAAATCTGTCTAAAAATATACTGGCTGTGGGGCTGGAGAGATGGCTCAGCAGTTAAGAGCACTGATTGCTCTTGCAGAGGACCCGGGTTTGATTCCCAGAACCCACATGGTGGCTAAGAACTGTCTTTAAGCTGGACATGGTGGTGCATGCCTTTAATCCTAGCACTGGGGAGGCAGAGGCAGGTGGATCTATGTGAGTTCAAAGCCTGTCTGGTCTACAGAGTGAGTTCTAGGCTACCTGGGGCTATAGGGAGACACTGTCTCAAAAACACCAAAAAAAGAAAAATAGTTAAAAAAAATATATGTATATATGCTGGCTTCTTGGCATTGGTGGCACATACCTTTAATCCCAGCACTCGGGAGGCAGAGGCAGGTGGATCTCTGTGAGTTCAAGGCCATCATGCTCTACATAGTGAGTTCCAGGACAGCTGGGGCTACAGGGAGACCGTGTCTTAAAAAGACAACAACAACAACAACACAAAACAACAAACTGGCTGGCTGGGGTCATGACAGCAGCATATGGAGGATGGGCACGGCTTCTGGCTGGGTGACTGAAAATGTGATGCCATTTTCTCTTTCTGTTAGGTTTTGTTTTTTTCCAACTAGATTCTAAGTCCCTTCTGGATGTGGCTTCTAATGACTCAGAGGCACAGACTAGGTTCAATGTGGATCCCTGACATTCATAAGAAATGAGCCTTGAACCTTTTGGAATCCTAACTTTGCATCCACAGCAATATTGATACACAGGCCTGACTTTCTCCAGAGTCGTGTTTCAGTGGAGAGTCAAGTGTTTATCTCCATGTCCCAAGTTAACTGCGCTGAACATTTGTCGTAGTTTCTCTTTACCTTGATGATCATTTTCCACCACGTTTTCACTGCTCCACTCGAGTAACCCTGGCTGTGAAAGACATGAAGAGACTACAGTGGCCATGGCTTCGTACAGGCTTTATGGCATATGTGAACTTAGGTCTCAGAGCTACAGACTTTTACATATTAGTGAACAGTGTAAATACTAAATCTTTGGATGCTAACTGTCTACCCCAGGGATGGCGAATATATGGTGTGGATCCTGTTACCTCCAAAACTGCCTAGAGCAGACATTACTAATCAATTACAGCTGTCTTTCCTGCTGAGCTAGGGTTTGGGTTCTGCTCATAGAGCTTTAGGCACCCACCACCAGCTGAGTGGAATCGGCACTACAGCTGGAACCCATTTGCCATTTCTGGCCTTTGCCAGTTGTTGAATGAGTGGGTGGGAGGCTGCTGCCCTGCAGAGTGGCCACTGCCCCCAGCCTTGACCCTAGTGTGGCTTCACAGCAAAGCTATGAAGCTAGGAACATCCTGAGGCCAAGGAAATTTGCAGGAAATACAGGGAAACCAGGTCAGTGTCAGTCAGAGTCCATTGTATTCTGAGTCCTCTGAAATTCCATGTGTTAGCAACCTGTCGGAAGTCAGTTTTTAAATTTTACTTAGTATGTGTGTGTGTGTGGGGGCACTTGTGTGCCATGGTGTGGGTGTATGGCTGTCAGAGGACAAAGTTTTAGCAGTCAGATCTCTCCTTTGGCCTTGCTTTGAGGCAAGGTTTTCCTCCCTCCCTTCCCTCCCTTCCCTCCCTCCCTTCCCTCCCCTCCCCTCCCCTCCCCTCCCCTCCCTCCCTTCCTTCCTTCCTTCCTTTCTTTTTTTTGAGACAGGGTCTCCCTGTAGCCCCAGCTGTCATGGAACTCACTCTGTAGACCAGGCTGGCCTTGAACTCACAGAGATCTGCCTGCCTCTGCCTCCCGAGTAGCTAAGATTAAAGGTTTGAGCCACCACACCCAGCTTAAAGATGGTTCTTAGCTGCCATGTGGGTGCTGGGAATCAAACCCGGGTCCTCTGCAAGAGCAGTTGGTGCTCTTAACCTCTGAGCTGTTTCTCCAGCCCCAAGGTCTTTCTTGTAACCACTGCTGCACTGTGGAGGGGGGGCTGCTGCACTGTGGAGGGGGGGCTGCTGCACTGTGGAGGGGGGCTGCTGCACTGTGGCGGGGGGCTGCTGCACTGTGGAGGGGGGCTGCTGCACTGTGGAGGGGGCTGCTGCACTGTGGAGGAGGCTGCTGCACTGTGGAGGGGGGCTGCTGTACTGTGGAGGGGGCTGCTGCACTGTGGAAGGGGGCTGCACTGTGGAGGGGGGCTGCTGCACTGTGGAGGGGCTGCTGCAATGTGAGAGGGGGGGGCTGCTGCACTGTGGAGGGGGGCTGCACTGTGGAGGGGGCTGCTTGTCTCTGTGGAGGGGGCTGCTGCACTGTGGGGGGGGGGCTGCTGCACTGTGCAGAGAAGGGGAGCTGAGCATAGCTGGGAAGGGGGCTGCACCTGGTGGAGGGGGGCTGCGTGCACTGTGGAGGGGGCTTGGCTGCACTGTGGAGGGCTGTGGCTGCTGCACTGTGGAGGGGGGGCTGCTGCACTGTGGAGGGGGGCTGCTGCACTGTGGAGGGGGGCTGCACTGTGGAGGGGGGCTGCACTGTGGAGGGGGGCTGCACTGTGGAGGGGGCTGCTGCACTGTGGAGGGGGGCTGCTGCACTGTGGAGGGGGGCTGCACTGTGGAGGGGGGCTGCACTGTGGAGGGAGGCTGCTGCACTGTGGAGGGGGGCTGCTGCACTGTGGAGGGGGGCTGCTGCACTGTGGAGGGGGCTCCAGCTGATTCTCTTGCCTTAGCAATGGTGGAGGCAAGGTCCCTGTGTCCAGTTTTTTACTTGCGTGCTGAGGATTGAACTCAGGTTGTCTGGCTTGCTCAGCAGATGCTTCTACCCATGGAGCCATCTCCTCCGGCTCAGTTTTTTGTTCATTTTTTAAATTAACCTTGAGGCAGAGTTTCACTTATGTAGCTGGGGTTGGCCTAGAATTTACTTCGTAACCTAGGCCCGGAATTCAGTCCTTTTGGCTGCCTGAGTGTTGGGATTACAGGCAGGACTGTGGACTGGGGGACAGTTTAGGGGACTGACATTTTTCTCCATGTCTCTGGGGCCCGGCTCTTGATTTTGAATTAGGCTTTGGGGCCGTGAGACAATTGCCCTGGCCCCCCTGAGCTATCTGACTGGTGGCCAGCAGTATTCTTAATCTTTCTTGCTTGGCCACCTCAGTGGTGTAGAGGAAGCCCAGGAAGCAGAAGCTAGCAGCTTCCTGTTTCCTTCTCCCTGCAGACTGGGAAGCCAGGGTGCAGGGCCCTCCCAGCAGCCTGCAGACCAGTTGGAAGCTGTTGGAGTCCCTGCCCCTCCTGCCGCAGGGGTCCAGCCCTCCCTCTCTGCTCCCCTAGGCTCCTGGGGCCGTGCTGTTGGCATAGCTTTGTTGCTAGCCCTCCCCGTGCTTCCAGGCCCTGCTGAGCTGCTGGGCCAGGAGCTGTTGGCAGCTAGAGAAGGGGCCATGCTGGTTCAGGTTCCCTGTGGGAGCTCCTTACAGACCTGGGCCATTTTCATGTTTTAATTTATGTGCACTTTATCCTGTGGCTTCTCCCTGCTGGGTGACTTGTAAATCTCTTAGCTTCTGTGAACCTTGCCATGTGGTTGGTGGAGGAAGGCGCAGGGAGGGGCTCTGATGGTGCTTGGCTGGTAGCTGGCAGATTCTGCCAGAAGATTCCCTCCTCTGAGTTCCAGTAGCCACTGTTAGCGGCCCAAGAGCCTCTTGTCTTGACATGTTTTGCACATTGAACTTAGGTTTTCTGTGTTCATGTTTGTCAGCAGCATCAGCTCCAGTTTTAGGCCCTTTCATTTGTCCTCCATGAATTGACTATGGTTCTATTTAACTGTGGCTTAAATCTCATTTAATGTTCACAACAGTCCCGTGAGGCAGCTGGCATTTCTCTGCATCTTACAGCAGCACTGGCTAAGGCTGAGATCTTGTGTCTCTTGGGAGATGGTTCAGGGATTCTAGCCAAGATGCTCTGCTTCACCTCCTGTAGACTTGGGCCACTTCTTCCCAACCCCTGGGAATCCCCTGCACGGCCTACCCACTCCCATTTTAAGTCCTTCTCCCCTTGTCCCTGAGCCTGCTTGGTGGGGGTGTCTGCTTTCAGCCCAAAGCTCTGGGATTCTGGGCAGTACTTGAGGTTCCATTGTGCTGGACAGCCCGTCACACGGGGGATGGGCCAGAGGGAAGCACCGGAAGACAAAGGAATGGTTTTCCTGGGCACAGCACCTCCTGCGCCCTCCCAGATCCTGTGGGTCTGTTCCTGATGGGCCCTGCTCCTGGTGGGCCCCACAGGCTGCTTATGGAAGGGACTGTCCCAGGAGGCCTCCATCACCTTGGCTGGCCAGCCAGCCTCTGACATCATGCCTTTTCCAACCAGGTGACTGGCTTCCTCCTGCGCATCTGTGTTGATACGCAAGTGAAAGAGAGGCGATGAAGGACCTAGCAGACAGGAAATTTATCCTGACTGATGAACGTGGCCTCTGGGGCTTTGGCTTTGCTATTTCTTGTCATGCTCTTGAGCCTCAGGAATGATGTCCACCTCTGGGGAGAGCGCTCATGTCCTGGCCCTGCCTCTCAGTGCAGGTGACTGTTACAAGGTAATTGCTTTCTTCAGGCCCCGTTCCTCAGCCGCCAAGGTCTCTTGTAGCTCAGCCCCAGGTGGCCTGTGAGGTGGACATGTCTGGATGGATCTTCCAGCTCTGGGCCTTCCTAATTCCTTCTTTAATGCCTTCTTTGCTCCTGACCTAGAGGAAGATGGAGGGAGGAAAGGAAGCAGTTAATGAGGAACCTGCTGCTCTGATTTCTGATGGGGACAGATTATTTACAGAGATGGCTGCCTGTCACTGGGAGGCCTGTCTTGCAGCCTCCCTCCTGGCCTGTGTTGTGCACTGTTCTTGTCTGTCTGTCTGTCTGTCCTTCTGTGGGCCTTACACTGTGCAGGCCCCTGCTTGCATTGTGCTGCTTCGGTTCCCCTTTCGCTTTTTAATTCTGTGCTGAGCATGAACCCTGGGGCTTCACACATGCTAGGCAAGCCGTCTGCTGGAGCCACGCCTTGCTCCCGGCCTTCGTTCCACCCCCTTCCCCATGCAGAGTCTTGTAGAGGCTCGTGTCTACAGGTTTTGAAAATTATTTATTTATTGATTGGTTGATTAATGTGCATGAGTGTATTGTCTGCATGTCTGTAAGTGCACCCGTGTTGTGCAGTGCCCATAGAGGTCAGAAGAGGGCATTGTGGATTCCCTGGAACTGGAGTTATGGACGGTTGTTGCTACCACGTGGGTGCTGGGAACCCAGCGGTCTTCTGCAGGACAGTCAGTGCTCTTGTCAGCTGAGCCGTGTCTCCAGCCCTGGCACCTACAGTTTCATAACTCCAGCTTCAGTCGCAGTCACAGAGAAGCCAGAACACCTGCTTGGATGTAGTTTAGATTCCAAACCAACACAGACCAACATCCAGGCAGAACTGGGCTGGGCTGCGAGACTAGGAAGAGGGTCCAGGAGTGTCTGCTGGCCACGGATAGGAAGAGGGTCCAGGACTGCCTGCTGGCCACGGATAGGAAGAGGGTCCAGGACTGCCTGCTGGCCACAGATAGGAAGAGGGTCCAGGACTGCCTGCTGGCCACAGATAGGAAGAGGGTCCAGGAGAGCCTGCTGGCCACGGATAGGAAGAGGGTCCAGGACTGCCTGCTGGCCACGGATAGGAAGAGGGTCCAGGACTGCCTGCTGGCCACGGATAGGAAGAGGGTCCAGGACTGCCTGCTGGCCACGGATAGGAAGAGGGTCCAGGACTGCCTGCTGGCCACGGATAGGAAGAGGGTCCAGGACTGCCTGCTGGCCACGGATAGGAAGAGGGTCCAGGACTGCCTGCTGGCCACGGATAGGAAGAGGGTCCAGGACTGCCTGCTGGCCACGGATAGGAAGAGGGTCCAGGACTGCCTGCTGGCCACGGATAGGAAGAGGGTCCAGGACTGCCTGCTGGCCACGGATAGGAAGAGGGTCCAGGACTGCCTGCTGGCCACGGATAGGAAGAGGGTCCAGGACTGCCTGCTGGCCACGGATAGGAAGAGGGTCCAGGACTGCCTGCTGGCCACGGATAGGAAGAGGGTCCAGGACTGCCTGCTGGCCACGGATAGGAAGAGGGTCCAGGACTGCCTGCTGGCCACGGATAGGAAGAGGGTCCAGGACTGCCTGCTGGCCACGGATAGGAAGAGGGTCCAGGACTGCCTGCTGGCCACGGATAGGAAGAGGGTCCAGGACTGCCTGCTGGCCACGGATAGGAAGAGGGTCCAGGACTGCCTGCTGGCCACGGATAGGAAGAGGGTCCAGGACTGCCTGCTGGCCACGGATAGGAAGAGGGTCCAGGACTGCCTGCTGGCCACGGATAGGAAGAGGGTCCAGGACTGCCTGCTGGCCACGGACAGGAAGAGGGTCCAGGACTGCCTGCTGGCCACGGACAGGAAGAGGGTCCAGGACTGCCTGCTGGCCACGGACAGGAAGAGGGTCCAGGAGTGCCTGCTGGCCACGGACAGGAAGAGGGTCCAGGAGTGCCTGCTGGCCACGGACAGGAAGAGGGTCCAGGAGTGCCTGCTGGCCACAGACAGGAAGAGTGTCCAGGAGTGCCTGCTGGCCACGTACAGGAAGAGGGTCCAGGAGTGCCTGCCGACCACGGGAGCCTCACGTCCTGAGCTCTCTGGGTCCACATGTGGACTTAAGGGTGTTTATCCTGTGGTTGGCATTGTGTGCCGGGAGCTTACTACCCTGTCCATCCTGTTCTCTGCCCTGCAGTAGGTGGCTAGAAATGAGTCTGACTTGAACAATGAGACTTGTGACCCCGTTTCTGCTTTCAGTGGCCAGTAGTTGTGAAAATCAGACCTCGTGCAGGCAGCAGTGAAGGAGATGGTGGAGAGCAACCATGGGACCTTGCAGGGTCAGGAAGCTCAGTAGTGTCCCTAGGTCATCCTTGTTGGGGGACATGTGCTGTCCCTGCAGGGATTTTGGAGGGTCGTGGTCTGAGCTATGGGATCCTGATGAGATGGTGGCTTTGGCTTGGTAACTCTTAGAGCAACTTTGTGTCAATTTGAAAAATGTCAATTTCTTAGGTTAAAAGGAAACATTGAAGCATACACACACTTGTTCTCATCCTCCCTCCCTCCCTCCGTCCCCACCCTCCCCTCCCTCCCTCCTGTAGAGCTCCGTGTTGTGAGTATACTGCCTCCAGTCATGGGGTGCAGCAGCCACATAGTCTGTGTTCTCTCCCCTTCCATAGAGGGGCCTGTTTTGATTGAGGACAAGGGCTCTGAGAAGGGTGGACAGAAGGCTGGAGGGTGAGGGAGGAGGCATTGGTTCTAGTGGAGGGTGAGCCCAGGGCAGGGTTAGAATGGGGTCTGGTTGTGTACATGTGGGCTGGTGAGTGCACGTGTGCTTGCCTGGGTGCGCTGCTGAGGGTGCCCATGTGGTTCTGTGTGGTTTGGGGACTCAGCTGTGCCTTCTCAGTAGGTCAGTATGTACCTGTGGTGAATGCCCCTCTTCACTGGGCACAGTACCTGGGAGTCCTGTCTTTCCCGTCTCCTCTGGCTAACTGCCATAGCATGGCATCTGAGGCAAGGTCCCAACTCCTCTTTCCCCTCAGGGGTGGAGGTGCCGAGGATAGACACATCTTGGCCTCAGCAAACCTTCAGCCCCCACCGGGCCACACGGTGTGAGAGGAGTGAGCGCTTCAAGCAGCAGGGTGACTGTCTGGGTTTAAGCAGAGTGCGTGTTTCCGGGTGTGCGTGCATGCAGAGTGACATGTTTTGCTTTAGAGAAAATGAGGTAGAGGTCTTGGCTTGCAATTTTCCACTTGTCTTAATCCTGGGAGACTCTCAACAGCTTTGTTTAAAAACTGGACATGCAGATTGCAAGGACCTGACTGAAGAAGAGCTGTTGGGTCCCCCAGGAAGGCAATTAGGTTCGCAGCCAGTGCGTGGATCTGTTTGGCCATTATGTATGTATTTATGTATATACGGATGGATGGGTGGATACAGTGTGTGAACCCAGCGGGTGGGGAGGCAGAGCCCTTCCAGCATCAGCTCTGCTGTGAGTCACTGAATAGGGGCTTCTTGATCGTTCTCTCTGGCCTTTTCCTGGTGACGGCTGGGAGCCGGGGTGGGGAAAGCTCCAGGCTGTGAGGGGCAGAGAAGGAAGCCGGTTGGGATTGTCTGTCCTGGGCCTGCCCTCAAGCTGCTAGAGAAGCTGGGGGTGGGGTGGTGGCGGCGGTGGTGGCGGCGGTGGCAGTGGGGGTGGTGGATGATAGGCCTGTGAAAGAAACAGACCTCAGTGCAGGGAGAGTGACACAGGGCACTGCATCAAGGGAGAGTGGCCGACACTTTGAGAGGAAGATGCGCATGTATTCAAGTGTGCCCATGTCGTGCAATGCCCAGAGGAAGGAGAGGGAGCAGATCTGGAGGGAGGCTGGAGTCTGGGTGGGTACAGGAAAGGGGCTCTTGGTGTGGTTGCAGTGGGGATGAGAAGCCTGAAGGTGGGTAGGGGTGGGTGCCACCTGCCTGGAAAGGGAGGGCCCGGCAGGCCAGGGAGGGCGAGGGCCTTACTCTGAGGTACCTTAAATGGTCCCCAGGGAGTTTGGGTTTAGGAAGACTGGCAGGAGGAAGTGGAGGAAGGAGGGTGCAAAGGGATGTTTTAGGAAACATGAACTTGTAGTAGACACCAAGGTGAATTTTTTTTCAAGTTGAAATTTTTTTTAATTTATTTCTGTATGTGTATGAATGTACTGTCTGCATGTAGGTTTGTGCACCCGTGTCGTGCAATGCCACAGAGGTCAGAAGGGGAACTGGAGTTCTCCTGGAATTGGAGTTACAGACGGTTCTCAGCCGCCATGTGGGTGCTAGGGATCGAACCTTGGTCCTTTGCAAGAGCAGTCGGTGCTCTTAACTGCTAGGCTATCTCTCTAGCCCCAAAGTGAATTTTTTTTTTCTAATTTTATTTATTTCTGTATGTGTATCAATGTACTGTCTGCATGCAGGTTTGTGCACCCGTGTCGTGCAATGCCGCGGAGGTCAGAAGAGGGTGTCGGATTCCCCTGGAACTGGAGTTCTCCTGGAATTGGAGTTTCAGACGGCTCTCGGCCGCCATGTGGGTGCTGGGGATCGAACCCGGGTCCTCTGTAAGAGCGGTCGGCGCTCTTAACCACTAGGCCATCTCTCCAGCCCCCAAGGTGAATTTTTAAAGAAAGATCCTTTTTGTTGTTGCTCAGAAATCAAACATTGCATAAATTATATAAATGGAAAATCTCCCCCAATTCTCCCCTTTAGAGATAACAACTATTAATACTTTAGTTTGTGCTCTTTACAGATTAAAACAATTATGTTTATTTATTTATTTTGTATGTTGGGAGATGTGTGCACAGCAAGGCACTCATGCGGAGGTCAAAGGACAGCTTTGTGAGAGTCAGTTCTCACCTTCCACCATGTGAGTTCTAGGGATCAAACTCAGGTTGTCAGTGCCTTTGGTGGCAAATGCCTTTACCTGCTGAGCTATCTTGACAGCCCTTTCTAGATATTGTTGTGATAAGCTGGCGTCTGGCCATTGGCCTGCTCGTTTGCGCTGTCTGCAGGTGGACTGGCTGCTTTGCTGCTCTTCGGCCATCTTTCCACATCAGAATGACCTCATTCTTTTCAGTGGCTGCACAAGCTTGCTGAATGGGTTTTGTGTCAGTTTTCTAAGCAGCACAATAGACCGTTCCAAGATTTAGTGTGTTCACTGTGCTGTGGGTTGGCCATCCGATGTGGGCTCAGCTGCTCATGTTTAAGCTCATTAACACAGTGACAGTCAGTTGATGGCTCTGCCGGTCCTGGAGGGTCCAGGAGAGTCTGGCTCACAAATCCCGTGGCTCACTGTGGCTCTCAGCTGATCTCTCTTTCTTCGTCAGTGTGAACGAAGCTAGCTTTTCAGATGAAAATGGAATCCATGAGAGCCAGCAAGGTCTGGATTATGAAGCCCTGCTCTCTCCCAAACACAAAATCCATCTACTATTGGTAAAGGCAAGGGACTATTGTAGGGTGGGACTGTGCTTCTTGGTAGTAGGAATGGCCACATCCAGGGATCCAGAGTGGGTATAGTCAGAGATGGGATGATGCATGATCCTTCCCTGTGCCCAGGGGCAGGAGAACTAGAATGCTGAGAGGAGACCCCCTAGGTTTTGGAAGACAAAGCAGCCCCCTTCTCCTCCCAGCCCACTGCTTGTCCTAGGTGGGTCATCCAGGGGCAGTGACAAGGACAGGATACTAAGTTCCCATGTTGGTTCTAGGCATTGTTAGGCATGGATTCATCATGTTGTGTGTGAGGTGGGGCGATCAGCTTGCTGCAGCAGAGGCCTAGGCTTTAATGGACAGTGTGTGTTGCTCCTAGAGCCTTCCTCCTTCACCTGCCATTCTTCCTGAAAGCTGCCTAGAGCCTGGCTTCTCGATACCTGCTGCTGATTTGCATGGCTTCTTTGAAAACTGTCAGTCTGTGGGTGACAGGCTTTTAACATGGCCAGCTGGGCTCTCCAGGTCCAGATCAGCTGCGATTTCATTCGTTCATTTGCCCAACAAATCCTGCACAGACTCTGGGCATTCTCTGTATCTCCTAGTAACTAGCTGTGGTAGAAGTGGGGTGGGGTTGGGGGGTTTGGTCCGTGTGACTCATAGATATTACCTTTCCAAAATAACCGGGCAGCTCGCAGTGGACTTGACATTTTGACTTCTCACAAGGTGTTCGTTTTTATAGTTCTGTCCATGCCTCAGTAGCTCTTCCTCCCTGTGAAATGCCGTGCATTGCTGGAAGGCTGGGGGAAGGCAGGGAAGGGCCAGCAGCTGAGCACCAAGGAGTCTCCAGCCCGGCTTCAAGGCTACTGCTGTGAGACTCCAGTGGTGAAGCGCTCTCTGCCTCTGGCCATTTATCCAACTTGCCCCTTCCTGGAGAGCTGGGCTGGGAGCACCCCCAACCCCCGACTCCCCAGCTCAGCAGTGTTCTCTTGCTGGTCACCCTCCTGGTGGCTGTGCATTCTTCAAATAACAACAAAAGCAGAGTAGGCTTTTGTGTTCGGTTTTATTTCCTTCCTGCTCCCTGCCTGCCAGCATCTCTCAGAAAAGAACTGTTTTTCAACCAAGATCTTGGTTCACTGCGAAAAGCATTCTGCACCCCAGGCACAAACTCTTGGCAGCCAGCCTGTGTAGCTCAGCAAAGGGGGATGTGGTTGAGGAGGGAGCATGGCCTGGTGTATGTGGCTTACTTGGGGTGCAGCATTGTGCTTCTGTGACACCTAACCGGTGTATCAGCTTCATACTTCCCAGTGCTAAGAGCTAGTGAAAGCATTCAAAGCTGGCTCGAGAAAGCTTTGAGCAATCTGGATTCTGGGCAAGGCCATAAACCTCGGCCGCTTTTTGGCCAGGCAGTTGGAAAGCTGGGTGGAGGTCCTCAGCCTGTTGAGTTGGGCATTTGCTAGTTTGAGGCGGATGAGAGGGTAGACCCAGGAGGCTGTCTCCGACTCCTGGCTCTTCTGCTCGTGTCTTAACTTCCCATTGCTGGCTCCTCAAGGCTCCGAGGAGGAATCAAACGTGAGTATGCTCCAGAATCTTAGTAGCAATGAATCAGTAGGCGATTGTCGAACACTGACCCTCGAGGGCCGAGGTACTCCTGGGCAGGTGCTCTGTCCAGAAGGACAGCTAGGTTAAGGAGAGTCCTCAACCCTTCTGCTGTGTCTACCAGCAGTCTGCTTTATCTAGGTCTCTGCTTTCCTGCCAGGATGGTCCCACAGTACTCTGTGGTACCCAGAAGTAGTCTGAAGGCAGCTGGCCAAGTAGGAAGGGATAAGATTGTTGCAGATGGAGCCAGAGCCCTCTGTGCAGAACTCAAAGGAGAGGCCTGTCTTGGCCCTGCCGGAAGTTTCACTGTTGTGCAGTCACACCAAATTGGTTATAAAGCACAACAGTACCCGGATTCATCCTCTACCCTACCCGCTGATTGTCTACCAGAGTCGCAGTTGTTTAGGAAACTGTATGCTCCTAGGCGGATAAGGATGGTTCTTGCCTGAGGATGCTCATTGAACCGTGCCTTGAGCATAGAGGACACGGTAGCAAGGCAGCACCGAGAAGAAAGTTAAGCAATAGGGAAGCAGGCCTCGCTGTCCGCATGCCCGAGGCGAGGTGCCCTGGACCTGCTCCTGTGGGGCGCTGCAGCCTAGGACAGGGCGAAGGGTCGGCCTCTCTGTGTGAGGAGCTCACTTGGTGACGGCAGAATAACTGCACATCTTCTGTGGCTTCGTCTTCTCTTCTGAATTCTTTTGGACTCACTGGCTTTGGGATGCTAATGTTAAATGCAAGGCCCAGAATTGGCCTGGGAGACAGGCCTGCAGTCGGTCTCCTGGGCCCACATTACAGTTGGCCACGGAGTTCTCTGCCTTTTGGCTGAGGTAGATGGACCTGCCCCTGGCTCTGTGTGTGGGAAGGGCCAGTGGTTCTGGCCTGGGAAGACGGTGGACCTGTAGGTTCTTTCTTCTTTAGGCTCCGGTGCTCCCTGGACAGATGTGCTGACCTTTGTGCTCTCGGAAGAAGGAAGAGGACTGGAAAGGCAGGGCAGGGTCTCTGGCTCACTGTGAAAACCAGTGCACTGAGATGCACCTTCAGAGCCGTGGGGAGGCAGTCAGCTACAGAAGGTGAACTTGGCCTCCAGGCTGCCTAATGTCACTGTGGCCCAGCCTTTGGGAGGGTGGCATGGGGGTCTTGTGGATCACCACTAGAAGAGAGCCCCGCCCATGGGAGACCTCAGTAACATTTGTTGATGAAGACAGAGAATAGTGAGTTTCAAATATGGATAGAAGCTCAGTTGGGCCAGCCGTGGTCTGAGGGGCTTGTGGAAGACCCACCTTCGACTAGCCTGGCCAGCTGCCTGGGATCCCACCAGGTGATCGTGTCTTCTGGACACTCTGGTGAAGCAGCCTGTGTCCAGTGGTGGCAGCAGCTGGCTTGATATTTTGGGGATGAGGCCACAGAGGTCCACCTGCTTCTGCCTCCTGAGTGCTGGGCGTAAAGGCGTGCACCACCAGACCTGGCTGTATTTTCATTTTTAATTGATGCACAGTTATTACACGTATTTGTGAGGTGCAGTATGACAGACCTATACTGGGTACATCGATCCAGTCAGGGTAATTGGCATATCCAGCACCTCACTGTCCTCTGTTCGTGTGGAGCACACTCAACATCTTCTCTGTTCTTCTGAGGCACTTGTTTACTTGCCTTCCACCATGGACATCCTGTGCTCCACAGCATTAGAAGTTAGTCCTCCTTCCAGCAGCGCCCTGGGCCTGGTAATGGACTTCTCCCTTTCATCCCCCATATTCTTGCCGGGCTCTTGTGACCACTGTTTTGCTCTGTAGATCTTAATTTTTAGCTTCTACAGATAAATGAGCACATGCACAAGAGACACATGTGCTGCGTCCTTAAATCTCTCCTGTGCGCAGGAGATCTCCCCTCCCTCTCCCCCTCCTCCTCTTCTCCCTCTTTTCTCCTTCCCTCTCCCCCTCCTTCTCCCCCTCTGTCTATCTTTGTAGCCCTGGCTGGCCTTGAACTCACTATGTAGACCAGGTTGGCCTTGAACTCACAGAGCACAGAGATCTGCCTGCCTCTGTCTCCTGAGTATTGGGATTAAACGGGGGCCCTTTCCCCTCATATTTTTGAATGAATGACTCTGCATGTTATCTCATTGTGCCCTCAGTCTCATCTGTTGGTCCAGGACAGAATGCTTGCTGGGTTTAACCATCTATCCTCTTAGCCTCATGGTTTAAACCGTCTCTGTGGAGGAGGCAGAGCCCTCCCTCAGGTCAGGAGCTCTTGCTGACAGCACCTAGAGCTCCAGAAGCTGAGCTCCACTGTCTTTCCCAAAGGCACTGGAGAGGATGCCGGGGGAAGAGGTGGGCACTGCCTGGAGGTCTCACGTGAGGAAGCTGAGGCTGGTTCTCCTGGGGTCCTGGGCAGCTGGCAGAGGAACTTGGCTTTCTTGATCCTGACCTGCATTTGATCTCTTTGTCCTTCTTGAACCCCAGAATCCTCTTCCTCTTCTTCTTAGTGCCCCCCCCCCAGCTTCTGGTGAGTGAGGCTTGTGGTGTGAGGTGACCTCTCTAGCCTGTGGGCAGGTTTGCAGGAGAACGTGCCATCAGTGACCAAATCCTTAAGGACTCAAGAGAGGCATGTGTGGGTTATTTTGGGTCTGTGGGTCGGGCTCAGCTCTCTCTGGCATGCCGGGCCTCTGGCCTCTCAGAATTGACTAGAATGGAAGGCTTATAAAAACCAGGACTCCAAGGGTAGCCAGGAATTTGCTCATTCTTAACCTCTGGGAAGAGCCCCCACTGCCCCAGCCAGAGCCCACAATGGAGGTGGGGCCCAAGGGAGGGTGGGGGTGAGGAGAAGGACAGTTCCAGAGGCTTCCGCTTCCGCTTCCTCCCTGGGCCTGCCTGGTCAAAGTGATGGCAAGTGCAGTGCCTGGCTCAGTGCCCATCTGATAAGGGGCAGGACTCAGAGCCCTGAGGAATGTCGACCCCGCCCCTTCCATCCTTCCCTTCTGAGGAGTTTCCTGGTAACGGCCCTTAGCTGTTAGTGGCTTAGGTTCTGTTTCTCATCTCTTTATTTTTCTGTCCTTCTCAGTTGAGGACTGGCTAGGGACAACCTTGGCCTCAAACTCTCGGGGAGCCCTTACCTCTTCCTCCCTCCCTAGAGCCCATGGGGGACTGTGTGACGCACCCTTCAGTAATGTGGGGCACATACCATCATACCTGGTTGGCCTTTGATTTTTTTTTTTTTTTCATATATAAGATGAGGGGCTATGATCCCTAGGTGCTTTCTGACTTAGGAGTTACCTCATTCCAGGGATGGCAGGAAGAAGGGCCTTAGATGGAAAGGCTATTTCTGTCACTTCTATTGGTCCTTGTACCCTATATCAGCTAGGTTGTTCCCATGGTGGCTGAGCAGTCTAAGGGTTGAGAGCTGGGTCTCAAACTTAACCTCCTGTTTGTAAGCATTGTTTTAGCAAATTTGACAGTATTTCCAGCTATTCTTTTGTTCTTTTCTTTTTCTTTTTTGAGTTATTTTATTTTATTTGTATGAGTGTTTTGTCTGCATGGGTGTAAGTGCATCCATGTCATACAATGCCTGTGGAGGCCAGAAGAGGGCATTGGATCCCCTTAGAACTGGAGCTATGGGTGATTGTTAGCAGGTCATGTGCGTGTGGGGAAACAAACCCAAGTCCTCTGTAAGAGCAGAGATATCAAATCCGGGTCCTCTGTGACTCTGCCCATTCCAGCCTCCTGCGCTCTGTCAGCCTGCACTGTGTGTCAGTGTGCACACCAATGCTTGTATACTCTGTGCTGTGTCAGCCTACACCGTGCATCAGTGTGCACACCAATGCTTGTATACTCCTGTGCTCTGTCAGCCTGCATTGTGCGTCAGTGTGCACACCAATGCTTGTATACTCTGTGCTGTGTCAGCTTACACCGTGCGTTGGTGTGCTCACCAATGCTTGTATACTCCTGTGCTCTGTCAGCCTGCACTGCGTGTCGGTGTGCACACCAATGCTTGTATACTCCTGTGCTCTGTCAGCCTGCACTGCGTGTCGGTATGCACACCAATGCTTGTATACTCCAGCTTTTTAACAGCAGACAGATAAGCTGGGTGTGAAAGTTCATGTCTACCAGGCAGTGCCCTTAACTGCTGAGCCATCTCTCCAGACCCAGCTATTGTCTTTTTTTTTTTTTTTTGTCTTTTTGAGACAAGGTCTCCCTGGAGCCTCAGGCTGTCCTGGAACTCACTCTGTAGACCAGGCTGGCCTTGAACTCACAAAGATCCGCCTGCCCCTGCCTCCCGAGTGCTAGGATTAAAGGCATGTGCCACCACGCCCGGCTTCTATTGTCTTTTTAAGTGTTTTTCTATCCCTTCCTTTTAGAACTCTTGTAACATGGGTATTAGACTGTATGACACTATCCTGCAGGTTGCTGATGACGTGTTAGTTTTCTTCCGTCTTTTTTTCTCTTTGCATAGTTTCTGGTGTTATGGTTATGTCTTCAGGTAGCTGGTCTTTTTCAGATACTGTATGTTTAGAAGTTCATATGAGTCTTCCGTGTCTTTTCTGTCTTGTTTTTCTCTTCTGTCTTGAGTTGGTTGAGCCTACTGTCAAACCCATTCTTTCCCTCCTTCCCTACTAGTTTTACCGTCCTTGTTGTTTTGCTATGGATTCCATCTGATGACCTTTCTGCTGCTTTGAGTGCTTGCTAATTTTTTTTTATCGGATGCCTGTTATCGTGGGTTTAATATTGATAGATGCTTGGTTTTGTTATATTTCTTGAAATAGTATTGGACTTTATTCTGGCATGCATTTAGATTACTGGAGAGCAGTTTCATACATTTAAGGCTTGCTTTTAAGCTTCTTAAGGGTAGGTCCAAAGGAGACTTAGTCTGGAGCTAATTTAGCTTCATGACTTAGGCAACACCCTTCTGAGCACTCTCCTGAATGCCCTATGGATGAGGTCTCTTCTCTCTTAGGGAGAATGTGAGCCCTTGCTGGACTTGTGTGCCCCACACGTTTGATGTGTCGCTTCTCAGTAGTTCTTTTCCCAGTGTTTGGAGTTTCACCCAGGTTAGTGTGGGATTGGCTGGATATTCGGGGGTCGGGCACTTGTGCAGGTTTCAGCATTCTCTCAGTGGTCCTCTCCTCTCTGATATTTTGCCCTAAAATCTTAGCTGTATGAGCTCTAATTTCTGTCTCCTCAGCTTGGTGAGAGCAAGGTCAGGGATCACAGGATCAGATTTGGGTCCGAGTCCAAGAAGAGCTTCTAACACTTAGAGCCATCCAGCAGAGGAACCAGCACCATGGAGGCGATGAGCTTTCCACTGCAACTGGGATTTAAGGAAATTCCCATGTCTGGTGAGGGATGCGGCCTTTGGGATATGGCGTTGTATGGTATGAGGTAATCGTTGAACACCATGCACTCAACTCCAAATCTGTCCCATTGCAGTCTCCCATCTCCAGCCTGTGTGGATACACACACACACACGCACACACACACACACACACACCCTCTGCGTGTGTGACCGAGAGAATGCTGCTTACCTTTGCTGTGTGAACTACACACACTCTCATTGTTTGCCCAAGTAGGTTTCTTCTCAGAGGCCTGTAGCCCGGCAGCCACCACCCCGCCGGCATCTGCTCCCTCCAGCTTTCTGACTGGCACCCATTGATCTGGCCTGCCTTCTTGTTAGCTGCTTGTCACATTATCTCATTGTTTGGACACACAACACGTTTGAGACAGGGACGACTGGTTGGCTCATGACTTTTCCACACTGCCAGCCTGTGGCCTGGGAGCATCCACGAAGCCTTCAGCCTGGCCACCTGTCTTCAGCTCTGGTCTCAGGAATGTAACCCTGGTAGATGTTGCCACTCTTGACCTGTTTCTTTGGGTTTCCTGGATCTTCCTTGGGGGCCTCAGGGACTGGAAGCTCTTGTGGATTTGTGACCGCCAGGTCTAGGACAGTGGATTGCACACTATGAGGTCAGTGAGTGGCTGTCTAGCAGGTGTCCAAGAGGCCCTTTTCTGTTTATTAAGATGACAGGCAGGGAGCTCAAGCTGGATTCCACCCTAGGGAGGGTAGTGGCCCAGCAGCTCCTGGCTGGAGGGGGCTGGAAAAGGATGGGTCCTGGAGGGTCATAAACCAAAGGACAGTCTGGGGACGTCAGCCTTCCCTTCCCTCGAGCCTTCTTCCAGCCTGAGTGTTCATGGAGCCCGTGTCTGTGTGTGTGTGTGTGGAGGGGGTATAACTCTCAGTCTCAGCTGTCTGCTAGGGCAATACAGAGCACCTGCCTGGCCGCCCATTGTTTCTGCAGTGGTTGGTGAGGCCCAGGGTGAGTCATCTGCGTGGACTGTGGGGCAGGGGCTGTGCAGGTAGCAGACTGAGGTGAGACAGCTGCTCAGGTGGCCGAGTCAGTGCCCGGGGGCACCAGGAGTCCTCGGCCCTTACCAGCCTCTCCTTTTGGCTTTCTGGTCCCTGTTCCTTCAGCTTAGCCGAGGCAGGCTGGGTAATGGAGGACAAGGATCACTTTGACCTGGAAACTCGGCACTCTGCTCCTCTTAGCCATGGCCACCAGATGAGTTTGACAGGAGGGAAGCCCCAGCTTCTTTCTCTGCCGAGTGGGTGGTGGTGGTGGGGTACAAGGAAGGGCCTCCTTGCAGGGCTCCCTATATAAACTGTGCAGCTAGCAACTTCCACAGGGGCCCATGCTGTCCTGAAGACTATGGACTTGCCGTCTCCTTCGGCAAAGCTGCAAACCGGGTGCAGACTGCTCTCCTCTTCCACCTGGAGGAGGCCGTAGTATTGGAGGGCTGGATGTTCCTAGAGGGCTGGGGCAGGAATGCATGTGGGCTCCCAAGGCCAGCGACCCCTGGCCTGGGGAGGGATTGCTCTCTGTTCCTGCTGTTTGCCGAGTGCCTCTCAGGGCTTCTGACAGGAAGCAGTCACTCTGTGGGTGCTTGTTGACTGTGTCCAGAGCAGAGAATTCCAGCATCAGGTGGGCAGCGGTGTTCTGCTGCACCTGTCCACTTTATGGATGAGGAAGGTGAGTGAAGCAGTGAGGCAGTGAGGCAGTGATGCAGCGAAGCAGTGAGGCAGTGAAACAGTGAGGCAGTGAAGCAGTGAAGCAGTGAGGCAGCGATGCAGTGAGGCAGCGATGCAGTGAGGCAGCGATGCAGTGAGGCAGCGATGCAGTGAGGCAGTGAAGCAGTGAGGCAGTGATGCAGTGCGGCAATGATGCAGCGAGGCAGCGAGGCAGTGAAGCAGTGAAGCAGCGAAGCAGCAAGGCAGTGTGCCCAAGGCCACAGCCTGTCTTAGAGCCCAGCATTCTGCTTCCTCATTTCCAGCTTGTTCCATTGATGGGTGTCAAGACAATGATGAAGAAGGACAGTACCTTTGGAGTCAGTAGTGACTGCGCACAGCAATCTGTCGTGATCTGCTGTGCTTCCACTGCAGTGACTGCTTCCTTTTCTTCCCTCCCCAGCCCGCCCTTCCCCCTCCTACCTGATTGCTCTTTTGTGGTATTGGGAATGGAACCCAGAGCCTTATGCATGCTAAGCAAGTACTTTACCAGTGTGCTGTATTCCTAGCCTCTTACCCTAGTTTTTGTTTTGTTTTAAAAATTTTTTGATTTAATTTTATGTGTATGAGTGTTTTGCCTGCACGTATGTAGGTGCACCATGTGTGAATTGCCCACAGAAGCCAGAAGAGGGCGTTGGATCCCTTGGAATTGGAGTTAAGGATGGTTGTTAGCCACTTTGTGGGTGCTGGGAACCAAATTCAGGTTCTGTGCAAGAGCAGCCAGTGCTCTTAACCACAGCCTCTTTTGGGGGGGTCGTTTGTTTTCTTGAGTTAGGATCTTACCATCTGGCCTTGTCTGGTCTGGAATTATGTAAACCAGGCTGGCCTCAATCTCATAGTGATCCACCTTCCTCTGTCTCCCAAGTGCCGGTTTAAAGGTGTGCACCACTACGCACAGCCTACATGCTAGCATCTTCCTCAAGGTTTTTATATCATTTATCTGTCCATCCTCTTGGCATGGTTATCTTATTGGATCTGCTTGCTCAAACTTCTGACAAACTTTTTGGAGCACATATAGTGTGCAAGCAGGTCTGAGGCCCCAGTTCAGGCGTGACTTGGATAGAATGTACTAGATTCCTGGAGTCAGAAACTGTGCTGCTTTGGGTCTCTCTCTCTCTGGCTTCTTTTTAGTAGTCAGGCTCCCAGCAAGGGGCTTGGGGCTGGGGATCCCGTTGTGAGAAATTGTTTCTGAGTCTTCCATTTCAGTAGGGTTCATCGCAGTGCCCATCCCTGAATTGTGTGCCCAGATCTCATCCTGCCATTGTGCCCTTTTGATAGTGACTTTGAAGTGTGGCTAGAAGGAGAAATGTTTTTGTTGTTGGAGGCCATGGTGCATTGGGACTGCAACTTTCGTGTGGGGCCATGGCTCAGGACCTGTGTTTCCCCCTGTCTTTGCCTCACACCCAGTGTCTTCAGACTCATTCATTCCGAAGGTCTGAGGGACTCCTCTGGGCCAGGCACTGTTTGAGGCTCTTGGGTGTACAAGAGTGCAGGGAAGTCCTGTCTTCAGGAGTTTATAGTTTGATGGAGGAGACAGACAGTAAGCAATAGAGCTTTATAGTCTATTCTGTGGAGAGAGGTGACAGGAAGAGGGATGAGGGGGTCAGGCAGGGAATGCAGGTCTCAGAAAGGAAGGAGATAGGAGCAAGGAGTTGGAGGGGACCCTGTGGGTAGATGGGGAGTCACATCCTCGGGCAGAGGGGAACAGGAGGTGCAGAGGCCCCGAGGTAGAAAGAAGTCCAGGAGGCCATTCAAGGCCAGTCCACCTGGAGGGACGTGAGCCCAGGCAAGGTCCCCTGGCTTGGATCCTATGGCCTTGAAAGCCACACAAAGGTCATAGCTTTTGTGGTGGAAAGAGGGGCCGTTGAGGGAAGTGGAATGCAGGAGTGACAGCTGCCTCGTGTCTGTGGCTACACAGATCAGGAGCAGTCCCTGATGTCTGTCAGGTGCTCAGTGTGCCCTTCCTGAGTCATCTTTATGATTTCATCTCCCTTTTGCTGAGGAGGAGGCTGAGGTATCCAAAGACCCAAAGGTGCAGGTTGGTCAGGCCAGAGTTTCTTTGTGCTCTGGGACTGAGGGGGTGCTTGTTGAGGACCCTGTCTGGCTGACTCTGTGCCTGTGCAGGGCTGCTCTAGCTACCAGGAGGGTGAGGGGCAATCCCTCCTCTAGCTGTGGTTTGGCGGAAGGAAAGGCAGATGGTTTCCAGATGGGGGAGGCTGTGCGGGAAGTGGAACTTATGCCCCATCTGCAGACAGCAGCCTTTCCAGCCCCCCAGGACCTGAATCCTGGTGTTTGGCTCAGCAGATTGGCCTTGCTGTTTAGAGACCCAAGCTTTCTGCTACTGACTTGGGCTGGATTTGAGCTCAGGGTCCCAGGCAGGTGAATGGAGACCACTGTGGATGAACCTTGCCCTCCCTGGAGACAGAACTGCCACTGTTCTGAGTAAAGTCAGGCCCCGCATGCCCTGCAGTTTATCCCTCGCTCTTCTGAGGCGTTCAGATCACTTTCACAATGTCACTCTATAATCCTCGTATTTGTTGCTCCCCAAGGAATCCAAGAGGGTTCCCACTCCCCCTTCCCCTATTTAAAAAAAAGTCATCCACCCATACCAATTTGGCCGAGGGTCTTAAGGGATAACTTTGTTCCTTGCCCTCAGAAAGTCAACTAAGTCCCAGGGGACTATGCATATCTCTTGAAATGTCTTGCAAATGTGAGTCACCAGTCTTCCTGTGCAGGGAGGCCTTGGAGATCCACTAATGGGACTTCAGCCAGTGTCCAGTTTATAAAGAGGAAAGTCTGCTCATGCTTCAAAAAGGGAAGCCTGGTCTAGCAAGACCTGACTTTGTCCTCGAGTGGATGGAACTGGTGATTGAAAAGCCAAAGGAGCCAGGGGCTCCCCCTCAAGAAAAACCTGAGGACCAGATCCTCAACTGACCTTGAGAAAACAAAAACCTTGGTTAATCTGGGCTGTGTGGCCTTAAACATCCAAAAGGAAAATATAACCAGAAATAAATAGTAAGACCTGAGAAATTGTACTTCAGGTATAAAACTTGAGATCTTAGTAAAAAGACAAAAAAAGAGCACAGTTGTTTTGCCTGTCTTACTGGCAAGTGCAGCTACCCTGTGGCTGCCACTGCTTTTACCATCCTTCAAAGAAATGAGAAGACACAGCTTTTCAACCTCCTAACATGTACTAAAGACTCATGCCTCTCCAAGAATCCTCCAAATCTTCAGTGCCAGATGGGGACTGCCGAGACATCCAACTTGTAGACTGAACTACTACTGGGGTTTCTGCTTCTTCAGAGTATAGACTGCCATTGTTGGACTACTCAGGCTGTATCATGGAGACCAGTACAGGAAGACCAAGACAGGGTGAGGTGCTTACTGGACCTCATTTGGTGACCATGGGAAGGGAAAACCCCAATGTGGATCACAAGGGCAGAACTGGTGGTGGTTCCCAATGTGGATCACAAGGACAGAACTGGTGGTGGTTTGGGCTTGCCAAGGAGGAGACTTCAAACATGACATCTTTCAGCCTAATAAAAAAAAAAATCATAAGCTGAAGATGCTAAAACCTATGATATACGTGGTATGCATATGCGCATATTTTGGAGTGATGCATATTGGAAGGAATAACAACAACAACAACAGAAAGACTGCGTCAAAGCACTGACTAAAATGGTGAACTTCTGCTCCAAACAGTAAACTTCTGCATTGAGAATTTTGAGAGAGACTGAGAAAAAGATGAAAAACATGTTTGGCAGAATGCATGAGCTCTGATGGGATGGGGGGCAGAGAGGGGGCACAGTCTAGATTTGATTTGTAATGTAATTTTGTATGAATTGCACAGAGCTTCAATAAAACATTGGCTTAAAAAAGTCATCCAGGGTGGAAAATTGGGGTCAGACAGTGAGGTGGGAGGGGACTCAGGTCAGACGGTGAGGTGGGAGGGGACTCGGCCAGGGCTGGGGCAGCTCTGCCTGAGCCTGGCAGTGCAGGAGGCACTGAGCTGTGGGGGAACTTTCTAGATTTGGGGGTTATATTGTCCATATGCACAGGTGTCTAAATTCAGAGGAAGTTCTGTTTCCAGCACTCCTTACATGGTAGCTGTTGCAAGATGTCCATGCAGCTCTGGGAGTTAAACCCGTTCTGTGTACAGTATTTAACTTGCTACTCACACCCACCCTCCCTACATGCATATTTGTTCTCACGTACAACACATACTTGCATGGATGCTTACATGCATACTCACACGTGTCCATACTAATCTCTACCTTGTCTCCATATATACACACACAGGGCATGCACACTCACTTTTGCATAGGGCTTGCCATGTGTACAGTGTGGTGTGTGTGTGTGTGTGTGTGTGTGTGTGTGTGTGTTTTAATTTTTTTTATTTATTTCTGTATGTGTATGAATGTACTGTCTGCATGCAAGTCTGTGCACCCGTGTCGTGCAATGCCGCGGAGGTCAGAAGAGGGTCTCAGATTCCCCTGGAACTGGAGTTCTCCTGGAATTGGAGTTTCAGACGGTTCTGGGCCGCCATGTGGGTGCTGGGGATCGAACCCGGGTCCTCTGCAAGAGTGGTCGGCGCTCTTAACCGCTAGACCATCTCTCCAGCCCCTATGTGTGTGTTCTATGTACATACCCTTCCAGATCCACAGGGAGATGTTTGGATTACATGCCCAATATAGGCACCAGCAGTTGGCTGACTTGTCAGGATAGTTTCTGACAGTGGCAGGTTCCCCACTGTTATGGACACCACCCCACAACTTAGTTTACCCCTTTTTGTGTAATAAAAGAGAACTTGGGGAGACTGAGTACACAGGGGTCCTGTGGTATTCCCAGTTGCTTAGTCTATAAAAGTAAAATGTCACATGTATCTATCATGAGCAAAGAAGGCTTGATGGTTGGAAGTAGGAATGTTCTTAACAGTGAGCAGGCTTCACCTACAGCTGGGCTCCTCTCCAACCCTGGTTTCTGCAGCTG
The DNA here is from genome assembly GCA_009823505.1 of Rhizomys pruinosus. Classification (NCBI taxonomy): domain Eukaryota; kingdom Metazoa; phylum Chordata; class Mammalia; order Rodentia; family Spalacidae; genus Rhizomys; species Rhizomys pruinosus. The sequence goes on from VZQC01012819.1 coordinate 127,012, forward strand.
GAGTATGTCCTGACTTTGAGTAGATAGCACCCGCAGAACCCAGCTGTTGTCTGCTACGGGTCCTGAATTTCTTTGGTGAGCAGGTGGCTGGACCATTGGTGAGGGAAAGGGTCCTCCCTGGCCGCTCAGATACCCGAAGGTTCCCAATCACAGAGCATAGCCTTTGACCTTTCTTCTGTTTCAGAAACCGTGGGCTGGTGAGATGACTCAGTGGGTAAAGGCACCTGCCGCCAAGCTGGACAGCCTGAGTTCAGCCCCCAGAACCCCATGGTGGAAGGAGAGAATCAGTTACCACAAGTCGTGCTCTAACCTCCACATGTATGCTGTGGCGTGTGCGCACACACAATAAATAAATAAATGTTAATAAAAATCGTCACATAGCTGCAAAAATCCAGTTAGACGTGCAACTGCAGCAGTGGCTCTCTGTGGGGAGAGGGGAGGCAGGGTCTCTACCAAGGTGAGAGTGCCGCAGAGCCAGACTTTATTTATTTATTTTTTGTTCTTTTCGAGACAGGGTCTCCCTGTAGTCCCAGCTGTCCTGGAACTCACTCTGTAGACCAAGCTGGCCTTGAACTCGCAAAGATCCGCCTGCCTCTGCCTCCCCAGTGCTAGGATTAAAGGCGTGCGCCACCACGCCCAGTGAGAACTCAGTTTGGATGCCACTTCCCTCTACTGAGTGTCCCCTGCCTCCTTTCAATGTTGCCCTCCGCCCCTGTGCTCCCTCACCCGTGTTGTGGGCTGAAGACACTAAGACTACCACATTGCCTCTTCTTTGGAGTCTGGTAGGCACTGAGCGATCTGCCATTTGCAACACCAGGGACAGCTGTGCACGGGGCGATGCAGTGTATCGTGTGGAAGGTGCGTTAAACAGCATGAGCCATGCAGATCTGAATTATTTATTCTACATGCGTAATATATTGCATTGACTTGGTATGAGATTGAATGTGTGTGTGTGTGTGTGTGTGTGTGTGTATGTGTGCATGTGTGCAAAGCATTGCTTAATTTTCCCTTAAATCCCAGGGCTTCTGTCAGGAAGTTTTATAACATCATAATTTTTGTCCTTTGTAGGTAACAGGATTTTTCTCCCTCGGGGTCTGATGTTTTGTGAAAAACCACAAATGACATGCCTTGGTGTGGGTGGACTCTTGCTGATGTGTTGGGTTCTCTGGATCCTTTTAATAGTGAAATCTGCTTTATTTAGTTTGAGGAAATTTTTAGATTACTTCGTTGTTGATTTCCTCCCTTTTCAAATTTGGACAGCAAATCTCCTGGATTATTTGTATAATTACAAAATAAAAATGTCTATTCCCCTCTACTTTCTTGGAGGTCTGTGCATCTGTGTGTGTGTGTGAGTGTGTGTGTGTGTGTGTGTGTGTGTGTGCGCGCGCGCGCGTGTGTGTGTGTGTGTGTGAGAGAGAGAGAGAGAGAGAGAGAACATTTTACCACCGAACCCCAGCTGTAGCCCTTCTTCATTTTGCTAAGTATATATGTATATATTTTACATTTATTTTTATTTTATGTGTATGAATGTTTTGCCTACCTGTATGTAAGTGCACCCATATTGTACAATGCCCGAGGAGACTGGAAGAGGGTGTCAGATCTCCTGGAGCAGGAGTTTCTGATGGTTAGGTGCTATGTGGGCTCTGGGAACTGAACCCAGATCTTCCGGAAGAGCAGGCAGTGTTCTTAACTGATGAGTCGTCTCTCCAGCCCCCTAGTTAGCATATTTTTAATTTTCAGGAGATTTTATGTTTTCTAGATATTTTTTTTTTTATTCTTTTTTTTTTTTTTTTTTTTTTTTTTTTTTTTTGGTCTTTTGAGACAGGGTTCTCCCTGTAGTCCAGCTGCCTGGAACTCACTCTGTAGACCAGGTGGCTTGAACTCACAAATCCCGCTGCCTCTG
>VZQC01012819.1:130313-396565 GCA_009823505.1 Rhizomys pruinosus
GGTGGTTTAATAGTGATGTGTTTGTGTGTCAAGTTGACAAGGGGTCAATTGTGCTGGATAGCTTTGGTGTCAACTTGACACACCTGGGTTGAGGGAGCCTCGGTTGGGGAATTGGCTCCATTGGATTGGCCTGTGGCCACATCTGTGGTGTATTGTCTTGATTGTTGAGCAGTGACAGTATAAGAAGGCAGGCTGGGCATGAGCCAGAGAGCAAGCCAGTAGAGAGCAAGCCAGTGAACAGCAGTCCTCCATGGCTTCCAGGTTCCTGCCCTGAGTTCCTGTCTTGGGCTCCCTAAGTGATGAAATGTGACCCAGGAGATGTAAGCTGAATAAACCCTTTCCTCCCCAAGTTGGTGTCAGAGTGTTTTGTCACAGTAATGGAAAGACAAACTAGGACAGATACATATAACTATGCTGGGCGTGGTGGCACATGCTTTTAATCCCAGCACTCAGAAGGCAGAGGCAGGTGGATCTCTGTGAGTTAAAGGCCAGCCGGGTCTACATAGCGAGCTCCAGGCCAGCTGGACTAAAGGGAGACCCTGTGTCAAAAAGACCAAAAAAAAAATACATATAACTGATGCCCAGGCTCCCATGTACTTAAATCATCTTTAGATTATTTATAATACCTAATACAATGTTAATGCTATGCAAATAGTTCAAATTTTGTATTGTTTAGGGATTAATAGGAAAAATCCAGTATATGTTTAATAGCACAGGCACAACTTTTCTCTCAATAATTTTGATTTTTTTGAATCCTTTATTTGATTCATTGAATCCTCAGAGACAAAACCTACAGATATGGAAGGCCCGCTGCCTTAAATGGGCAACACAATGGTAATAGGAACAGTTGCTTGCATGTATGACTTTGTTTACCCACAAAGTACTTGTTTCTGTTTCATGTCACAGAGGAGGAGACTGCTCCATAAAGGAGTAACTTGCCCAGGGTTATAAGTCAAAGACACTTCGTTCTAGGTTTTTCTTCAGTCGTCTTGTGTTTGCTTTGCTCTCATAAATATTTATGGAGAACTTATCTGTATCTGGCCCTGATGCCAGGACCGGAGCAGTGGAAAGGCCTGACACTCCTGTTGAAATACAAACCTGCGTTCTTATGTAAGAGCCCTTGTCTGTCAGATGGGGAGATGAGCGGGGTGGAGGAAGGGGAGCTGGAGGGGCAGTGACGCAGCGGAGGAGACCATGTGGGGAGGGAGGGTTTCTCCGGTTGCACTTGGTAGACCAGGCCTGTGGAGATCTGGTGCATGTGTCAACTTTCCTTTTCCCTGTCAAAACAGTGGAGGTGAATGAACTGATAAGGAGAAACTGCTCCTTGGCACGTGGTGCAGCCCTTGATCTGCCAGCTCTGTTTCTTTTGGGCCTCTATTGAAGCAGTGTGTGATGGCAGGGAGCGCGTGCCGGAGCAAAGCCGCTCACCTCCACTGGACCAGGAAGCACAGGGAAAGGACTGAGAGTGCGTCCTGCAAGGGCCGCTGGGCACGCCTCCAGCGGCCCGACCTCCTTCCACAAAATCTCCCTTTGTGAAGGTCTTTTCGTCTCTTTGGTGCCGTGGCCTTGGGGCCAAGCTTCCCTCCAACACACGGGCCTTTTGGGGGACACTTCAAGTCCAAACCAAAGTGTCTGGGAGGCCCAGTTCAGGCACCGGCAGATGTTGTAGCTGGACCCTCCTCCTGCAGGGTCGTGAGTCCCTGTGAGCATGTAGCTTGGTATTTCCATGACATCAGAAGAGCACACCTTTGTATTTTGTGTCATCTGTGATACTGGATAAAGAAAGCACTGGGCACGTTTTGGGTGACCAGCTCCTATTTTTAAGTTGCTTGATGCTCTCACCTATCTTGTCTGGTCACCTGGCACAAGGCTCTGATAGGACTAGCTCTCAGACTTCTGTCACATTCTCCAGGGAGTTGGATTGGCAGGGGATGGGTAGGTTTCCATACCAGCCCTCTTCTCCCTGCACTTGCATCTTTCTGAGGGCCACATGCTCTCTCTCCTCAAGACCTTACACATTTGCATCCCTCCTGCTCCTTTAGAGTCACAGGTTAGCCCTTCTGCAGGGAAGTCTTCCTTGGCCTGGGGTGATTGGGTTCCTGTGTTCTGTGCACACGTTGATTAGGGATGTCTGCCTGCATGGCAGCATGTGGCAGTGTTTTTTTTTTTTTTTTTGTCTTTTTGAGACAGGGTCTCCCTATAACCCCAGCTGTCCTGGAACACACTCTGTAGACCAGGCTGGCCTTGAACTCACAAAGATCTCCCTGCCTCTGCCTCCCAAGTGCTAGGATTGAAGGTGTGTGACACAATGCATGGCGCGGCAGTGTGTTTTATCTGTGTGGTCTTCAGACCTCCAAGACCTCCATAGTCTGCACTGTGAGGCTCGGACTGTCTTCTCTCACCCCTCCCTGACTCACTTCCATCTAGCTGAGTGATGGGCAGATTTGTCTGTAAGGACCTGATCGTAAGAATCTTAGGCTTTGTGTTGGGCATAGTGGCATGTGCCTTTAATCCCAGCAGAGCCAGGGATATTCTTGAGTTCAATGCCAGCCTGGTCTACTTAGAAGTTCCAGGCCAGCTGGGGCTACTTACTGCCTTAGGGTTTGCAAACCATATGTTTTCCGCTGCAGTTCCTCCACTCTGCCCTTGTCACAGAAAAGTGTCCGTAGACAATACACAAGTGAATGAGCCCTGGCTGTGTTCTCATACTTTTATTTATGATACTGAAATTTGAATTTCAAATAATTTTCACATGTCATGAAATACTATTCTGCTTTTTGATTTTTCAATCTTATAAAATATAAAAACCATTCTTAGCCTGCAGGTTGTACGAAATTTGGCAGTGGGTTGGGTTGGGCCTACAGCCTGCTGACCCCTGAGGCAGTGTACTGTTTAGCTTATAATATGTTTTCAATAAATATTTGTTGAGTGAGTGAATGACATTTTGGACCCTGGCAAGAGGTAGTGAGCTGTTGCCTTCTCTTAATTAACTCCATAATCTCTATCCTTTATCACAGTCCCTGTAATGTGTTGAAATTAAGGAAGAGGGCCAGCTGGTTTGCTTTATTCAGATGTAATTCACTATCATAAAAATGTGCCATTTAAAGTATATAATTCAGTGTTTTTATCATATTCTCAGTTTTGTGACCATCATCACTCTCAATTTTAGAGCGTTTTCATCACCCCAGAAGAAATCCCATTAGCTGCCTCTTCCATCCTTCCCCAGCCCAGACAGCTGTGACTGCACTTGCCAACTTTTTAGATTCGTCTGTTTTGAACATTGTTACTTTTAGTTATATGCCTCTCAGAAATGAAAACGCACGCACGTGTGTGCGCACACACACACACATAGCTATTTGGCAGGCTAAAGTAGGAGGATCGTGAGTTCAAGATCAGCCTTGGAATTGTTGGATGTCTTGTTCAGCTCAGACTGCTGTGACCAAGTACTATAGACTGGTGGTTTATAGAAAATAGAAAATTGGCGCTGTGTGGTGGCCCCCAGCAGGCACCTGGAGGTAGGCAAGCCCAGTGGCAGCCCCCGGCAGGCACCTGGAGGTAGGCAAGCCCAGTGGCAGCCCCCGGCAGGCACCTGGAGGTAGGCAAGCCCAGTGGCAGCCCCCGGCAGGCACCTGAAGGTAGGCAAGCCCAGTGGCAGCCCCTGGCAGGCACCTGGAGGTAGGGAAGCCCAGTGGCAGCCCCCGACAGGCACCTGGAGGTAGGCAAGCCCAGTGGCAGCCCCCAGCAGGCACTCAGAGGTAAGCAAGCCCAGTGGCAGCCCCCAGCAGGCACTCAGAGGTAAGCAGGCCCAGCTTGTACCAGTGCAGTGGCCCCCAGGAGACACCCAGATATACGCCTGGAGCGTGTGACTTGAGCTTTTTAAAATTTTTAAAAATTTATTATTATTATTACTATCATTATTATTTATGTGTATGAGTGTACTGTCTGCATGTAGGTTGGTGCACCTGTGTTGTGCAATGCCACAGAGGTCAGATGAGGGCGTTGGATTCCCCTGGAATTGGAGTTAAAGATGGTTCTTAGCTGTGGGTGCTGGGAATCGAACCCAGGTCCTCTGCAAGAGCAATCAGTGCTCTTAACCGCTGAGCCATCTCTCTGCCCCCGCGACTTGAGCTTTGTAACAGAATACAAACAACAAAACAAATCCACATGCCAAAAGCACAACAAAAAACCAATAACATGGGAAAACCAAATAATAAAGCCCTGCTAAATTCTACCAGCCCTAAAGAAGACTCTTACAATGAGAACTTCATGGAGATAACCCAGGGCATAGATCTTAAAAGATCTATCATAGACTTATTCAAAGAAATCAAGGAATATAAAGCACACACAGACAAATGAATCGAAGAACTGGAAGGAGAGAATGACAAACTCTGGAAGGAAGTGGAAATACTGAAGAAATCTCAGGCTGAAATGAAAAAAGAATACTCATCCAGCCCAACAAGAAAGGATGGGAGAAAGCCTCAGTAACAGACTGTATGAAGCAGAAAATAGAATATCAAGACTGGAAGATAACATGGAAGAACTGGAATGCTCAAGCAAAGATAATGAAAAATTAAAAAAAACAAACCAAAACCAAAAAACCCACAAAAGTGGAATAATCAGGAAATGTGGGAAACCATGAAAAAACACCCAAACCTTTACATCATAGGTATAGGGGAAGGAGAAGAATCCCAGAATAACAGTATTGACTAGATCTTCAACAGAATTATAGCAGAAAATTTCCTGAATTGGAAAAAATGTATGAAATGCACAAAGCATCAATAAAAACTAAATTAATAAAAAAAAGAAAAGAAACAAAATAGACCTCTTGCCCAGTTAACCAGAAAAAAAAGAGCAACTCCAAATCAATAGTATTCATGATGAAAGGGGAAATATCACAACAGACAAAATAAAGATCCAGACAATCATATGGGAAGACTTCAAAAACCTTTACTCCACTAAATTTGAAAACCTAAGAGAAATGGATGAATATTTGAAATCCTGGGAACCAACTTAGCCAAGAAGAGATTGACAGTTTAAACAGACCCATAATATTTGAGGAAAATAGGATGTAATAAAAAACCTCCCAACTAAAAAATGCCTGGGCCCAGATAGATTCACAGCAGAATTCTATAAAACATTTAAAGAGGTCCTACAACCATTAGGTCAATCTGTTCAGAAGGTTACAAACAGAGGGAATTCTCCCAAATTCCTTCTATGAAGCCAGCATCACCCTAATACCAAAACCAGGCAAAGATACAACCAAAGAAGAAAACTACTATAGACCCATCTCATTAATGAACATAATTGCAAAATTCTCAACAAAATACTTGCAAATCGTATACAGGCACACATCAAAAAGATCATCCATCATGACCAAGTTGGATTCATACCAGAGACGCAGGGATGGTTTAACATACGTAAATCAATAAATATCATAAAACACATAAATGGACTGAAAGACAAAAACCACATGATCATCTCAATTGATGCAGAAAAAGCCTTTGACAAGATCCAGCATCCCTTCATGTTTAAAGTCCTAGAGGGAATTGGACTGAAGGGAACATTCCTCAACATGTTCAAAGCCATATATAGCAAACCTACTGCCAACATCATCCTAAATGGAGGAAAATTGGAACCATTTCCCTTAAAGGTGGGAACCCAGCAAGGCAAGTCTGGCTCTTATTGCTACTCCTCTCTAACACAGTGCTTGAAATGCTTGCTAGGGCAATAAGACAAGAGAAGGAAATTAAAGGAGTACTAATAGGAAAAGAAGAAGTTAAGCTATCCCTTTTTGCAGATGATATGATAGTTTACCTAAGGGATGCTAAAAACTCCACCAGAAAACTTCTAGAAACAATTAAGAGTTCCAGTAAAGTGGTGGGATACAAAATTAACCTGGAAAAATCAGTAGCCTTTTTTTTTTTTGTCTTTTCGAGACAGGGTCTCCCTGTAGCCCCAGCTGTCCTGGAACTCTGTAGACCAGGATGGCCTTGAACTCACAGAGATCTGCCTGCCTCTGCCTCCCAAGTGCTAGGATTAAAGCCGTCCACGCCCAGCTCAGTAGCCTTTCTTTACACCAACAATAAACAAGTGGAGAAGGAATATAAGAAGACCTTCCCACTCATAATAGCCTCAAAAATAATAAAATACATGGGGCTGGAGAGATAGCCTAGCGGTTAAGAGCACCAACTGCTCTTACAGAGGACCCGGGTTCAATCCCCAGCACCCACATGGCGGCTAAGAACTGTCTGTAACTCCAATTCCAGGAGAACTCCAGTTCCAGGGGAATCTGACACCCTCTTCTGACCTCCTCGGCATTGCACAACACGGGTGCACAAACCTACATGCAGACAGTACACTCATACACATACAAAAAAAATTAAAAAAAAAAATACCAGGGAACAAACCTAACCAAAGATACCAATGATCTCTACAACAAAAAATTTAAAACCCCTGAAGGAGATTGAAAATGATATCAAAGAATGGAAATATCTCCCATGCTCATGGATTAGAAAAATTAATATAGTAAAAATGTCCATTTGACCCAATTTGATATACAGATTCAATGAAATCCCAATTAAAATCCCCATGAGCTTCTTCACAGACTTGGAAAAAAAATCCTTAAATTCATATGGAAAAACAAAAGACCCCAAATAGTTAAAGCAACCCTGAGTGAAAAATGCAATACAGAGGGGATTGCTCTACCAGACTTCAAGCTATATTACAGGGCCATAGTCATAAAGACAGCCTGGTACTGGCACAAAAACAGATGCGTTGACCAGTGGAACAAAATTGAAGATCCAAACTTGATCATACAATTTGCCCCTTTGTCAAATATGAGGTGGCTCATATGAGAGAGAGAGAGAGAGAGAGAGAGAGAGAGAGAGAGAGAGAGAGAGAGAGAGGAGACAGGGTCTCCCTGTGGCCCCAGCTGTCCTGGAACTCACTATGTAGACCAGGCTATCCTTGAACTCACAGAGATCCACCTGCCTCTGCCTCCCCTGGATTACACACTTCTTAGTGTATCTGTGTGTGGTGGGGAGTAGGTGGGCAAGCTCTCTAGGACCCTTTTATGAGGTCATTAATCCTATCTGTGAGGGCTCTCCCTCATGGGCTGATTACTCTTCAAAGGCCTCATGTTGTAGTAACATAGCGCTGGAATTTAGAGGATGAATGTTTGAATTTCAGGGTCATCTGGTGGTTGTGTGGTTCTCTTGAGGAACATCCAGTAGACTGTCTCCCAAAGCAGCTGCACCATTTGACTGTCCCACCGTGATATACGAGGGTCTCAGTTCTCCACATCCTTGTAGATGACTATGTTTTTACGCACTTTTTACTGCCTGCCTTTTTAATTGGTCAACAAGTTTTTCCACACTTAAAAAAAAAAACTTTTGGTTTTATTTTTGAGACCTAGTCTCATGTAGCTGAGGCTAGCCTTGAATTCCCGATCCTCCTGCCTCTAACTCCTGAATGCTGATATTATAGATGTGCACCACCATGTTTATCTTTAGTTTACGTAGGCTTTTCTGATTGGAAGATTAGCCGAACTTGAACATTTAGATACAAGTTGTGTTATTTTCTTTGTTGACAGCTGTAGTGCAGGGCTGGATGGCTAAGTCAGTAAAGGTGCTTGATTCTAAGCCTGATGACCTGGGTTTGATCCCTGGTGTTCACATGATGGAAAGAGTCAGTTGACTCCCAAAAGTTATTCTCTGACTACCACAGGTGTGCTGTGGCCTTTGTGTACCTATGGCATGTGTACATACACACACAAAATAAATAAATGTAAAAAGTAATCTTTTTACATTTATTTATTTATGTGTATGAATGTACTGTCTGCATGCAAGTTTGTGCACCCGTGTCGTGCAACGCTGCGGAGGTCAGAAGAGGGTCTCGGATTTCCCTGGACCTGGAGTTCTCCTGGAATTGGAGTTTCAGACGGTTCTCAGCCGCCATGTGGGTGCTGGGGATCGAACCCGGGTCCTCTGTAAGAGTGGTCGGTGCTCTTAACCACTAGGCCATTTCTCCAGCCCGTAAAAAGTAATCTTAACTTCAATAATGCACGTTTCACTGGGCATGTTTGAAAAAAACAAACAAAACCTTTATACCTGCTGGTAATGTCCTTGACACAGCTGATAACGTCCAGAAAAAAAAAAAACAACAACAACAAACAAACCAATTTTATTGATTCAAGAATTTCATATACTATATTACTATATTTTGACCCTATTTAGAACCACTCCTGCTATTGATTATTGTTTGCTTGTTATTTGGTTTTGAAACAGGGTCTTTGTTAACTGGGCTGGTCTAGAATTTTTAGGCTCAAGCAATCCAACTACCTCAGCTTCCTGAGTACCTGGGGCTACAAGTGGTGTGCCACCATTAGAAGGAATCGGAACTGGAATTACAGATGGTTGTTAGCCACAGTATGGGTATTGGGAACTGAACCCAGGTCCTCTGCAAGAACAGTTAGTGCTCTTAACTGCTGAGCCATCTCTCCAGCCCTGACTTTATATTTCTTTTTGTAAGTCTATCTGTGGTATGTGAGCACATGGTGTGCAGGTGCCAGTGGAGGCCAGAGGGGGACCTTGAACATCCGACCCTATTAATCTCTACCTTATTCTCTTCAGACAGGATCTCTTGCTGAACCTGGAATTAAGCTGGTGTCCAGCAAGCCCCAGTGATCCTCTTGTCTCTGTCCCCTACAGCTTTTTGAATAGGTATTAGGGATTTGAACTCAAGTCCTCAAGCTTGAGTAGCAGGTGTACTTACCCACTGAGCCATCTCTCCAAATTTTGCAAGCCAACTGTTTAACCTGTCTCTGAAGACCCATGCAGAGCCCCAGGTACAGTGGATCATGATGCAACCCTGGGGGGCTTAGACTGTAAACCAGCCCCTCTGCGTGCTGCTTACCCACACCACACCATGGTGTTTCTGAATAAAAGGTGTTCATCTGCCCATTCATTATTTATCCATTCAGCAGACACCTTTGAGGACCTACCATTAGGCAGGAACAGCACCTATCTTACTGGCCTAAGGCAAAGGTTAAAGAAGGCCATGTATTTATTGGAAGTGCTGAGTAGGTGTGGACACTCCCTGATCACTTCATAAGTGGTAATTCCAAACCCAGCAGAGAACCATCCAAGCTTCAGGGCTTGTCACCATATACAGGAAGATGGGCTCCTCCCGTTCACACCCTCCATGGTGGAAGATGGGCTCCTCCCGTTCACACCCTCCGCGGTGGAAGATGGGCTCCTCCTGTTCACACCCTCCACAGTGGAAGATAGGCTCCTCCCATTCACACCCTCCGGTGGAAGATGGGCTCCTCCCGTTCACACCCTCCGAGGTAGAAGATGGGCTCATCCCGTTCACACCCTCCACAGTGGAAGATGGGCTCCTCCCGTTCACACCCTCCGTGGTGGAAGATGGGCTCCTCCTGTTCACACCCTCCGCGGTGGAAGATGGGCTCATCCTGTTCACACCCTCCGTGGTGGAAGATGGGCTCCTCCCGTTCACACCCTCCGTGGTGGAAGATGGGCTCCTCCTGTTCACACCCTCCGTGGTGGAAGATGGGCTCATCCTGTTCACACCCTCCGTGGTGGAAGATGGGCTCATCCTGTTCACACCCTCCATGGTGGAAGATGGGCTCATCCTGTTCACACCCTCCGTGGTGGAAGATGGGCTCCTCCCGTTCACACCCTCCGTGGTGGAAGATGGGCTCCTCCTGTTCACACCCTCCACGGTGGAAGATGGGCTCATCCTGTTCACACCCTCCGTGGTGGAAGATGGGCTCCTCCTGTTCACACCCTCCGTGGTGGAAGATGGGCTCCTCCTGTTCACACCCTCCGCGGTGGAAGATGGGCTCATCCTGTTCACACCCTCCGTGGTGGAAGATGGGCTCCTCCCGTTCACACCCTCCGTGGTGGAAGATGGGCTCCTCCTGTTCACACCCTCCGCGGTGGAAGATGGGCTCATCCTGTTCACACCCTCCGTGGTGGAAGATGGGCTCCTCCCGTTCACACCCTCCGTGGTGGAAGATGGGCTCCTCCTGTTCACACCCTCCGCGGTGGAAGATGGGCTCATCCTGTTCACACCCTCCGTGGTGGAAGATGGGCTCCTCCCGTTCACACCCTCCGTGGTGGAAGATGGGCTCCTCCTGTTCACACCCTCCGTGGTGGAAGATGGGCTCATCCTGTTCACACCCTCCGTGGTGGAAGATGGGCTCCTCCCGTTCACACCCTCCGTGGTGGAAGATGGGCTCCTCCTGTTCACACCCTCCGTGGTGGAAGATGGGCTCATCCTGTTCACACCCTCCGTGGTGGAAGATGGGCTCCTCCCGTTCACACCCTCCGTGGTGGAAGATGGGCTCCTCCCGTTCACACCCTCCACAGTGGAAGATGGGCTCATCCTGTTCACACCCTCCGTGGTGGAAGATGGGCTCATCCTGTTCACACCCTCCACAGTGGAAGATGGGCTCCTCCCGTTCACACCCTCCGTGGTGGAAGATGGGCTCCTCCTGTTCACACCCTCCACAGTGGAAGATGGGCTCCTCCCGTTCACACCCTCCGTGGTGGAATATGGGCTCCTCCTGTTCACACCCTCCGGTGGAAGATGGGCTCATCCTGTTCACACCCTCCATGGTGGAAGATGGGCTCCTCCCGTTCACACCGTCCATGGTTGGAAGATGGGCTCCTCCCGTTCACACCCTCCGGTGGAAGATGGGCTCCTCCCGTTCACACCCTCCACAGTGGAAGATGGGCTCATCCTGTTCACACCCTCCGTGGTGGAAGATGGGCTCCTCCCGTTCACACTCTCCACAGTGGAAGATGGGCTCCTCCTGTCTCACCCTCTGGTGGAAGATGGGCTCCTCCCGTTCACACCCTCCGCTGTGGAAGATGGGCTCATCCCGTTCACACCCTCCATGGTGGAAGATGGGCTCCTCCCGTTCACACCCTCCGCGGTGGAAGATGGGCTCATCCCGTTCACACCCTCCATGGTGGAAGATGGGCTCATCCCGTTCACACCCTCCGTGGTGGAAGATGGGCTCATCCTGTTCACACCCTCCGCAGTGGAAGATGGGCTCATCCTGTTCACACCCTCCATGGTGGAAGATGGGCTCATCCCGTTCACACCCTCCGTAGTGGAAGATGGGCTCATCCCGTTCACACCCTCCGTAGTGGAAGATGGGCTCATCCCGTTCACACCCTCTGCGGTGGAAGATGGGCTCATCCCGTTCACACCCTCTGCGGTGGAAGATGGGCTCATCCCGTTCACACCCTCCGTGGTGGAAGATGGGCTCCTCCCGTTCACACCCTCCTCAGTGGAAGATGGTCTCATCCTGTTCACACCCTCCGTGGTGGAAGATGGGCTCCTCCCGTTCACACCCTCCGTGGTGGAAGATGGGCTTCTCCCATTCACACCCTCTGCAGTGGAAGATGGGCTCATCCCTTTCACACCCTCCGTGGTGGAAGATGGGCTCATCCCGTTCACACCCTCCGTAGTGGAAGATGGGCTCATCCCGTTCACACCCTCCGTGGTGGAAGATGGGCTCCTCCCGTTCACACCCTCCGCAGTGGAGTCCACTCAGGGTCTGGCCCCTGCTGGGAATTCTCCACAGATGGGTCTGCCTTTTGCTGGGCAGGTCTGGTGTTCAGCTTTTCCCTTTGGCACTCTGTTCCTTGTTCATGGCCTGCCACCAAGCCCTGACTGCATGGTCTGTGTGACAACCCCGGGAATGTTGGATACCCACTCCCCTTGCCTGCTGACCAGTGCTATCTCGTGGCTAACTTCACCTCCTGCACCAGGCACCCCTGTTGCTCCCTTTGGGCATACCCCAGTGCGGGATGGGTTTGCAGCCTCTGGCCTTCAGGATTGGAGGAGCAGGACAGTTAGCTTGCTGTTGTTTTTTTGCATACCAGGATGAGTCAGAAGCTTTTGAGATGCCAAATCTTCACCTTTACTAGAAGATGGTTTGTGGATGACGGTACTCAAATGGAAACGATAACATCACTGAAAGGCAGCTGAGGTCTGTCTGGTGCTCCTCCCCTTTGCCAGCTCAGGTCAGGGCCTTGGGCCTTCTGATGGGCATGGGCAATGCTCCCTGTTGGAAGGGTTGGGAGTTTCTCTGTCAGGGTAGGAAACAACAGTCTCCATAGGACCGTGCCTCTGAGCTGCTACAGGGAGCTCGTGACAAGCAGCGTGTTCAGAAACACTTCAGCAAAAATGAGGAACCAGAGTTTGATCGTTTATCTGATTTTCATATCTGAGGGCCACTCTACCCTTTTGGTGGTGGAAATCATGTGGATCGAGCAGTCTCTCTGCCACGTTCAGCCCATGGGGTAAAAATCTTGTAGTTTTGAAACCAGGAATTGCTGAGAGGTGCACACCCTGTGCACCTGAGGCCCTCCATGGTGAGCAACTGAGTTTGGCTGGGTTTCCTATGTTCCAGGCTGATTTCCCTCCCTTTATCCTTCTGTAGTTGGTTAGTTGTTGGAGAGATTCCTCTGTCCATGTGTTCTGGGATGCTGAGGCAGTGAGAATAGAACATTCTGTGGCATTTGGGCCTCTGTTCTATCATCTCTGCCTGGAGGCTGGAGGCAGCAGATGGAGCCGAGCATTCGTTGAGTAGGCCTCCCCCAGCAGATCTGAGTTGTGCAACTGGGAAGGACTCCCTGGGAGGCCCTTGCCACAGGTACCAAGGACTTCAGTTTGGCTGGAGCCTCATGGCTTAGGAGAGCAAGGTGGTCTGGAGGTGCGGCTTGATGTGAGAAGCACTGAAGGCAGATGGTAGGGATTGTTCCTGGCCCCTACTCAGCATGCTGGTCCTTATCTACTTCAAATTCACATGAGACTCACCAACTGTAGAGCTTATCCCAGAATAGAGGAGAGCACACTCAGGAGTGGGAGTGGACAGTGGCTAAAAGGACCTGCCTTTTCATGCAGAGTTCATATTACTTCATTTTATGTGTACGAGTGTTTGCCTACATGAATATGTGCGCATCGTGTGCATGCAGTGCTTGAGAAGGCTGGGAGGAAGGTGTTGGATTCTTTAGAACTGAAGTTACAGGTGGTTGTGAGCCACCATTGCTGTTGTTGGGATCCAAACTGTGGGTCTTCTGCAAGAGCAGTCAGTGCTCTTAGCCTGCTGAGCCACACATACTATTTCTGAAGCCTGTAGAATAAACAGCTTTTCCTGAAGGACTTTGTCCTGTCCTGTTACAGAGGTGGCGACGGTTTATAAAGGCTCCTGCTAGACAGTAACCCTTTAGGGTTTAGTTAGGGCTTCTAGAGCCAGGGTTAGATAGTTGTCTAGTGATGACCTTCCGGGTGGTTCAGGATGTCACATCTCTACCCAGAGCCAGAGCTCTGACTCACATCCCATTCGTCTGGCTAGTGGAAAACTCTGCGGTTTCAGGATTTGCAGGGTGTTGTGATTGAGGGGTCAAGCTTGTGCCCTCCAAGCCTGCTAATACCTAACCAGCTAATAGTACCGTGGTCAGATCCCGGCTCTGTCAGTGCTCCTGTGACCTGGGCAACTTATATGAGGCCCTTTCCTTATCTGTACTGAGTGAACAGGAGCAGCACCTGCAGCCCTAGCTGCTATGAGGAAAGGGCTGTGCACTTGCCGTGGGGACAGCAGCAGTGAGCGATGAGAAAGGGGAGGAGGAGGCGGGTCTGGCTTTTCTTAGATTACCTGGTCTCCCTGCCCCGACAAGAACATTTATTCTATATTTAGTGTCAAACATTCCATATTTTGGTGAGGGCCCCAGCTCCTAGTGCTGGCAGCCTTTAGAGTCCTTAGTATGCCCTCATGTCTACTCTGCTCAGCAAATCACTACCTAGCCATGGCGAGAAGCAGTCATGGATGACTGCCCAGTGGCTTTGGATAGTCTGCTGCTTCATCTGTAACCATGGAAAAAACATTCCTTTCCTTTCTTGCCCCTGCAGAGTTATGAATAGGGTCAGGTGACATCAGCCAGCCTTAACTGGTGGGGTACAAAGGCTGGCGGAACACTGGTCAGGGATGAGTTGGGGGCCATTGGCCTGGTTAACCTTCCATAGGAACTCAGGGATTTCATGAAGCAGGTGGGGTGCAGGGCTTAGCAGGACCCTTGGGATACTGTGGGCAGATGTAGTCCCTTGGGTTAGCCCACTTACAGTGAAAGGGTAGGATGGAGGATGTGTTCATAAACACCCACAAGTGGAGAGTCCCCCAGTGCATCAGTGAGCCCATAAGGGACAGGCTGCTATGCTTTTTGCCCTCAGGATGCTTAAAAGTGACATGAAGTAGTTTAAATATTGGGCCTGACTTAGAGATGTGCATAAGTAGCAGCCACTTCTGTACCAGACAGATGCCAAGCATGTGTTCTAGAGGGGGAATTGCCAGGCTGAGAGGGGATTACTAACTTTCCTGAGGCTGCACAGTCAGGGATTCTCAAGTCTGTTCTTGAGAACCAGGTGGGGACCTGGTTCTGAGCCCGAGGAGGCCAGTGGGAGCTCAGTTGTTCCCGCTTCTTGGAGGCTTGTTGTGTGATGTGTGTGCACCCTTTCCCTTGCCCCTCTTCCCCATCCACCCTGCCCCTGCTTGAAGGGCTGAGACCACGGATTGAATCCGAGCTTCTCCCTGCAGGGAAGGTACCTCCTCCTCCTCCTCCTTGGCACTTCAGGGTTTTTCTCTCCGCCTTCTATCAGGTCACCTCCTGACTTACAGCCATTAAGCCAAAAAGAAACCTGTGCCAAAAAGCGTGGGTGACCTTGGGCTTTTGTTCAAAGTGTGGATTTTTCTAAGTGCCCCTGAGAAGCTGAGCCATGTGAAACAGTTTGCTGTGGCTCTGGAAGTGTCCTGGTGAACAGAATGGTGCTGGGGCGCCATACTACTGGAAAGCCGCAGGCCTGGTGGGCGCTGCCCTGTCTGGTGCAGCATGACTTGGGCTCAGCACTTTCTCGCTCCGGACTGGCCTTGCTGTAGCCCAGGGCTTCATCTGGGGTTAGCTCTAAGGTCCATGCATCCTTAGCAGTTCTCCCATTGAAATTGCCTGCTCCTGGAGGTGTGTTGCCTTGGCCTAGTGTCTGTCTTCCTTCCCTCTTTACAGCAGGGTGTGCTTTTCACTGGTGTGACCTGGAAAGCTTTCCTGTGTGCTTTGGAGAGCAGGAGGAATTCCAGCTTTGTAACTCTGAGAGCCCTTGAGGGTGGGAAGTTTTTAAGAACAAGTTCAAACAGGGTCTGAGGGGTGGGGCTACGACATAACCTTGAGTACTTGTTTGCCCAGAAACCCAGCTTAGAGCTTTGGAACCTGGCAGGTTAAACCCATAGGACCTGGCCTATCCTAGCTTGCTTTTTGTTGCTATGATAAACACCATGACCAGAAGTAATTGGAGTGGAAAGGGTTGATTTCACCTTACAGGTTACAGTCCATTGTTGAGGGAAGGTAGAATAGGAATTTGACAGTCCATGGGAAAAGGGTGCTTACTGGCTTATTCCCAGGCTCCCATTCAGCTGCCTTTGTTATACAGACCAGGCTCACCTGCCCAGCCCAGGGATGGCCCATCCCAGCGATGGCACCGCCCACAGTGAGCTGGGCTCACCTACCTCAGTTAGAAATTAAGAGACGCCCAAAGGCCAGTTTGATTGAGACAGTCCCTCAGCTGAGATTCCCTCAGGTAATTCTGCGGTAAGGTTGAGCGCTGAAGCTAAAAGACTCCACCCTTTGTGACCTTGACACATGAACACATCTCCTGAAGCCATTACCTTTTCCTGTCTTGTCATTTGTCTCTGAGGCCTCTTGTTCATATCTTAGTATAAAGTACAGTACAACTTTAAAAGTCCCCCACTCTTAAAAAAAAAATCAGTGTAGGGAGCTAGAGAGACTGCTTAGTGGTTAAGAGCACTGGCTGCTCTTCCAGAGGACCCAGGTTCAATTCCTAGCACCCACATGGAGGCTAACAACTCTCTGTAACTACAGTTCCAGGGGATCTGACACCCTCTTCTGACCTTTGAGGGCATTGAACGACACAGGTGCTTATTCCGAGAGGGGAGAGCCAAGACATAATTATAGTCGGGTTAAAGCAAAACCCAAGTCCAGCAGTGTAGCTCAGGGCTTCACATCTTGGACTCACTTGTGGTCTTCTGGCTCCAAAAGGCTTGGGCAGCTCACTTCTCCAGCTCTGCCACCTGTAGCACATGCAACTTGTCTTATAGTCTCAGGCCAACTCCACACGTGCCACTGTCTATTGGTAGATGCCCCATGGTTCTGGTGTTTCCAGTATCCTGGGGTCTCCACCATAACTGAACCTGCACCTTCATTGATGGATTCTCTTGGCCTCTCCTCAGGGACCCTGACCTTGCCATGGTGCCAGGCCTCTTCAATCTTGCATCTCTCATGCTTTGAAAATAAGTATCAGGTAGGAGTCTCTTATACTTGCTAAGTTTGGCTGTCAGCTTTGACCCCCCACTGAGATGCAGCCTTGGCTCCTCTGGACCACAGCTTCTATGTGCTGACTCAGAGGAAATACTTTTCCCAGAATATTTCACCTAGTGGTGCTGGTCTCTTATTAATCACAGCTGATTTTTCTGCATTAGCTGTCCTCCATCCATTGTCCTAGTGAAGAACGGAAGGTTTCATTTCCACAGACTCTTAATTCAAATATTTATAATCCAAATAGCACCAATAGTATCTTTGAGGGGCTGTCTCTGAAACTTCACAAGCTAGGTCTCTGTTCATCTGCATTCCCTGACATTATCTTCCAGGCTCCCATAGAACAGCCCATTAAACATTAAATACTCAGTGACTTTTCTAGCTCAGAGCTCTAAAAATTCTCCATAGTCCTTCAACAGAATAGTTTAAAGGCATAAAAAGCCACATAGTTGCGTTCATCACAGCAACACCCCACTCTTGGTACTTTTTTTAAGTCCTTGTTTGCTTTCTGTTGCTGTCATAAACACTATGACCAAAAACAGCTTAGGGAGGAAAGGAAAGGGTCTATTTCATCTTAAAAAAGTTATCGTTCATTCTGAGGGAAGTTGGCAGGAACTCCTGCAGGGTAAGAACGTGAAGAAACCATGGGGGAAAGTTGTTTACTTGCTCGTTCCCAGCTCATGCTCAGCTGCCTTTCATACATAGCCCAAAGCCACCTGGTGACATGGCACTGCCCACAGTGGGCTGGGCCCTCCCACATAAATTATCAATCAAGAAAATGTCCATAGGCTTGCCTGCAGGCTAGTCCGATTGAGGCACTATCTCCATTGAGACTCCTTCAGGTAACTCTAGGCTGGGTCAGGTTGACAGCTCACAGGTGATCTGCACCGGCTCACCAAGACCCTTGTGTGGTAGAAACCCAGCTGTCCAGCAGCCCCAAGCCTCTCCTCACTGGCTTGCCCCAGCCTTCCTCCTCAGCCGCCTGCCCAGCTCCTGTGCCCCCTGTCAACCTCTTCCAGATGCCCAGCCTGTGCTCCTCCCCAAGCACTCACGTGCTTTCTACATGACTTGCTTTGCTCAACCCTTCCCTGTCCCCTCACTGTCTCTTTATCTGTTGGTGTCATGTGTAGGCTTTCATGCCCAGCCTATTGACAGATAGCACAAGAGGCTGAATGGGGTACAGGGTACAGACTGTGGAGAGCACTCAGTATAAACTGGAAAGCGAGGGCAGGGAGAGGAGGCATTGACAGTCAGATCACCCTGGTCTGTTGTCTGCCTGGCATGAGGCCATGTGCTACAGGCAGGATAAAGACGTCCCTTGGGGAAGGCACCATGACAGTTGGGAGACCTGATGCGCATCTGCCCTGCAGCAGGTGAAGAATGAGTCCCTGCCTGAGAGAGGCTGCTTCAGACCCAGGTCCAGCTCTGCTCTCTCACCGGCTCCCTTGTCACTCAGTCCTAGGACCTCTTCAAGTGAGGTTTCTTTTTGGAAGAATGGAAGGTTGGTGTGGGTCTTCCTTAAGTCTTCTTCTCTTCTGCTGAGTCACCGGTTGCCATTTGTCAAGTGCCATCTTTGTGTCAGGCAGCGTGAAGTGCTGGGCAGGCCCGATCCCTCCCACACTTGAGCTATTTTTTGCCCTCATCCTCAGATGAGGAGCCTAAGGGTTATTTATTTATTTATTTATTTATTTATTTTAAATTAGTTTTGAGGCTGGCTTAGAGCTCACTGTGTAGCCAGAGGTGACTTGAATTCCTGGTCCTCCTGTCCCTCTGTCTCTCAAGTGCTGGATTATAGGAATGTGGCCCCCTGCCCTCCAGCCCTGGATTATAGGAATGTGGTCCCTGCCCTCCAGCCCTGGATTTAGAATTTAAGTGGCTCCCATATGGATATAGTGTGTCTGGGTCCAACTGTACTGTTCTGTATCAGAGCCCACAATGCAACACCAGGAAGAGCCCCACAAACATTGGGATTAGGAAGGGTAAAGTTGGAAGCTTAGTTAACAGGAGCTTGTCCTGCCTGGGGCAGTGACTGATTGGATCTGGGTCTCAGGTCTGAGAGTGGCTCTGACTTTCCTGATCACTTGGTGTTTAATTTGTTTGTTTATTTATTTGTTTATTGACAACTGGCTCTCATTGTTATAGCCCTGGCACTCACCATGTAGATCAGGCTGGCCTGGAACTCACAGTGATCAACCTGCTTCTGCCTTTCAAGTGCTGGTCTTAAAGGCATATGCCAACACAGTCAGCCTAAGAATGCCTCTTTTATTTGAGACAGAAGGGTCCAGTTCTGTCCCATGGCAGTGGGGTGGTCCCACTGGCTCATGTATTAGTCCAGAGAATACTACCTACTTGCCACGTAGGATGCGTTTCTAAATTAATTCGGCGTCGTTGTTTGTCTGCTGCGCATTTACTTGTCCCTTCTGTCTACTTCCTGGCTGCTTTCTACGGGACACTCTGCCCCCATGTGTAAATGTCTCTGAGTTTTCCGTCAGGCACACAGAGGCAGGGAATGGCCTTGTCTGCTTAGGGTGGATGCCTGTGGGCTGGTCAGAGAGATTTGGGGGATAGGCCGACAGGATGCTGAGCCTAGCCCTGGGGAGGTTGAGGTTTCCTGAGTTCAGTGTTGGTCTGTCTAGCTGTTTCCTGCCGATAGAGCGGTGGACAATGCCACAGTGACTTGCCTCTAGTGTCATCTGTGACCATTGGCAGGGTCAACAGGGGAGTGGTGGTCATAACAGTCACTGGGAGCGGCCGCAGGCTCCTTGATCCAGTTTCCCTGCTTGCTCATGGTGTCCAGAGCCCTGTCCTGGCACACAGCGCACCCCCGTGTGCACAGCTGACTTAGATCTCCCAGAACTGCTCACTGACCAGCTGCCTGTCTGCCAGCTCAGGCCTGCTGAATGCCCTCCTTGCCCTGGGGCTGAAGTTCAAGGGTTTGGCACAAGCTGCATGGTTTCTGAGTCTCTGGGCATTTGGGGCTGGATGACTATCGTATGAGAGGGACAGCTGTGTGAGTCTTTAATCTTCTCCAGTAGTAGAGGATTAGACAATTTTTTGGTGGGTTATTATAATGTTTTTCATAACAACTATCATTTATTGTGTGTTTTCTAGGTTCCTGTCGCAATGACTAAATATTTCCTATGTGTTATTTCTCCTAATCTTTCCAGTGACTCCAGAGGGAGGTATTTTGACCCCCTCTCTACAGATCAGGAATATGAAGTACAAAGGAGAAGGCTCTGGCCCAAGCTTCCAGACTCTTCTCCCTTCAGAGCCTTGGGACACGAGCTTTCTAGGTAGCACAGAGACATTAAGAATTTGAAGACACAGTGGCGTTTTTCAGTCCCAGCCACTTGGCTGGCTGAGGTAGGAGGAATTTGGGGCCAGACTGGGTAATATGATGGTGGCCTCCTCTCTTTAAAAAAAAGTGTGAGAACTGTTGGTGGAAGACAAGTGGTTTGAAAGGAGAATGCAGAAGCGAGCAGGGCTCATGGCTGCCCTGCACTCAGGCCTGGAAGACAAAGCTGCCTGCCTGGCATGAACTGTTGCAAGATGTGATGTGACTGGTGTGACCAGTGGAGTGCCCGGATTCCAGGGCAGGCTTTTAGGCAGCAGATCAGTAACTAGCAGAGGACACTTCAAACAGAAGTGGGAAATTCTGAGCCCTGATTCAGAACTGATTCAGATGTCAGAGTCATCTTAGATGGCGATAGAGAAAATCATGCCATTTATGTCTATGTAGCAGAAATGCAGCACTGCTTGTTATTTTTATTGCAGTTATTTGGCAGTTTGTATCAAGTGTCCTAAAAGTTTGCCATTCTCATTGTTGGCACTTACACAGAAGTTTTTTTTTTTTTTTAATTTAGGGGGGGTTCTTTTTTTAAATTTTATTTATTTTTTTATGTGTATGAATGTACTGTTTGCATGCAGGTTTGTGCACCCATGTCGTGCAGTGCCACGGAGGTCAGAAGAGGGTGTCGGATTCCCCTGGAACTGGAGTTAAAGACGGTTCTCAGCCGCCATGTGGGTGCCGGGGATCGAACCCGGGTCCTCTGCAAGAGCAGTCAGTGCTCTTAACCGCTAGGCCATCTCTCCAGCCCCTACACAGAAGTTTTATATGTTTTCATTGAGGCATCATTTATAATAGCAAAATATTTGTAAGCATACAAAGTGCCCAATAATAGAAAATAATATGTTTTTATTAGTTAGGAGTAAGAAGTTCTAGTGTGGGCCCAGTGAGGTGGCTCAGTGGGTAGAGGCACTTGCTGCCAAGCCTGAGAACCTGAGTTTGATACTTGGGACCCACATGGTGGAAGGAGAGACCTGACCCCTGCAAGTGGCCTTCACGTGTGCACACACACTGAATAAATGAATGTAATTAAAAGAAAAAAACAGTGCTGGTGTTGCTATAGCTAGGTACCACAGATAATAGTAATGCGTTATGTAGTTCAGAAAGCTATAGGAAAGAATTTTGCTTTCACCATAAAGAAATGGGAACTATTTGAGGAGCTGGAAACATGGACTTAATTTAAACATTATACAGTGTATACATGTTTTGAAACCCCATGTGCCAGCCCATCAGTATGCATAATCTTTGTTTTTATGTATCAGTTAAGAAATACATTTTAAAAACTGGTGTGTTTTGTCAGGCCTCTAAAGTCAGCACTCATGTGAGGTGGGAGGATCTTGAGTTCAAGGCCAGCCTAGGCTATATAGTAACTTCCAGAACAGGGTAGGCTAAGCCAGAACCTGTGTTTAGAAGACAGAAGGAAAGAAAATTTAAGTAAGTGTTGGGACATTACTTAAGTAAATGTATGAGAGACTACTGTATAACCTTTTAAAGAAGCCCTAGCTTCAAAAATAATGTATAGACGACTGCGTTGACTTTGTAATCCCAGCACCACAGAGGGTGCTGCAGGAGGATAGTTCCAAGACAGCCTGTGCTACATAGCAAGACCCTGTTTCAAAGAAAACTCTCTGGCTCAAAAAATGCTTCTAAAAAGTCAAGCAGATACTATCTTGATATAAACCTGTTTATGTTAGAAATCTTTTTTATTTTATTTTATTTTTGTCTTTTTGAGACAGGGTCTCCCTTTAGTCCTAGCTGACCTGGTGCTCACTATGTAGACCAGGCTGGCCTTGAACCCACAGAGATCTGCCCCCCTCTGCCTCCCGAGTGCTGAGATTAAAGGCATGTGCCACCACGCCTGACCTAAGACCGCTTTTATCTGCCATGTGGGTGCTGGGAATTGACCCTGGGTCCTCTGCAAGAGCTCTTAATGCTGAGCCATCTCTCTAGCCCAGAAATCTTAATTTTAAGGGAAGGACAGTGCTAATGGGAACTAGTGAGTTTTAATGACTTTTCTTTTGTCTTTCATGTCACATGCTTTCTGAAGGTTCTCTAGTGATAGCAGGGAGGGAGCAAGGTGTGTTGGGGTGTGGAAGGGCTGTACTCATCCCTGCTGGGTGGAACCGCCCTGTGAAGCGAAGCAGACCTCTGGAGAGGGTGCTGGGTGAGCTCACGGGGCTCCTCTGCTTCCAGCTCTTCTCCCTCACACATTCTTCCTCTCTACTTTTCTCCCTTAATTGGATGTAAATGTTCAACTGAAGGATGATTTTTAAAATATGTATTGTTTTTATTGGCTGTGTTTCATGAACACTGTGACAAGAGTCACTTGGACTTCTCACTCTGAAGAGCCCTAATTTAAGCTCCTTCCCACTCACGTGATCTCAATTGATTTTCCTCTCAGTAGTTCAGATGGTTTTCGTCAGAGAAAAGACATTTCTGCTCCTGCCTTAAATGGCCTCTGAAAGCCCAATTTGAAGTGATGGCTTGTTGCCAGGGCCTGTTGGGCAGGACCAAGCTGCCTGGCTTTCACTTCTAATGGGGGTTGGGTGTTGAGGGGATCTTGGAGTTCTGTGGCTGCTAGTCAGTTTGAAGGTGACCCTCCAGAGCTCTCGGGACACTTGCACCCTAGTCAGGGTTGGGGCTTGTGAATCCGCACAGAGGTCATCACAGGAACTTGAGGACCCAGCACCTGCCCTCCTGGTAAAGGCTGGCTTTTGTGACACTGCTCACTTCTAGCAGTGGACTCTTGACTTTGGTAACATCTGTGAGTGTACAAGTACATGTGTGCTCACATGTGCAGTGCTGGGGGGAGGTGAACCTAGGGCCTTGGGTTTGCTAGACCAGTGTTCTACCACCAAGCTAAGTGTGCAAAGAAAGCGTAACTGCGCGTGGGTGTCCTGTGTTTCCATCTGCTCAAGAAGGTTGAGGCAGGAAGATCACTTGAGCCCAGGAGTTTGAGGCCAGCCTGGGCAACACAGTAAGACCCTGTCAATCAAATCAGTCAGTCAGTTTCCTACCCTGGTTGAGACACCAGGTTTCGGATCAGAGACCCAGGGCCATCCTCACCAGCTTGGTGGCTGTGAACTCACTTTCTTGACCTCTTAGAGCTTCTTTCCTTATCTGTAGAATGGAAATATTGTCGAACTCAAACCTCATTAGGGGTGCTGTAAGGATTAAATGTGCCAGGTGCTTATAATTGGGGGAGGAGCCCTAGCTTGGGCATTAAACATCAAGACTGACTTCAGAGGACGGTCTGCAGCATCCCCTCTGAGCCAAGACTGATCTAGCCCCAGGCCTTAGGGATCCATCTGTGGCCCTTTTCTCTGCCCCAGTTCAGCCCTTCGGCTCTCTGCCCTCACTTTGGATGAAGGCTGAGCTTCTTAGATATTTGAAGTCACTGGGGACTTGCCCTTCAAAGCCCACATGGCCTGTTTCCCCACTGCCTCTAAGGTGGCCTTGAACTCAAACACCGATTTCACATTGTCCCAAGAACATCCTAGCTTCCTAATGACATCTCCCCTCCCCCAGGAGCACTGTGCTCCTCAGAGCAAGGGGCAGATGAAGGCCCTGCAGGGCTGCCACCATGTATGTTTAACTGTTACTGTGGGAAAATATACAGGACGGAAACTTTATCATTCAAATAATTTGTAAGTGCACAGTTAGTGGAACTGACACATTCACATGACTGTGCCACCATCACCACATCCATCTTCTCACACTGTAACTCTGTGCCCATTGAGTAAAAAACTTCCATTTCCTTGTCCCCAAACCACTGGTAACCATTTTTTTCCTACTTTTTCTCTAAGGTTTGACTATTTGTAGCTACCTCCTACAAATGGATCATTTACTAACTGACTGACTATGGCTGGATTATTTATTTATTTATTTATTTATTTATTTATTTATTTATTTATTTTATGTGTATGAATGTACTGTCTGCATGTAGGTCTGTGCACCCGTGTCATGCAGTGCCACAGAGATCAGAAGAGGGCGTCAGATTCCCCTGGAACTGGAGTTCTCCTGGAATTGGAGTTAGGGACGATTCTCAGCCACCATGTGGGTGCTGGGGATCAAACCCGGGTCCTCTGCAAGAGCAGTCGGTGCTCTCAACCGCTAGGCCATCTCTCCAGCTCCGGATTTTTTTTTTTTCTTCAAGATTCATTCATATTCATCCAAGTTGTGGTGTGAATCCAAATGTATTCCTTTTTGTGGCTGAGTAATACTCCATTGTGTGTTTGTATACATGTTTCTCATCCATCTGTGGTCATTTGGGTTGTGTTTTGCTCTGGCTGTTGTACATCCACTTATTTTATTTTTTAGTTTTTTGCACTTGACACCCACCTATTTTGAAAGTAAGCCCTCTCCTCACTCCCAGTTACCCCCGTGGCACTGACATGTATGTCATAGCTGTGTAATTGAAATGATGCCTGCACATCTTGAGTGAGAACATGGGTGCTCACAGGTAGGTTTCTGAGTCCTGTGGCTGTGCATTCATTTCCCTTATTGGACTGGGAATTGTTGTTACTAATTCGCCATCAGCTCTCAAGGGTCTGCTCTAGGAAGTGGTAGAAGATCATGGCTAAGAGTGTGGGTTCTGAGGTCAGAGCACATGGCTTAGTATCATGATCCCACCAGGTATGAGTTCATTGTCGTACTCGTCATTTAACTCCTTGGTGCGCATTAGTTGAAATGATGATACTGGGAATTGTAGTAACTACCTTGAAGGCTCTTATCAAGATCAGATGAGGTGATCTGTGTATTAGGGCCAGCATAGTATCTGATACATTATGAGCCCTTAAATGTTATTTTATATAAAATTAGTTTTGTTTGCTTCTTTGGTTTTGAGACAAAAACTCATTGTGTAGCCCAAGCTGATGTTGAATTTACTATAATAGCCTGGGCTGGCTTTCAGTTCACCATGTACCTGTTTCAACCTCTCTTGAAAATTTTTAATATTTATTTACTATTGATTGATTGATTGTGGTGTGTGTGTGTGTGTGTGTGTGTGTGTGTGTGTTCGTTCATGCATCATAGGGCCCATGTGGAAGTCAGGGGAAAGTTTTGTGGAATTGGTTCTTTCTTTCGTGTAGATCCTGGGGCTTGAACTCAGGTTGCTGGCTTGGCAACGTGCCCTGAGTCACCTTGCTGCCCCTGCTTCCCCTCAGGTGCTGGGATTTCAAGTGTGTGTCCCTGTGCAGGACTCAGGCTTCCACATCTTATTTGAGTTCACCTCTCTCATCCTCGTATTCCTGTGGCAGGTGGCTGAAGAGTAAGATGAAGGGGTCTCTTCACTGGACCTGCATTCCCAAGGGTCGGAGGGGAGGAATGGTGGGACCCAGGCAGAAGCCTTGTGCACTGTGGTCCCATGGTACCTTCCTCTCTCCATCCGTCCCTCCCCCTCTCCTTTCTTCTCTTTGGGGCATCATGGTGGGCCCCCTTTGAATTTGCCCTTGGTGTCATCTCTCGTACTTTGCTGCGGGCCCTTTCTTGCGTGGACCCCTGGTTAGTGGGATGAACTTGGCAGCCAGCGGAAGCGTTGGGCAGCCATCTGCGTGTGGGCAGCCATCTGTAGTGTGGAGAGCCATCTGTAGTGTCGGACAGCCATCTGCGTGTGGGCAGCCATCTGTAGTGTTGGACAGCCATCTGCGTGTGGGCAGCCGTCAGTAGTGTTGGACAGCCATCTGCATGTGGGCAGCCATCTGTAGTGTTGGACAGCCATCTGCGTGTGGGCAGCCATCTGTAGTGTTGGACAGCCATCTGCGTGTGGGCAGCCATCTGCGTGTGGGCAGCCGTCTGTAGTGTTGGGCAGCCATCTGTAGTGTCGGACAGCCATCTGTAGTGTGGACAGCCATCTGCGTGTGGGCAGCCATCTGTAGTGTGGACAGCCATCTGCGTGTGGGCAGCCATCTGTAGTGTGGACAGCCATCTGCATGTGGGCAGTCGTCTGTAGTGTCGGACAGCCATCTGCGTGTGGGCAGCCGTCTGTAGTGTGGACAGCCATCTGTAGTGTTGGACAGCCATCTGCGTGTGGGCAGCCACCTGTAGTGTTGGACAGCCATCTGTAGTGTTGGACAGCCGTCTGTAGTGTGGACAGCCATCTGAGTGTGGGCAGCCGTCTGTAGTGTTGGACAGCCATCTGCATGTGGGCAGGCATCTGTAGTGTTGGACAGCCATCTGCGTGTGGGCAGCCGTCTGTAGTGTTGGACAGCCATCTGCGTGTGGGCAGCCATCTGCAGTGTGGGCAGCCATCTGTAGTGTTGGGCAGCCATCTGTAGTGTTGGACAGCCATCTGTGTGTGGGCAGCCGTCTGTAGTGTTGGACAGCCATCTGCATGTGGGCAGCCATCTGTAATGTTGGACAGCCATCTGCGTGTGGGTAGCCATCTGTGTGTGGGCAGCCATCTGCGTGTGGGCAGCCGTCTATAGTGTGGGCAGCCATCTGCATGTGGCTCCCTCAGGTGTTGCTCTTGGAGTGGCCAGTGGGTGACTTCCCACTGCATCTGCCTCCCTTACAGCACCATCAGCCATATGCCCAGTGCCCAGTAGAGTGGGCGGACCCTGCCAGCCTTCGCAGCACCTGAAGCTGCAGTGGCTTCTCCCTAGAGAAAGAAGCACCCCTGTTTAATTCTCTGTGTGACTGAAATTTCTCAAATGTCTGTCACCTCCTTCTACCCCTCCTTGTCAGCTGCACTGAGGCCGGAGGGATGTCTTCTGCTCAGGCCTCATGACCCACTTTGGAAGAGACCCCAGATGTGGCTGAACACAGGGAAGGAGCCAGGCAGGTGGGGCAGGCAGGATCTGTATGCTGTGTGCGTTTCAACAGTGGTGCTCAGGGCCAGCCTGGTCTCTGTGGCAAAGCAGATACTTCCTAATGCTTGACCTTGAGCAGACTTCTTCACCTCCCAGTGTCAGGACCTCACCAGCAGGATGGGGTTAATAACAACCTGGCCCACAGACATGTGAGGAGGCACTGAGGGCATCTGTAAAGTGCTTAGCATAGCGTCTGGCACACTGAGGATGCACTAAAAATGCAAGCTCCTTCTATTTTTATTGGCGAGCTTTATTTCTGCTGTTCCCAGCCTTCCTGTCCTTTGTGCCTTCTCTCTGCCCTTGGTGACCCTGATGCTGTCAACATCTCGGTGCCCTTGAACTTCCCCCCTCTCTTCCTTTAAACCCGCTCCTGGGACAGGCTATCTCACCCTGGCCACCTCCATTTCAAGGGTCAGATTGTCAGAGTCACTGGGTCCAGCCCCCCCTGACGTCAGCACTCACCCATGCACCCATGCCTATTTTGTCAGTCACTGGGGCCAGCCCCCCTGATGTCAGCACTCACCCATGCACATGCATTTTGTCAGAGTCACTGGGGTCCAGCCCCCCTGACAGTCAGGCACTCACCCATGCCTATTCTGTCAGAGTCACTGGGGCCGGCCCCCCTGACGTCAGCACTCACCCACTGCCTATTCTGTCAGAGTCACTGGGGTCCAGCCCCCCCTGACGTCAGCACTCACCCATGGCCTATTCTGTCAGAGTCACTGGGTGCCAGCCCCCCTGATGTCAGCACTCACCCATGCCTATTCTGTCAGAGTCACTGGGTCCAGCCCCCCTGACGTCAGCACTCACCCATGCCTATTTTGTCAGAGTCACTGGGTCCAGCCCCCCTGACGTCAGCACTCACCCATGCCTATTCTGTCAGAGTCACTGGGTCCAGCCCCCCTGACGTCGGCACTCACCCATGCCTATTCTGTCAGAGTCACTGGGGCCAGCCCCCCTGACGTCGCACTCACCCATGCCTATTCTGTCAGATCACTGGGTCCAGCCCCCCTGACGTCAGCACTCACCCATGCCTATTTTGTCAGAGTCACTGGGTCCAGCCCCCCCTGACGTCGGCACTCACCCATGCCTATTCTGTCAGAGTCACTGGGGCCAGCCCCCCTGACGTCAGCACTCACCCATGCCTATTTGTCAGAGTCACTGGGTCCAGCCCCCCTGACGTCGGCACTCACCCATGCCTATTCTGTCAGAGTCACTGGGTCCAGCCCCCCCTGATGTCAGCACTCACCCATGCCTATTCTGTCAGAGTCACTGGGTCCAGCCCCTCCCTGACGTCAGCACTCACCCATGCCTATTCTGTCAGAGTCACTGGGGCCAGCCCCCCTGACGTCAGCCCTCACCCATGCCTATTCTGTCAGTCACTGGGTCCAGCCCCTCTGACGTCAGCACTCACCCATGCCTATTCTGTCAGAGTCATTGGGTGCCGCTCCCCCTGACGTCCGCACTCACCCAGGCCTATTCTGTCAGAGTCACTGGGTCCAGCCCCCCTGTACGATCAGCACTCACCCATGCCTATTTTGTCAGAGTCACTGGGCCAGGCCCCCCTGATCGTCAGCACTCACCCATGCCTATTCTTGTCGGAGTCACTGGGGCCAGCCCCCCTGACGTCAGCACTCACCCATGCCTATTTTGTCAGAGTCACTGGGTCCAGCCCCTCTGACATCAGCACTCACCCATGCCTATTCTGTCAGAGTTACTGGGTCCAGCCCCCCCTGACGTCGGCACTCACCCATGCCTATTCTGTCAGAGTCACTGGGGCCAGCCCCCTGACGTCAGGCACTCACCCATGCCTATTCTGTCAGAGTCACTGGGTCCAGCCCCCCTGACATCAGCACTCACCCATGCCTATTCTGTCAGAGTCACTGGGTCCAGCCCCCCTGACGTCAGCACTCACCCATGCCTATTCTGTCAGAGTCACTGGGTCCAGCCCCCCTGACGTCAGCACTCACCCATGCCTATTTTGTCAGTCACTGGGGCCAGCCCCCCTGACGTCAGCACTCACCCATGCCTATTCTGTCAGAGTCACTGGGTCCAGCCCCCCTGACATCAGCACTCACCCATGCCTATTTTGTCAGAGTCACTGGGGCCGGCCCCCCTGACGTCAGCACTCACCCATGCCTATTCTGTCAGAGTCACTGGGTCCAGCCCCCCTTACATCAGCACTCACCCATGCCTATTTTGTCAGTCACTGGGGCCAGCCCCCCTGACGTCGGCACTCACCCATGCCTATTTTGTCAGAGTCACTGGGGCCGGCCCCCCTGACATCAGCACTCACCCATGCCTATTCTGTCAGAGTCACTGGGGCCGGCCCCCCTGACGTCAGCACTCACCCATGCCTATTCTGTCAGAGTCACTGGGTCCAGCCCCCCTGACATCAGCACTCACCCATGCCTATTTTGTCAGAGTCACTGGGGCCGGCCCCCCTGACGTCAGCACTCACCCATGCCTATTCTGTCAGAGTCACTGGGTCCAGCCCCCCTGACGTCAGCACTCACCCAGGCCTATTCTGTCAGAGTCACTGGGTCCAGCCCCCCTGACATCAGCACTCACCCATGCCTATTTTTGCCTCTTTACCTGCTCTGCCTTTGAGCTGTCCACCTGCTGAGGTCATGCAGTCAGTCTGTGTAGTTTTTCTCCACTTTGGGGGAAGAAAGAAACCAGAGGCTTCTGGAGCCCCTTTGAATGCCAAGAGCGGCGTTTCTTCATTTATCACCCATGAACCTTTAGAGTGCATGGGGTGACTCATGTTTAATTTTTATTTTTCAATTTTTTTATCATTTTTTTATTGATGCTTTGTGCATTTCATACATCATTTTCCAATTCAAGTCAGGCATATTCCCTTTCCCTTCCCCTACCCCCACCCCATCCAGATCAAGCATTCTGCCGTAACTGTCCTGTCACTTTTCTCTCAGTTTTTTTTTTTCATTTTTTTTTTTTTTTTAGCTATAGTGATAATCCATGAGTACAAGCAGCCTTCATAATGAAACCAATTTGCAGGCCGTTGTGCCCAAACCCCCAGCAGCCCCACCATCCAGCGGGGGGTGAGGGTTGTATGTTTAATCAAGTTGATCAAATGAGTGTCCAGACTACATTGCTGTAGTTTCACCATTCACCCAATCGCAGCCTTAACATTCTAAACCCGTGCCCCCTCTTCCGCAGATTGTTCCCTAGGCTTAGAAAAGGGGCACAGGTGGATGAGAAGCAAAACAGTCCAATCTCTCTGGAGCTGTTTGTCTTGGACTCTGGTCAAAATCTGGCTGTTTCCTTTCATGGGCTGACAGTTTGCCCATGGAATAGACCTTTCGAGCCTACTAATGAGAGCACAAGCAATATATATACGAGTATTTAAACCAGCAACTAATAGTTATGGTAGGTTACTTTGGGTATAGACAATATGTTTGGATGTATGTTTAATCCATGAATTACTTTTTTCATGTTATAATATGACAGGTCTTACTGTGGTTATAACATCTCCTACCTGTAGAGGATGTAAGCTTGTGGCATCAGCCATTGGGTTATTCCTCCAAGGAGCGAGCCAATAGCCAATTAGGTTTGGGATATACAGGCATATGGCTGCCTCTGCTGCACAGTATCATGTTTAATTTTTAAGTGTATGAATGTTTTGTCTGCACTTGTGTACCATGTACACGCAACGCCCATGGAGCCCAGAAGAGGGCCTTGGATTCCTGGAACTGGCAGACAGTTGTTAGATCTCCTGTGAGTGGTGGGAACTGAACATGTGTCCTCTGCAAGAGCAGCCAGTGTTCTTAACTGCTGAGCTGTCTCTCCAGCCAGATTGTTTAGTGTTAAATGTGGTAAAATGCATAGAACGTAAAATGTACCACTGTGACCATTTTAATTTTTTTTTTTAATTGTTCTTTTGTTTTTTTGGGTCAGGGTCTCAACGTAGCCCAGAGTATCCTCTTAGCTTGCTGTGATAGCTGAGGATGACCTTGAATGCTGACCCCCTCTACCTCCCAAGTGCTGAGGTTACACATCTGTGCTCCCCGTATGACCCTTTTAAAGTATATAGCTCAGTGGCCGTAAGCACATTCACTGTGTTGAGGAATAATCCCACTACCAGTTTAAATTTTCATCACCCCTTAGCCATTGTCCCCCAGTGTTCCCTCCCTAAACTCCTGGCAGCCACTGATCTGCTTCCCACCTGTGGCTCTGCCCATTCTGGACACCTGTGTCAGTAGCATCACACATGTGGTCCCTTGAGTGTGACTTACTTCATCTAGCATGATAGCTTCCAAGTCCGTCTGCACTGAAGTGTGTAGGAATGCTTCATTCTTTTATGGCTGAGTAATATTCCATCTTGTGTATGGACAGCATCTCACTGATCCGTTTGTCTGCCGATGGACATCTGGGTGGTTTCCGCTCTGTGACTCGTGTGAGGATCACTGCTGTGAACGTTCCTGTACAAGTGTTTGCTTGAACACCTGTTTTTGATTTTGTGGGGTGTACACCGAGGAGGAGATTGCAGGATTGTATCGTAGCTCTGTGTACTGCATGGCGAAGGGCAGCCAGAAGGGCTGCAGCATCTTCGTTCTTCCAGCAGTGTGGGAGGGTTCCAGTTTTTCCACTTCCTTGCCAGCACTCATTACCCGCCCCCCTTTTAATTATGGCCATCCTAGGTGTGAATCTGCTTCATTGTGGTTGATTTATATTTCCCCGATGACTAATGAAGCTGAGCATTCTGCAGCTTCATTATTCCTGCTTTCTCTCGACCCAGTTTGTTTCTCTCAAGTCTACTCACACTCTCCAAAGGGGCGCCCAGCTCCCGGGCCAGCCTCCAGCGGGACTGGGCAGGCATCCCGGGGTGGGTGTCCCACTTTTGGCTGCTGGGAATGCTACCGTGTCCTGTTCAGACTTCTCTGTGAGCCGGGCCCTCCGTTGGCCCCTCGCTGTTCAGATTCTGACTCCTCATCCTGGCTTCAGGCCCTGTCTTCCCACCCCTGGCTGGTGGCTGCTGCTTTCATGCAGGTTGTGCTGAGAACAGATGCCATCCACCCCATGTGCTGGCGCAGCACGCCTTCGGGAGGAGTCCTTCAGGTTGCTGGTGGCTCCAGCCCTGATGCCCCACCCTACTGCAGGATTGTCCCCGATGCCCACCCTACTGCAGGATTGTCCCCGATGCCCACCCTACTGCAGGATTGTCCCCGATGTCCCCAGAGGCCGGGAAAGCCCCACTCCCTAGAATGAGCAGCCTCACGTCCTCTCGGAGTGAGTCTAAACCACTGTTCGCTGTTCTCTCTCGCTGTGTGTCTCTCTGTGTAGTCTTCCTCCGTAGGTTTATGGCTTCAGGCCTATTTCTGACCACTGAATCAAAGCTGTGCCCACTTAAGGAATCCCAGGCATGAATGAGCAGATGCAAGAGGTATTTTGGGGGGTGGGTCTGAGGATTTGGTTGACTCCCCTCCACTGCCTAGCACAAAGACCCCATCTATCCTGATATCTTCCTCTGGGGCCTGTCCCCTAAGACTTGGCAGGCTCAACAGGCACCTTTCAATTAGGCCATGGTTGGAGCAGTGAGACCCAAGTGCTCAGACAGAGAACTTAGCTGTTTAATGAAAATATCCCTACTGTCCAAAGATATGCTAGCGTAGGGTAAAGGTAAGAGCCACTACTGTCCCCTTATCACACATAACACTTGGTATGGATTTAGGATCCTTATAGACCTTGCATTCCAGTGTGCTGTGCAACTCCCATCTCAACTCCATTAAAAAATGACACTATCGGGGCTGGAGAGATGGCCTAGCGGTTAAGAACGCCGCCCGGGTTCGATCCCCAGCACCCACATGGGTGTGAGTAATCCGTCGATTAACTCCCAATTCCGAGAGAACTCCAGTTCCAGGTGGAATCTCGACACCCTCTTCTTCTGGGACCTCCTCTGGCATAGCACGACACGGGTGGGGTGCACAAACTTGTAGCAGAACAGTACATTCATACCATACAGAATAATAAAATTAATAAAAAATTAAAAAATGACACTATCCAGTTGAGAGTAAAAGAGTTCCAGTTTGTAGACTTGAGTTAAGGGGCAACCAAGCAGGAAACCCGGGCAGGGGTGCGTAGTATGAAGATGGGTTTCTGGAGAGGAGAGGAGGCTGCAACTCCTAGGGCTATTGGGCGAGGTAGCTGCTCAGATTGGCTCTTATAAGATGTCACATGAGAGTGGCCACTCCGACCTTGCTTGGGAGGCAGGTCAGACCAGGCAAGTGCTTTCCTTCCTGTGCGAGCCGGTCTTGACCTTGCCCTCACTCCCCAACTCCTGTCCCCTGTCTGTGGCTAGAATGGAGCTAAAGGAGTCACGGTGTTAAAAATAGCAATCTCACCCCTTACATACATGTTCAGGGTGCTTTTACTGTTGAAGAATGAGTGATAGTTTACCCAGTGAGCCATTACTAGTCATTGGCATCATAGTGTAAAGTTAATGTAGATATTTTAGAAGAAAAAGGAACTGCGTGGTGATCTTTTATTGTACAAACGGGAGGATGTTAAGACTTGAGGAAGAGAGGAACTTGCCAGGTAATTGTCAGAGCCCTTTAGGAGCCAATCAGAGCAGGAGCCCAGATCTTATCTGTCCGGCCTGCCAGTTTGCAGAGCAAGGCAGCCCAACATCTGTAAGTGCCTGCTTGCCCCTCTTAGGGCAACTGCTTTGTGGTAGAAGGTTGCTTGGGTCTCAAGGCCCGTAGGCATGCTGGGAGAAAGATGGCCTTCTGGGAGGACAGGGGCCTCAGGATGATGGTTAGGCAGATGGCTCTTGTAGTCCTGCAAGGTGAGAGGAGGGATGCATACGATCTCTCAGGGCCAATTTGAGCTCGTTTGCAGGGTCAGCAGTAGAGCAAGCACTGTTGGAGAAAAGCAGTGGAATAGATGGACAGGTAATCCAGTGATCGGGGCCCAGGGCAGAAGTCTGGGGGGTGGTGATGGTGTGCCATGTGGAAGAGGCAGCCATCCTGGCACAGGCGGAGGGAGGCGGGGCAGCTGGAGGACAAGTGTGGCAGCCCAGGGGCAGTCACTTGTTGAGTGACAGGAGGAACAGCTGCAGTGGACCAGAGGAGTGGAGGGGGAGAGGCCACCCAGGGTGGTGGCCGTGGTCAGGGCTGGCGTCCTCCTTTGCCGTTGCTCTTGTCCACGGCACCATTTCAACCTGTTCTCCTTCCTCGTCTCTGATGGAGAGCCAGCAGGCATTTTTATTTTATTTTTTTGGGCGGGGGTGGTGGGTGGGGGGTTGCACCTTTTTTTTTTTTTATCTTTCTTGCATTTACTACTTCCTTGTAGGTTCTGCTCCACCCAGGCGGTCGCCCAGCCCTAGTCTAGGCTTGCTTGGGACCGTGGATGTGGACGCTCGGAACCTCTGGTGGCCTCAGCGTGGCCTGTTCTTCTGTGTGTCGGCCACTAGATGGCAGCAGGAAACCTGCTGGTTTCCCCTTCAGGTTTGATTCCATCCAGCTCTTCTCACCTCTGCCTGTCACTTGCACGGCATGGGACCCAAATCCCACGTCACTGCTTTATGGATAGGTCTGAGGAGAGGCTGGGGTGAAGCCACAGCAGCTGACTCTTGAGAAGTGTCTGTCACTGCACAGCCCCAGCGTTGGAGGTGGCCTTTTTGCACCTGACATGTGGCCAAGCCCTTTGAATGGAGTTCCGGCTGTCAGGTTCATCCCTGGTTGGATTTCCAGGGCCATAGAGAGGACAAAAGTAGAGACCAGGGACTTTAAGGAAGCCCAGATGCACCTGGAGGACCACAGCTTGGCAGCCTGTGCAGGTGGTGCTGGGTGTGGTGGAGGGACCTGGGGCCTTGGCCTGCGAGGAGCAGAGGTATGCGGCAGGCACATGGTCCCAGTGGCACACACACATATACAGTAGCAAACTCCAAGGAAGCCCAGTGTGAGCTGTGGTTACTGTCTACTCCTTACGGCTCCCACTCCCAGTATGGCGATCTCATCGCCTGGAGCTGCTCATGGCCAGTTGGATCTGTGCAGGTTGGTCCCAGAGGGCGAAAAGACTTGTACTGCTTCAGGGTCATTCTCAAGCACTCTGCACACTGTCCTTCCATCACTGGTTTTTCTTGTCTTTGGGACCTCATTGTGTCAGTGGCTGGGCTGTCCCCTTGTGACTCATGGGGAGCCAGAGGTTCACAGAGGTCAAGGGTTTGCTGAACTAGCCCTGGACTCTGAGGCTGGGCATTTTGATTCCCCCTCTTATAATGATCAGTTTTGCATGGGGTGGGGTGGGTGAGAAAGAAACCCTTACCTTGGTGCCTGAGATGGAGGCACACCCTATTGCTACCCCCACCTACCACCTCTGGGTACCCCACTTGTGTGAACCCCAACGTGGAGGCAAAGATGAGATGACAGGCATTTTATGGAGTCACCAGATGGTCTCAGCGGACAGAACCTTTCACTGGCCAGTAATTCCATAAGGGTGTCTGACGGGGAGGGTGGTGTGGGATAGGATGGTCTCGTGCTTCCAACTGCCCTGTAGAACTGGTGTTGTTACCTCAGGCTTATCTGTGGCAGGGGCTTGAGCTGGTACTCCCTTCTGGGTATCCTTCCCATGTGACACTGGGTGTGACTGACATGACCCCAGTTCCTCCTGTCCCTCCCCTCCATAGGCTGGCTTTTTTGAGGTCCTGGCCCCCCCTCCCTGGGCTGGGTCCCATGTTCTTCTGTGGGTCTTCCCATCTCATCAAAGGCTAACCAGCTGGGTGAAGGAGTCAGTAGGACGCTGACTCCAAGGACCCATTCCTTCCCTGGAAGAACCTGAGTGTATGCCCCTGAAACCCAAGTCCTGTCCTGAAATTGTAGGTCCTGCCTCCTGCTTTCTGGTTCTTGGCTCTGGCCGAGGCTAGCTTGGCCATAGACTCTCTGCTGCCTCTCACAGGCTCTGTGCCAGTGTCCATATCCATCCCAGGCCTGCATGTATATCTCAAGGGAGCACCCCCCACCCCAGCCCACCATTTCAAAGGCTGCTGGTTTGCAGTCAGCCAACCAGCTTGGCTGAGTTCAGCCTCCTTCCCAGGCTCCGACATCCTGCTTGGCTTGTGGCCCCCAGCTCCAGCTGCAGCCTTCCTGTTGAGCTTCTGGCAAAAGGCGTGCTGTAGGGGGGGGGTGACTCCTTTCCCTTGGCCTCTCCTCCCCCATTACATCAGCTTGCAGCCAAATACTCCTGGGGTCCGGTAAGGGAGGGCTTTTCATTAATTTTTTTCCAAGGGAAATAATTCCACCACTTGTCACGGGGATTGCTCCATGCATCTCTTAGCAGGGTGGATGTGCCTAGCTCCTGGGTGTTCAAGCGATGGCATCTTTGTTTCCTTAGCTAGGGAGCTGGAGCTGCTGCTGACCTGGGCCTCTGGGGAGACCAGGACGGGCCACAAACCCAAAGTCAGGTGTCTGGGTCCTGGTCACTGGCTTTGGCCTCAGAGCTGGCCCTTCCCAAAGCTCTGGGCCCCTCAGCCCTGCACCTGTCCTCTGGTGGTGGTAAGAGGCAGTGCCTGGTGATTTTCACACAGCCATAGATAGAGGAGTGTGACTTGTGGCTTGATAGTGTGATTGCCCAGGGTTGGCCCTTGTCCTGGGGTCTAGCAGGGCAGGGGGCCCAGAGGAAAGGCAGGCACACCTGTGACGGGGAGGCCAGGAGGCTTGAAGTACAGGGCCTGGTCACGAACGAGCAGGTCTCGGGCTGCTTCCCGCTGGTGCCTCTGGTGGAGGCAACAGTGTTGCGGATTCTGGACTGGGAAGAGTCCCTCTACCTCTGCTGTAGAAATACTTCCTGAGTTTGTCCCCCGAGTTCCCCGCCTCCCCCTCCCTGTGCCCCCTTCTCCCTGCCCTGCTCCTCATATCCTGCCCTAGCTGCTGGCTGGTCACCAGCCCTGTAGACGGGTCTGGACCCTGCCTGGCCCTCCTGGTCCCTTTGGGGAGGCAGGAAGCTGCACCCTGCTCCCAGCCTAGAGCCAGGCCTGGGTGTAGGTGACCTGAGAAGGGAGCCCCTCCAGGCACTCAGTCACAGAGCTTAGCGCCCCATCCCACCCCCAGAGCCCACATCTGGCCGAGGGCTCAGCTTTCCCAGCTGTAAATTGCCTCCCACTGCCCCTTGGCATCTACTCAGGTTTCAACTCCATGGTCCTTTTTCTTTGGGGGTTGGGTGGGCAAGTCCAGGGGCAGCTGTTCCATCATCATGTTTCTGAGGCCGAGGAGGGACATTTCTGCTCAGGTGTTGGACAAACTGAGGTTTTTATTAGGTGGCTAAGCAGCAACCAGTTTGAGTTAGATTCCTCAGATCCTGAACATCCTTTAGAGCCAGCCTTAACGTGCTGTGTCTCCCTGCTGTGCAGAGGGGCTTTCTCCCTGAGGCCCAGCTCCTGGTCTGTGGCCACTTGCAGATGGGGCTCTTTCTGCCCCTGTCCTGCCTCGTGCTCCTCTTTGCTGTATCCCTTGACCTAGTGTTCAGCCTCAGGGTCATCCTGCTGTGCACCCTCAGGTGGGTTTTCTCTTTCTTCACAACTGGTGAATCTCTAGTTCCTGCAAATGACCCATGGGACTCATGCCACAGCCTGTCTGTACAGATGGTAACTGCTTAGGCAGGCGGATCCCTGTGAGGTGGAGGCCAGCCTGGTCTACATAGTTCCAAGCCAGCTCTCTCAAAACAAAGGAAGGAGGGAGGGAAGGAGGGAAGGAAGGAAGGAAGGAAGGAAGGAAGGAAGGAAGGAAGGAAGGAAGGAAGGAAGGAAGGAAAGAAGGGAGGGAGGGAGGGACGGAAGGAAGTAAAGACAGGAAGAAAGACAGGAGGTGAGATGTTCTAAGGGAGGTAAAACATTTCATCCTCAGGAAAGCTCATTAAACTCAGGAAGTAAATAACTCAGTAGCTTTCGGAAGTCGCTGAAACTGACTAGATTCACTAGCCTCTCCTTCCCCGAGTATATAGAAGCCCCAAGACAGCTGAGAGATCCTCAGACCAGTGGAGCTGCGGGCAAGAAGCTCAGTGCAACCACAGTGCCTGAAGAAGCTCAGATCAGCTGAACTACCTGGTGAGGACACTTGCCAGCCTGTTGAGCCGCCTGCAGTTTGTGCAGTGAGCTCTGGTTTCCAGCTTCCAGGAGCTGTCACCTTTGCCGGGATGGGCTTTGCTGCTGAAGCTGTCTCTGAGTCATTTCTGCACTCGTGAACAACCCTCACACACACTGCCAGTAACTCCAGTAGAGCTTACTGGTCAACCACATTGGACCTGCGTGGTCTCCTCACTTTGGTCCCTTGTTGGCTCTGTAATTGGGGCAAGTAGACACCTGTTCACATCTCCCCAGGAACAGTGTCACACAAGAGTCAGTCAGTCCAGGATGGATGGGAAACAGAAAGCCCACTGCCTGCCCAGATGGGCCAAGAAAGTGCTGCTCTCAGCATTTTAAGGCACACACAAAAAAAGTCCCTGAAAGAAGACAAGGCTTCTGAGGAGACGCCATTGGGTTTTAGATTTGGCATAAGACATTGAACAGTTTGAAGGGTTTCACCAGTTGTTTGGGACTTGGGGGAATCTGAACAAGGAAGGCTTGTAGCTGGGTTGGGAAGGGTTAGAGAGCTTTGGAGTTTATGGTGAGGGAGTGCAGGAATGTTTTGGTGTGAGGTGTTGGGGACCCCGGGGTAAGGCTTGATTGGCAGGCTAGTGGATGAAGCTTTTGGGGTTCCATGGGTGAGGGCACAAGGACGTGCTATGTTGCAAAGGACAGAGGGCAGGAATGGCCAAGTGGCAGGGGCCAGTGGAAGCCTACAGGCTATGACAAGAGGTTAGAGAGAAATGAGGGGGTTCATTTAGAAGGTTCGGAAGGGTGGACGTGTATGGAGTAAGCGCCCAGTGAATGCTAGTAGGGCAGAGGTTGGCCAGAAGGAAGTGGTGGAGATGCACAGGAAGAGGTGGGGGTGAGTGGAGGTCAAAGAGGGACATGGGAGGCTGCAGGGAGGGGTTAAATCCCTGACAA
Organism: Rhizomys pruinosus; assembly: GCA_009823505.1. NCBI lineage: Eukaryota > Metazoa > Chordata > Mammalia > Rodentia > Spalacidae > Rhizomys > Rhizomys pruinosus. Next base: position 168,885 of record VZQC01012819.1, read on the forward strand.
ACTGACAGCATAGATAAGGAATAAAGAAGGCACACTTCTGGCTTCTTCTGGACTGAGACAAAGGCCTGGGAGCTCCCCCTCTACCTAGCAGAGCCTCCTTTCTGGATGATGGGTGCAGAGCAGTCTAGCTAAGAGTAAGGCTAGTCCAGGATTTGTCTCATCTTAGAGCTGTGTTTATTTAACTTGACCAATTTAAAATTAGAGGAGGGGCTAGAGAGATGGCCTAGCGGTTAAGAGCGCCAACTGCTCTTGCAGAGGACCCAGGTTTGATCCCCAGCACTCACATGGCGGCTGAGAACCGTCTGTAACTCCAATTCCAGGAGAACTCCAGTTCCAGGGGAATCGGAGACCCCTTCTGACCTCCGCGGCATTGCACGACATGGGTGCACAAACCTACAAGCAGACACATTCATACACATCAAAAATAAATAAAATTAAAAAAAATTAAAAAAAAAATTAGAGGAGGGGGCCTTCCCTATATGACCAAGAATGCTTAACAGGCCCAGGCCCTCCTGAGGACTTTGGATTTTTCACCTTCCAAGTCCCGTCTCTGCTTGTGGAGAACTTTCTCTCTGTGAATGTGTTATGCATGTGTTTCTTTACTTTTAATAAAAATGTGTTGCCTGTTGCTTTCTGCTATATCTGAGATTTTTTTCCTGCCTTTTAAGTCTTTAATTAGTAGCTAAAATGAACCCTACACTTGGGGTAACAGAAGGACACCATGGAACTCAGTGGACGAGCACCCAGGGCCTTTGGGGGCCTGGCCAAAGGACAGGCTGAGTTTTGTATTACCCAAGGTGACCTTTGCTTCTACGAACTCTGCCAGCTCTCAAATATCCTATGTCATGAGGAAGTTAAAAAAAATCTGACCCTGACCAGTTAAAACTTGCTTCTTAATGCACAGACCTTGCTAGCCCTCGGAACCATGGGTGCCCACAGGGTTGTTTGAACTGATAGCTGTCCAGTGCTATTGGCATAGTTCTAAATGGCTCTTCCAGCTGGTCCCCCTAGTCCCAGCATGGCAGTGGTTGATGCCCTGCTGACCTCTGTGCTTGCTGGGATGCTCAGTGTTTCAGTCCTGGCTCCCTTCCTCCTGCCCCGCTACTGCTCAGCCAAGTCCCACTCATCTTTCCAAGGTTAGCAGGATCCCTGTCTCTCCGAGGAAACTTCTGTGACTCTGTCCTCTGTGGCCTCCAGTGCCTGGGTCATTCATTGGCCCTGGTCCTCTTTTGCGTGTGGCTTACATGGCAGTGCTGCCAGCTGTGGGACTTGGCACGGTATCTGGTGCCTGTGCTGCACCCAGCGGTCTAGAAGCTCCTTCTGGATGGCTCCCTCATCTGCTGCCATGGCCTGGCTCCACCACGCCCTGGCTCCACCACGCCCTGGGGCTATTCTTCCTTTCCCCCTTTGTGGAGCGGCAACCCACTGGAAGAAGCCACTGCTCTGAGTAGGCAGCTGCCTAAAGCTGAACAGAGGATGTCGCACTGCTCAGAAGAGGGCCCAGGACAGCCACCAGGAGAACTCGGGGCTCCTCTCTGGTAGGGTTCCTGGTTCCCACTGTGCTCTGAAGCCCACTTTCTTCTGCCGGCTTTTACCCGGGAGTCCAGTGTGTGAATAGCAGGATTTGGCGGCAGGTGTTATGCATTGTGCTTTCCTGTGGCAGTGCTCCCAGGGTTCTGTGTCACAGGCACCTCTTACAGATGAGGGGACAACTGCACAGATGGAGATGAGACCCCTCCAACTTCATCCTGCCAGCCTGAGAGCCATCACCATCTGCATCCTGCTGGGCTGGTGCAGCCCAGCCCTGGCTGCCTACCCTCTTTCCCTTGTTCTTTGATACCAGAGCACATCATGCCACAGGCTCCCCTCCTGATGGGCGTGTGTGTGTGTGTGTGTGTGTGTGTGTGTGTTTCTCGGGGTTCTCTGTACTGGTCACCAGCCTCCCTTTCATGGCACCTGAAAGGGGCTCAGACTGGTCCCAGCTGTGTAGGCTGCCCCCATCCTCCCCCCACCTTCCTTTCCCAGGAGTGTCTGAAGCCATTCCCAGGCTGGTCCTAGCTGTAGGAAAGGGCCGTGGGATGAAAGCTGATATATAAACGTAAGGCGATGATTATTTACTTGACAGGGACAGCTGCCTGTGGTGAAGAATGTAATCTAGTAATCCTTTTGTGAAAATCGGCTCCGAGGCTCAGCACGCTGCCTGGGACAGCGACAAGGCCATTTCCCCTCCTCCCCTTAACCCCCATCCCCACCAACCACACTCATTCCAAAGTTCTTGTGCTCTTGTATGTGTGGCAGTACACATGGCTCAGATAGCATGTCCGCATATATATGCAGCATACGCATGTGTTCATATATTCCATGTCCTGTTATACGTGTGTTACATATGTGCCTAGCCATTCTTTAACTTTGCTTCTTTTGCTTGTTGTTAACACCTTACATCAGGGTTTCTTAGACTTTTCCCACTCATAGTTCCTTCTTGCTAGAGAAATTTTTACGTGATCCTCGGTGTATAGGTATGTAGTATATAATCATTTATTAATAACAAATGATAAATTTACCTAAAATTGTCCTTTATATATTTTTTACTTTATTATAATTAAAAATATATAATATAGCTGGGCGTGGTGGCGTACGCCTTTAATCCTAGCACTTGGGAGGCAGAGGCAGGCGGACCTTTGTGAGTTCAAGGCTAGCTTGGTTTACATAGTGAATTCCAGGACAGCTGGAGCTACAGGGAGACCCTGTCTCAAAAAGACCAAAAAAAAAAAAAAAAAAAAAATATATATATATATATATATCTGTTCAGTAAAGGTAAATCACATTTGCATGCTAATAAAATATCCTTGTTTATTTTAACATAAAGAATTAAGTGCCAGGCCTTTAATCCTCACACTTGGGAGGTAGAGGCAGACAGATCTCTGTGAGTTCAAGGCCAGCCTGGTCTACATAGCCAGTCAAGCCAGCTGGGGATACAGGGGGAGCCTGCTTCAAAAAAGACCCCCCCAAAAAAAACCACCCAATTGTTGGCAGAATATTTGATACTGCAGGACACAACGTCTTCAGTGATTTTTAGAGTTGATTTTTTTTTTTTTGAGACATTGTCTTAATATGTAGCTCTGGCTTCTCTGATACTTGATATGTAGACCAGGCTAGCCTCAAACTCACAGGGATCCTCCTGTAGACCAGGCTGGCCTCAAATTCACAGGGATCCTCCTGCCTCTGCCTCCAAGTGCTAGGGTTAAAGACATGCACCACCACACCTGGCAACATTGCGATTTATAACATACAGTATTCTCCATCGGAGCCGAGGTGCATGTGGAGGTGTGTTTGCTGGTGCTGCCTGTCATGACAGTGGCATGTGCAGTACAATATGTTCATGTTGTATGTTCGGAACTGAGGGTGCAGTGAAGTCATGTGATGCACCATAGGAGGGCACCGCCAGAATCATGTTTCATTTTAAATTAGTTTCTGGCCAGTGCATGTTTGGGAACCTTTTCCGGAACTCCCAGATTCTTAATTTGGGATTCAGTCACAAGCCTTGATTTAAGAAACTGAGCTTTGAATAACTGGTGGTTTGGATAAGTGTCCCCTGTAGGCTCCAAATCTTTGAATACTTGGTTGGTTAGTGGCATGGTTTGGGGAAGATCATGGAACAATCAGGAAGCGTGGCCTTGCTGGAGAAGTGTATCACTAGGGGGTGGGCTTTGAGAGCGCACGGCCTTGTTGCATTTCCATTTTGTCTCTCTCTGGTTCCTGTGCCTGCTTAAAGATGTGAGCACTCAGCCTTCTGCTCTGGCTGCCTCCTGCCAGCCATGCCTCCCTGCTACGATGGACTCTTGGCCTTCTATACTAACTGTAAGCCCAATAAACTCTTCCTTCTATAAGTCACCTTGGTCATGGTGATTTATCACAGCAACAAAAAAGAACAACAAAAAGAAATAATATAATAACCATTGTATAACTGTGAAAACCAAGAAGCGAACATGTCGTATTACTAATCAAACTACACACTTGGCTTGGACTTTTCCACTTTCCTCACAGATGTCAGCATTTTACGTTGGGTTTCTGGTTTCGTTGTTACTTCTCCTCAGGCCCCAGCCTGCCTCAGTTCCTCAAGCTTTCCCTGCCTCTGTGACCTTGGCAAGGTTAAAAGGCATGGATGGCACTAGAGACGCTTTCACTTTGGATGTGTCTCATTTTCTGGTGACTACATTGAAATCATACATTCTGGGCACGGCCCCACAGCTGTGACAGCATCCTCACATCATATCAAGGGGACCTGAGGCCAGCCCATCCCCTTATTGGTGATGTTATCCTCAATCACAAGGGATGTCAGCCACACTGTAAAGTTGTAATTTCCTCTTTGAAATGAATAAATGTTTGGAGAAGCAGATACTTTTGACACTATACAAATATCCAGTTATTTCTCCAACGTCCCCCCACTAATTCTAGCTAATACATCAACCACTGTTGTGCTACAGTGGGGTTTGTCTAATGGTAATTTCCTATTTACTTCATTATTCTTCATTTATTAATTGCAACTCTCCTGGAAGGAACTGTCTTCTCCCACTTATTTATTCACTTAGTTATTCTTATCATTGCAGACTCATAAATATACATAACACAATAAAAGTACGAACACATGATACATAATACATTTATTTCTTCTGTGGATTTTAGTTGTATTCTGTGCTATAATCACTTATTCTCTTGTTCAAATTGCTTCTGCTATAGCTACTGGGCCCTCTGTCATTTGGCTCCTGAGCCCTTTTGACTTGGTCCCTATTTTTCTTTTCTTCATTTTCTAGAGGTTTATAGTTTCATTAGAAAATTTATAGCAGGGCTGGAGAGATAGCCTAGCGGTTAAGAGCACCGACTGCTCTTGCAGAGAACCTGGGTTCGATCCCCAGCACCCACATGGCAGCTAAGAACCATCTGTAACTCCATTTCCAGGAGAACTCCAGTTCCAGGGGAATCCGAGACCCTCTTCTAACCTCCGCGGCATTGCACGACACGGGTGCACAAACCTACATGCAGAGAGTACACTCATACACATACAAAAATAAATTAAAAAAAAGAAAATTTATAGCAAAAAAAAGTGGTTATTAAGCACAATAATGAGATATAATTCAGCATATCCCACAAATCAGCATCCAATCATGACTGGCTCTACTGATCAATGGAATCAAAAAGAAAGTCCAGCTCTCACAATCACTGCCTGAAAGGGACAGCACTTTCTGGACTCCTAGATACAGAAATATTTATTCAATACCCAGAAAATTGAACACACCTGTCGACCATGGAGGACAAAGAGAAAAACTATGCTTCCTTTCTCTGCAAATTACCCTTGTTCCTTCTAAACGTTTCAGTCTGCCCTCACACGGCTTTGTTTATATATGTACATGTATACATTATAGGCTAGGACCTGCGTATGAGGGGAATTTTTTTTTAAGTTTTTGAGATTTTTTTTTTTTAAAGCATGGCTTTCAGTACCGTGAAAGGGTCCAGATTCATGCTCCAGCCCTGATATCTCCTGCTCTAAGGAGCCCTGGGGCTGGTGGGGTCTTATGTTTAGAAGTGTGGGATCCATAGCTGCACTCAGAAGCCCTGGCTTCTTCTGTAGACTAGTGTTTAGAAACTGGGATGCAGGCCCTGTACAAAGTTTCCTTGTTGCTGCCAGGGTCTCCCAGAGAACAGAGCTAGGAGACACGTGTCTGTTAACTCAAGGGTACACATGTATCCATATTTCTGTTTATATTGTTAACATGATGAGTGTGTGCTGATCTTTGCTTATAATTTGGCAGTTTTGCAGTTGGCGGGAACCTGGGAAATGAAATCCAAGTTGTCACCTCACAGAGGACAGTCACTGAGAGAGGGCTGAGGAGCCAGCTTAGGTGACCCAGCTAGTTAGAGGTAGATTTGGCACCAGCACTCTGGCCTCTGGATCCCGTATCAGCATCTTTTGGCAGGAGGTGAATATGTGCATTAAATCATTGAATTGTGCTCGCCCTCTGAATTAATGTCTGCCTGGAGCCTGCATTCTCTTTTGTTTGGAATACAGGGTCTTTTGCACATATAACCAAGCTAAGATTAGATTAGGTCATATTGGGTTGGTCATATTGGATTGGAGTGGCCCTAAGCTGATGACTGGTATTCTAAGAAATTTGGATTCAGAGACACAGGGAAAATGGCATGTGGTGACTGAGAGAGGAGAATGATGTATCTTTACTTGTCCAGCTGTGGGAGTGGATGCCATCCACTCCCACAGCTGGACAAGTAAAGAGGGACACTCTCAGCACGTTCAGCGAGAACTGGCTCTAGTGCACCTTGGCTCCCTTTTCTCCAGTGAGGTGTGAATTCTGTTGCTTAAAATGTTAGGTTGTAGGGCTGGAGAGATGGCTCAGTGGTTAAGAGCACTGACTGCTATTGCAGAGGACCTGGGTTCAATTCCCAGCACCCACATGGCGGCTAAGAACCGTCTTTAACTCCAGTTCCAGGGGAATCTGACACCCTCTTTTGACCTCTGGGGCATTGCACAACTCGGGTGCACCAACCTGCATGCAGACATTACACTTATACACATAAAATAATAAATAAATTAATTAATTAAAAAATATTCTAAAAAAAAGATGCTAGGTTGTTAGGAATCTCACATGGTGGAACGTGTTGTAGGTATTGTGTCCATTCTACAGACAAGGACAGCTGTTCCCAGCTGTCTCTGGAACTTCCTCATCTCTGGGTACCCTGGGCTGTGCTTTTGGGGCAAAAGAGTTTACAGGCGTGTGAGTCTTTCCCAGGGGTCCCAAGACCCAAAGGGCTTGGAATTTGAACAGGACTTTTCTTTTTGATCTTTTTGAGACAGGCGGGCCTTGAACTCACAGAGATCTGGCTGCTTCTGCCTCCTGAGGGCTGGGATTAAAGGCGTGCACCACCACACCTGGCACGTGAACAGTAGTTTTCTATGATACATGCTTCTCTTCCCTATTCCCCAGACCTTTGGATAATTCTACCTGCAGCACATCTTTTCCCTCACGCAGCTCGAGGGCACCTCCTAGCAGATGTGCTTCTTGTTTTCAGACTTCAAGTTAAGCTCTCCCCATGCCCCTCTCAAGAGCACATTGGCAGCCTGGGGCACCCTTTGGTGGCAAGTGTGTGGGTCACTCACACTGGGCTCTTCTTGCTGGGCATCACTCACCTGGCAGCGCTCTTGTTTGGGAAATGGCCTTTTTATGTCAGCTTGTTTTGACGCACAGATTTGATTGAGCGCTTCTTCAGGATAGGGGGTCCTGCCCTTCCTTGATGTTTCACTTGAATTGATATACATTTTCTCTTCCTTTAAACTGGGGTGGGGGCGGAAGATGGAAGGACATTCACATCAGCATATTTTGTTGCCCTTGGGGCAGAAGATTTTCAGCTATGTATGAGGAGATGGAGAAGCACATTGTATATATTACATATATATTATATGTCATGTAGTACTATAATATAATTTTACATAATTAAACCTGTTGGCCTCCCTCCCTGCACCCCAATAGCCTATTCATAGCAAGGACAGCAGGGTTGGGACCAGGTATCTATGGCTTTCCAGCAGCCCGCTGCCAGGATCATCCTGTCCTGCTCCTTGTTAATTTCTCTGTCCAGATGGCTGGGGGGAAGGCATGGCTGGCATCAGCTAAGGTGATGTACGACCAACTGGGGCTGAGCAGAAAGGGCCCAGACCATTAGGGGGTGTCAGGCTGGGAAGTCGGAAATTGAAGGCTGGAGCCAGGGCTAGCGGAACCGCCCCCTGGCGCAGTGTTCTGAGCTCACCTGCAGTGGACTTCATTACAAGGGTGCATGGAGGGAAGACCTCTTGGCAGGCCATGGAGACAGATGGCTGCCGGCTCCGGCCCAGCCTAGCAGTGAGCACATAGGACTTGGTGCCGCCCTTCTAGTGTCATATTCCCATAGTATAAGAAACTTGCTCTACTCTGAAGCTGTGTGCCTCCTGGCAAGCCTGGTCCCCTCTCAGACCTCAGCCTTATCATCTGTAAAATGGGAATTTTGCACGAGGGTCTTTCAGTCTCTCCTACCCTCCCATAGCCTAGATTCTGACCTGTAGTCATCCAGATTTGGGGCTGGTGGCCAAGGGGCAGGCAGGGCCCGAGGTGAGCGGTTGGACCCTATTGGAGGAGGACAGTGTCCCTTCCATATCAATCCCTTAGGGCCTTCCCTCAGGGAGCTGAGGAAGGCCTTGTGGAGATGTGGGTCTCTGAAAAGGCAGAAAAAACCCGACTTTTCTTTCTTTCTTGTTCTTGGTGATGTCAATCATTCCACTCACCGTATGTCTGCTCCTATAGGTGTTCACTAAGTACCTGTCCTATGTTAGGAGCACAGCTGTGAAGAAGATGATCAGGCCCGTTGCTTTTATAGGGCCTGAGATCTGACTGAGGAAGACAGGTATTAGACAACTGCACATGTAATCAATAACAACTAGAGGAAAGTTCAAGAGTGGCTGTGCGCCGCCCTGAGGGTATGACGCCTCGTTGGCTTTGGAGCTAGACATTTTTGAATGTATGTCAAATTGTGGCACGAGCTTGTACAAATCCCCTCCTTTGAGCCTAGTTTCCGAGGGCTTCGCCACCTACTGCATCTTTTGAACATCAAATGGGAAAACGTAAGCAAGGGTAGCTTGGCGATACCTTGAATATACTAGGTTCTTGGTCAGAGCTAGCTATCTCCTCCTCCTCCTCTTTCTTACTGCTGCCTGTGGGCCTGGGCTGGAGGCAGGGGAGCCCTGGCCATCTGCAGTTCCCACTGTGGTCTGCAGCAAGGCAGCACGTGGACAGTTGCTAGGCAGCAGGAGGTGACAACATTCCCTGTCCTGGACAAGGTGCAGACCTTGAGCTAGGAAAGCAGTCTGTCAGGGGCTAGAGAGAATGTCAGGCATCCTGTGCATCCCAGAAATGAAGTGTGGTGTGACAGCTGCCTTCTGTGTCTTGCTGGGGGGGGGCAGAGAGACCCTCATAAGAAGGGTGGTTGGTGGACCTGCAGGAGCCTGAACCCTGGTGGCCTCTCCCTCCTTCACGGCTGCCATCCCCTTCCCTCTCTGTCCTTAAAGCTCAGTGTGAGCTACCTGGGCTTGCTCTGCCCCTACAGAGAGTGTCATCATAGGGCCTGGAGCTGCAGCCGCAGCAGGATTTGTCTGCTCCGTGTGGTCGAGGGCTGTGGTCTCCGGCTGCACACCGAGAGCATTTGCAGGGCATCTAGTGTGCCTGAGGAATGGAGTTTTCTGTTTTCATTTATGGGGATAATGATGTAAATGGCCACCTTTTCCAGTGGTCCACACGCTGGAGGTGTCACACCAAAGGTGGTGCTGCCAACCCACGACCACCTTTGGTGTGACATGTCTTAAGAGGTTTGTATTCATCACTAGGATGCACACATGTAAACATGTGCCTGCGCAGGCACCCTTGGTAGCCGAATGTAGGTTCGGCTTGAGGGCACAGTGCAAGGGCCTTGTTTATGTGGGAGATGCTGCTGATGCTGCTGAGCTGGGTAAGCAGTTGGAGGGAAGGCTTGAAGAGCCTTGCTCTACGGTCAGGGCTCATAGGCTGAATGAATTCAGAGGAAACCTGCACAAACGTAGAGCACTCATTAAAGAAATGAAGAAACTGAAACCCAATATACAGTGGGCACTAAGATATGGGCCTCCGGCTTTTAAGTGCTACGCTGTTAACAGCCCTGTTTTGCATACAAAGAAACTGGAAATTGAATTTTTTTAGTCCAACCAAGATTAGGTTCCAAGTCAGTGAAGATTCCCAAGCTTGATTTGTGACAGAGCTGCGTCTCCTCTCCTACAGGCTGACAGTCACGCTGCAAGAGTGCTGCATTGCCCTCCGCTTTCTTGTGAGGAGGTCAGGGTCCTGGCTTTTACCTCCATGGGCTGGGGGTGGCTGGTAGATATGGGAAGACTATGGTGGGGGGTGCAGGGCCCAGTCATAACTGCATAGTGCCACTGCTCCAGAGTCTTGAACATGCTGCCATGCTGCTGAGTGGCCTTGCTGTCTGTGGAATTCAGAGATACCTCTCTGTGAAGGACCAGGCGTGACTGAGGAGCTGGGTCAAAGTGGAGCTGAGTGCTCACATTCCGTCCTTAGGAGAAGCGTGAGGAGAGAGACCCTGTCTCTCTTCTTCTTCTCCAGAGCCGGCTGGGACTCCGCCTGGCTGGGGGAAGGCCCTCCCTCCGTCCAGCTGTCGAGCACTCCAACCCCTCCTCCATGGCTGCAGCTGTCTTGGCTCCATCAATCTCTGCTGAGGTTGGGTGGGAGGAGGGGAATAGGGAAGAGGGGCCGTTTGCGTGTGTCTGGCTGAAGGAGCTGGCTCTGCCTCCAGAAGAGGCGTCTCCACTTGCTGAGGGAGGGGGCTTCATGGAGCGTCTGCTCCTGGTTCCTGGGTAAATCATTGCACGTGGGGCGGGCGGCTCAGCTTTCAGCCTCATGGTACTTATTTTCTCTGGGAGAGCTACAGTCTTTTTGAAAACAAAATGAATAGTTAACTTCTTCCTTCACTTCCTTTTGAGTCCAGTCCTAGACTTGGCATGCTTAGTGTTGCAGTGATTTCCATGAATGAATGAATGAAAGGCCACACCCCCCATTCCAGGAAGGGATGACATGGAGGCTTCTGGCCTGCTAGCTTGATGGAGTGAGATTGTGCGATGGTCAGACTTGGGTGTGGGGACTGCAGGACTGGCATTCTCAGCCTGTGCAGGCTGATCCGGTATCAGTATCGGTTGTGGCCACAGGTGTAGACGTCTGGTCCTGTTTTGTTTCCTGACACCCAGTCCTTGTAGGCTCCAAGGAGCCTTTTCAGTCTCCAGGAACTCAAGGGCAAGATGAAGAGAAAAAGAGGAAAGAAGTACTCCTTCCTGGTGAGACCTTGCTCTGTCCACCCACAGGAGAAGTCTGGCCACCTGCCCCACCATCCAGTAGGGAGCAGCATCCTGGCACAAGGGGTTGGTTCAAACCCTCTGGAAGAAATCTCAAGGAGAGGCCACTTCTGCTTTTCTTTCTTAGCTTCATCTAGTCCCAGTGCAGTGCTGCATGATTGTTAGCCAAGTAATAATCAACAGTGATTCCAGACCTGGCTCTGTGTTAGAGGACATCTGGAAAGTTTGTCAATTATTCAGATTCCTGGGCTGCTGTCCCAGAACCTCTTGAGTCTGCAACCTGTATTTTGGAAGGCTTTTCCGATGGTTTCCATGCTCTGTACTTCACAACTGATGGTGCTCCGGGCAGAGGGTGCAGGCAGGGTGAGTGGATACCTAGCTCAGTTGTGGGACACACGGAGTACCCATGGTTAAAATACAGTGTGAAAGGTGGCTTGCTGGGGCTCCTCACTGGGTTATTGCAAATGGTTCTTATGTTCATTAGTTCTTACATGAGGGACAACAGAAATGCCCAGAGAGGTGAAGAGACTTGACCAAAGCCACTGGAGAGCTTAGTAGTGTTGCTTGTTTTGGGGAGAGCCAGGAAGTGTTTACTTTGGGTTAAGTGGTCACAGAACTTCAACTGGAGCCTGGAGGCGGCCGACAGACATGGTGGCACTTTTGGTTTCTGCCTCATGAACCTCTTAAGTCCCAGGTCTTGCCTGTGGTTTGAGGCTGCTATGCACTCTGCTAGCCTGTGCTACCTATTCAATGAGCACTCGCTTTTGTTCTCTGCTATTTTATTTTATTATTATTATTATTATTATTATTATTATTTTTTTTTTTGGTGAGGACCATGTGTGTGTGGGGGGGCTTTAAGACTTTCTGAGCTTTCATAGCTCATTCCCACGTAGGGTTGACTTCAGTGTGCCAAATTCCAGGACTGCGGGAAAGTGCGCATGCTGCCCTTCACTACCCCAGGCTTGTCCCAGCCTTGGGGACCCCGACTTCTCCCGTGCCTTTTAACTCAATATTCCCTGCACAGCTCCATGCAAATTGCTAAGCACTCAGCATGCCTGCTTTCTCAGGAAGCCTCCTTCATCCAAGCCTTTGTCCTTCCGCTTGACATTAAACTCTGTCAACATTTTTTCCCCATGAAGTTCTTCCTCTCCTTGCACAGTCCCTAGTCTCCAGCCGGCTTCTCAAGCCAGGGACACAATTGGATCACAATTGCTAGCATTTCCTGGAGATCAGGTCCCTAAAGAGCTATAAAAATCCAGGAGTGTTTCTGGCTACCTTTCTGTGGAGTGTGTGGTACTGTCCCATGCCCACAGGATGTGAGTGTACACACTTGTGTATGCATGTGTGCTCCTGTGTGTGCACGTGCACATGGGTTCATGCTTGCTGTGTGTACTCAGCTTTAAGGAAGCTTTCCTACTGTGTTACCTAGGTCGCACGTTTCTGGCTGCCAGTCTGAAGTCCTTAAGCGGATTTTCTGACTCCAGGCGTGGAGGCCAGTCCCTCTGTATGTAATCGGAATGGGCACAGAGCCCTGGGAGGGTGGATTTGGGTCTTGGCCCTGCTGCATTCCTGGCATTCCTTTCTCACAGGAAAAGTGCCTGGAAATACCCCAGGGGATTGCCTGCACACAGGAGGGCAGCGGCTGCCACCCGACCTTCACATTTGGTTCCTCTTGGCCCTCTCAAGCCCTTCCCTCCCACCTCCTCTCATGGCAGATGCCACCAGCTGGGTGGCCCTCAGGGCTGCACATGTCCTTCAGTGGTTAAATGATCTGACCAGCTCTGCTGCCCTCTTCTCACCACTGGTGATTGGCATGAAGATGCCCATTCCTGGGACTTGACCTTCACACTCAGATATTTAACCAACTAGGCAGCAACAAATGGCATCTCTGTCTCTCCCTCCTTCCCTCCCTCCCTCCCTCCCTCCCTCCCTCCCTCCTTCCCTCCTTCCCTCCCTCCTTCCTTCCTTCCCTCCCTCCTTTCTTCCTCCTTTCCTCCCTTCCTCCTTTCCCCTTCTCCTTCTTCCCCTTCTTCCCCTTCCCCTTCCCCCCTTCCTTCCTTCCACAACAAGCAAGCCATTCTGTGGAGTTGAACAGCAAACACTCTGCCATCAGGTATAAGTGAATTTCCCTGTAAATGGGATGCCTGCTGGATTGGGGTTTGATTGGGCCTCTTGGCTTAGCAGACTCAGCTCTGAGGGTTTTTCCTCCTCTCGCTCATCTCCAGGGAGCTCATAGTAGGAAATCTCTCCCCAGGGAGTCTGATCTCATTGGAAGCTGGAGGCACGGAAGGTTCTTTCTGCTTCCCAAGGCACTAGCCCTCTGTCACAGTTGACAGTAAGGCAGTGGCACACCCCCTCAGTGCCCAGACCCCCAGGAGGCCACTGCAGAGTCAGGTCTTCTAGTGTCCTGCCTGCCAAGGCTCTGCCAAGGGGTCGGCCTGGTGCCACAGTGGGCTGACTTTGGTGTCCCACTGACCCCCTTGCTTGAAGAATGTCCCTTGGTGGTCCTCCTGTCCTCCTGTCCTTCTGCCCCTGTTCCAGCAGTGGATGAGAAAAATGCACACTGAAAATGAAGGACAGCGGTGGGGACCTGCGGGAGGCAGATGCCGATATCACTGTGGGTCCATGGGTGAGGCAACTCTGTTGCTTAGGGCTGTCTCTAGCCCAGAGGCCCTGGTCAGAGGACGGACTTGAAAGCAACTGTGTAAATCACAGAACCACTGAGGGTCCTATGTGTGTGATGGGTGGGGTCCCCAGGGTGGTAGGAAGTCTGTATTCAGTGAGGAATGCCAAGCCTCCTTTGATACAGCATGGGTGGGGCTGGGGCAGAGCATGCCTTCTTTGAAGCCCCCAAGTCTGCAGACTATGAGTGACACTCTCACTTTGTTCCTGACCCTGTAGCACTCCCAGAGCCCCAAGTGAAGAAGCATTTCCCACCTCACTATCCTATCACAACTGTCTGTTTTTGGATTGTGCTAGTTTATTTTGGGGTCAGAAGCAGCTGGGCATTTTTAAAAAGTACTATTGTCTAAACTGTGCTCCATAATAAGAATGCAAATCAGAGAAATAAGGGGAGAAAAGACCTTAGCAAACTGCCAGCGCAGGCCAGATGAGCGCTGCATTAGTTCACGGTGCCTTCAGTCTGTGTTTACTTGCAAACATAATTTTTATGTTGATGTAGTCATAATGTAGATAGAATTTTGCATTGTTTGCTTTATTTAATATTCTACCACAATCTCCATAATCATCACAATTAGGCTTTTCAGTGGCTGCATAGGAATCACTGAAGATTTGTTTCCCACTAGTTTGCTTAATTTGAACTTCTCTAGATAGCAGTGCAGGGAGGAAGATTAATATACATTGATGATATTCTGATGTGTGTGTGTGTGCGTGTGTGTGCGCGCGCGCGCGTGCACACATACACGTCTCTTTATCTCTATCTTTCTCTGTCTTTACCCTCCTTTGTACTGTTTCCGTAGGATAAATTGAGAGGTCCAGCCTTCTTTCATTCTTTCCTAGAGTAATGGAAGAGCTTACTATGAGTTGTTAAATACCAGCCGGAAGTCAGGTGCCCAAGAGCAGTCCCAGATTTAGCTCTGACTGTGGTCCTGTGTTTGTCCCCACAAGCTGCCCTTAGGAAGTCGGTCTGCTGGTAGAGGCCCTGTTTTAGAGATTAGCAACTACATTTTTGTTGTAGCTCTGGCTCTGAAGCATGTTGGCTTCAGGTCCCTGTCTTGAGACTGTGTTGATTGGCCTATTTAGGAATTTGTTTGTTTGTTTGTGACAGGTCTCAGGCTGGTCTCAGACTTACCGTGAGCTCCTCATCTTCCTGTCTCCACCTCCTGTGAGCTAGGATTGTGTGTGGACCCCACTGGGGCCCAGCTTCACTTATTCAGGAATTATTTTGTTGTTGTTTGTTTATTTATTTTTTATGTGTATGAGTGTATTGCCTGCATGCCTGAAGATGTACCTGTGTTGTGCGGTGCCATCGGAGGACAGAAGAGGATGTCAGATCTCTTGGAACTGGAGTTATGGATGGTTGTTAGTTGCCATGTGGGTGCTGGGAATCAAATCGGGGTCCTCTGGGAGAGCAGTCAGTGCTCCTAACTGTTGAGCCAACTCTCTAGCCCCTTATTCAGGAATTCTTACCTGTACTTCCCTGTCTGACGTCATTCGCAGCAGGAGAGATTGAGCCAGCTTTTGTGGGAGCTCGTGATCTCAATGACTGTGGCTTCACTCAGTGGTAGTCAGTGAACTTGAAGCAAGGCTGCAAACTTGAGTAAGCCTCAAATAAGGGATGCAGGGTCTGTGAAAAAAGGAGGTGCCTGGGCCCTTGGAGCACTCTGTGCTCTTCAGGTGCAGTGGTTTCATCAGAGTTTGAGCTTGGTGTGGCCAGAACTTCCATTCGCTTTTCCCCTTCTCTGTGCCTTGTTCTTCCGAACAACATAATTGCAAATATTTGGCTATGCAAAAGAGGAGCTAGTGCTTAAAGTCAAAATGGGAAACATGAGCCTTTTGTTTTAAATAAATACTTAAGTGTAGCTTAGTGCCTACGAACATCTGGGCTCCAGTTCTGTTGCAGCGGAGTTCCCTCCGCTGTCTTAGGGCAAGCCTGGATTCCCCTCCTTCTTAGGAATCAGTACCTGGGGTTGAGGCCAGTGCTCAAACAGATCACAGTGAGCTCTTCCTAGAACCTCCCCCAGCCCTCTGCAGACACAATATGGCCAGACAAAGGCAATTAGAATTACCCAAAGGTCAAGGGTCTGTAATTGTTGAGCGGTCTTCATGATTTATTGGTCCCTACAATCTTCTGTTTTTCAGATGTTTGAACTGATTTTCAGGTAAAAATCCCCTGATGTGATTTTATTTTACTTTGTTTTTAAAATTATTTTTATTTTATGTGTATAAATGTATTGCCTGCATGCGTGTAAGTCTACCTATGTTGTGCAATGCCTGTGGAGGTCAGAAGAAGATGTTGGGCAGGGCGTGGTAGCACACGCCTTTAATCCTAGCACTTGGGAGGCAGAGGCAGGTGGATCTCTGTGAGTTCGAGGCCAGCTTGGTCTACAGAGCGAGCTCCAGGATAGCTGGGACTAAAAGGAGACCCTGTCTCAAAAATACCAAAAAAACAAAAAAAGAAGAGGATGTTGGACTTAGGATGGTTGCTAGCTGCCATGTGGGTGCTGGGAACCGAACCTGGGTCCTCTGCAAGAGCAGCCAGTACTCTTAACCGCTAAGCCATCTCCCTAGCCCCTGTGATCTGATTTTAAACTGCTGGCAACTGATTAAAAAAATTAAACATGATGCAGACTGAGACAAGCCTGTGTATGTGTCTCCGTTTGTGATACCTGCTTTGTCTTTTAAGGGTAAGGTGTTAGGCTGAGCACTTTGAGGGATACAAGGTCCACAAGGCAATCCATTTAATACAAATTATGGGGGGTGGAGGGAGGTGACACAGGTGAGATGAAGACGGGCTGCTCTGGAGACACTGGGTGGGAACAGTCCTGCGCTCTGGATTTTACATGATCTGTCATGAGGGTGTTCTCCTGTGTAGTTGTTGGAGTTAATTGAGATATTATGAGGCAGTTATTCCCTCTGTGCCTTTTCAGTGATGATGAGGAGGTGAGGGTGTCTGTGACTGTCTGTCTGAGACTATGAAACCACACCCTACTTTTCTAGAACCCATGAGTCCAGCTAGGCTTTGCCCTGAGTAGCCACAGGCACTCAGGAGTTGGAGCGAGGGCCCAATGATTTTGCTCCGTTCTGTTCTCCATGGCTCTGAGGGAATTGTCCCCTCTGGGCAGTTAGTGAGTTTTTACTGCAGAAGCAATTGGAGCTCCTCCTCCTGGCACCCCTCTGAGAGCTGCAGGCAAGATAAGGGGTGTCTGTCTGATGTGCTTAGAGCACCTCAGGAAGCAGAGAGGACTTGGAGATACTGTGCATCGCTCCCCGGTTTCCCTAGATGACAGCCGTGACATGACGTACCGGCCTAGAGACAGTAAAGAAATATGGCTCGTGAGGCCAGTGAACACCCCGTGTTATTTATTATTTATTTTTTTTAAAAATTTATTATTTATTAAAGAAACAAAGCTTTTCCCAGCTGGGGATTTCAGATCATTGACAATGTCAAGTTCAATTTCCCTCCATTAATAACAGGTCACGTCTTCCTGCTGTGTCTGGTGTGCCTTGGCCATTTGAGGGCTCCTGTAGAGGAAGGGATGATGGGATTGAGGGGTTGGGAAGTTGAGCATCACCAGGGCACAGATCCAGTGTGACTAAAGCCTGGAGAGATGCTTCTCAGTGCGGAACCCTGGGCAGCCCTCCTTTACATGCATCCCCCCCCCCCGATGTGGGGGCAAAGCTAGCACTGGGGAGCCCCACAGGTCAGGAGTGAGGCCGCTGAAAGGGAGTGGCCACATCTCTTGATGGGGAGGAATTAAGGTGGGACTTGAACATTGGTCCCAGGGATCCAGTGACAGTATTTTCACAGTGGAGGAAGGGAGCAATAGTGAGTAGTGAGAAGGTGGGACACTGGATGAGAGGGACCTGGGCCTGGGCCTGTGCAGCTGAGGGCCTTGAGTAACTGCCGTAGTGTAAGGCAAGTGTCCTTGTGTGTTGTGTGTGAGTCTCCCCAGGGAGTCTCTCCCCAGGCAAGCAAGAATGGGGGACGGAGTAGTTTAGTGTTAGCTCTTACTTGTTTTGAAGCTAAACAGATCTGGTTCAAGCTTAGCTTCCAGACCTTGACTGATCCCTTTAACCTTTGATTCCTAGTTACAATGTAAAGGGGTGAGACCAGGACTTACTTCCTGGGGTGTTCTGAAAGAGATAAAACCTGACCGCATCCTCAGGCACAGAGTAGGCCCTGAATGGCAGCTGACTGGGCAGACCAAGGCCATGACCCCTGTAGGCACCCCGGTGTGTTCCTTGAGTGTGGCCACGCTCCCGGCTCTCAGGTCCTGGTCTCTCATCCTGTCTCTTCCTCCTGATCACATCCGCACTGTCAGACATGGCAGGAGGACGTGCAGTCCAGGACACGGTTCCACCTGAGTTGTAAGTCCCTGACTTCATCCTGCGACGTGATTACGGGGTGCCAGTGCGGCTGTACCTCCTGGTAAAGCCAGGACCAGAGATGAAGGAGAGCTTTTGTTCCCTGAGCAACTCCATTGTATCTTTCTCCCCTTCCCCACCCCTCCCTTTATCTCCAAAAAAAAGGGGAAGAAATGGAAGAGATGAAGGGCTGTCAGCACCAGATCACAACATGGGTTCCGGGAGTTGGCAGCTTTTCAGTGCCTGCGCAGAGTCCCTCGTCCTCCTTTCTTCAGCTCAGCCTAATTAAGATAAATTGGAGTGCACCCCTAGAAACAGCTTCCCTCTGCCCTGCCACCCCTCTGAGCTTCCCTCCAGTCCCCTTTGTTAAACCCCAGTCCGTACTGTCCCGTGCACACCTCAAGAGAGGACTACCGAAGTAGCCCCACTTCCACTGCGTGGCCCCAGCCACCTTTCCCCAGAGCCTCTTGGGCCATGACCTGTTGTTCCTGCTCTGGAACCTTCTGGGGTTCCTGCTGCTCGGCTCCAGGCCATTCTCCTCAGTGTGGCCTGAAGGCTCTCCAGAATGTGACCTTGGCCTGCCTTTGCCCGGTTATCCCCTCCTGTGCTTTGTAGACAACATATGCTTCCATGTAGCGGCCAACTTGCTGTTTTCCTGTGAGGGTCTGGAAATTACCTGCCTTTGTGTCTTTGCTCACATGGCATCCTTTGCTTGGAAAGCCTTCGTCCTGGCAGAATTAGGCCCATTCTTCAGGGATTAGCTGAAGTGCCAACTCTTCCAAAAACTACATCTTGCCCAGGAACGTGATCCTATTTTGCCTGGCACAAGACAAATTCAAAATTAATGTTGAATTTGCTCACGGACCCTCCACTGTCACTGTGAGGGTCTCTTCCAGGCCTCCTCAGAGCCTCGCTGTCTACGTCCCCCACCCCAAGCGGGGAAGCACATTTGCACTTTAATTGTACATGATCTAAGTTCTTCGGCATTTCTGTCTTTAAAGTTGCACACATTTCGTTACTTTTCCCAGCATTTTTTGGTCCGTCTCTGAGCCTCAGAGGAAAGGGCAGTGAGAGAGTGTAGCAGAAAGTGCTAGACTAGGAGCAGGTACCTGCGTCTGTTCCCAGCTCTGCCTGTGACCAGCTGTGGCCCTGGGCAAGTCGCTGTCCTCATCTGGGCCTCGGTGGGACTTAGCCAATCCTAGGATTTGTGGGTAGGGTTTTGAGGAACAGTGATATTGACATAATCCATACATAGTCTATTTCTTGCACTCTGTGCCCCGAGGTGGTCCCTCCAGATTCATATATTCAAGGCCTAGGTTCTTGTACCTCAGAATGCAGCTGTATTTATCATCAGGGTCCTCAAAGACATGGTTGCTCAAGTTAAATAAGATCATGAGGCTGGACTCTGGTATGACTGGTGTGCTTACAGGAAGAGAATACAAAGACACACACACAGAAGGACCATGTGAAGATGGGGAAGGTGTTCCCTACCGGGCAAAAAGAGAAAGAAAGATGAAACCAGTCTTCCTCAGACCTTGATACTCTCTTCTATCTCCAGAATCACAAGGAGAAAAATTTCCGTTGTTGAAGCTCCATATCTGTGGTACTCTGTTATGGTGGCCTGTGTCCAACTCAGTGGCTGCTGTGTCAGGTTATATGTGTCACCCCAAAAGAAGGCTCATGTCTGTTAGCAGTTCTCTGTTTCCTCTAACCCTCACCCATCTCTAGCCATGAACAATTTCAAGTCCACATTCTGTCTATGCGTTTTCCTGTTTGGGTCTTTTTGTGACTGACTTCTTTCACTTAGTATCTGGTTGTCAAGGTTGATTCATGGTGCAGCACATACTGGAACTTCGTTCCTGTTCACTCTTGAATAATATTTCATTCTATGGGCATGCCTAATTTTGTCGAACCCTTTATCACTTGATGGACTTTTGGATTGTTTCAGGGTTTTTTTTTTTTTTTTAATGAATAAGGCTTTCTTGAGCATTTGTGTACAGGGTTTTTTTGTGTGTGTGTGGGTTAGACATGTTATTTCTCTTGGGCACATACCCACGAAGTGCTGGATCATGTGGTAACTCTATGTTTAACTCTTTGAATAACTATCAAGCGGCTTTCTAAAGTGGTGATATTTTTTTATTTACTTTTTATGTGTATGAATGTACAGTCTGCATGCAGGTTTGTGCACCCGTGTCATGCAATGCTGCGGAGGTCAGAAGAGGGTGTTGGATTCCCCTGGAACTGGAGATAAAGACGGTTTTCAGCCATCATGTGGGTGCTAGGAATCGAATCCGGGTCCTCTGCAAGAGCAGTCGGTGCTCTTAACCGCTAGGCCATGTCTCCAGCTACAAGTGGTGGTATTTTTATACCTGCCAGTGGTGCCCAGAGCAGTCTATTCTGGTGTCTCCACATTCTTGACCACCATTCTTGATGTTGTCTGGCTTTGAGCCATCCTAGTAGGGGTGAAATGATGCCTCACAGCAGGTGAGTGCTCAACCTAGCCATGTTCCCAGCCTTTCCTGCATCATGGTCTTGGTCTGCATTTCCATGTTGAATATCTGTCTGTTCATGTCCTTACCTGCCACTTGTATATGTTCTTTGGAACCCATTGGAATCCATTTAAAATTGGCTGTTTGGTTTTTCTATTATTTAGTTTTGAGAACTCTTTATATATTCTAATTATAGATGCCTAAATGATTATGTAAATGTGCAAATATTTTCTCATTCTGTGGCTCCTATTAGCAGTGTGAGAATTTTTAATTTTGATACAGTTCAATTCACCAACATTTTTCTTTTTTTTTTTTGGTGTTTTTGAGACAGGATTTCCCTATAGCTCCTCTCTCTGGCTGTCCTGGAACTCACTCTGTAGACCAGGCTGACCTTGAACTCACAGAGCTCCACTAGCCTCTGCCTCCTGCAGTGCTAGTATTAAAGGTATGCACTAGCACACTTGGCCAACATTTTTATTATTTGTGCTTTTGGTGTTGTCAGTGCTTAACCCAAGATCACAAAGAGTTGCTTCCATATTTCCTTCTAAGAGTTTCATAGTTTTTGTTTCTACATTTAGGTCCATGGTGCATTTTGAGTTAATTATTGTATATAGTATGAGATGGAGGTCCAGTCTCATTACATTGTGGATATCGGGTCCCCCAACCCCGAGGATCTTAAAGGGCATCAGGAGCCACCTGAGGAGAAGGAGGCATGGGCCTCACCCCGGGGTGGAGGAGAGTTTTTGTGGTTGCCTCTCCTGGGTCTCCCATAGCAGCTTCCCAGCCCCTGCATGGCACATTTTTGTTTTGAGATTTTGTAATTCTATGTTTGCTTAACTTGTTCTTCATAGCTCCCAGAACGGTGCTGTGTGCAGCTGGATGCTGAATAATTGATTCGGGTGATAGTGAAGGTCAGAGTGAGGAGACAAGGGCTTCCATCACAGCAGGGTGTTCCTGGCCCCAGAGACCTGCTGGAGCCAACAGCAGAGGTTGTCAGCGTTCTCCCACCTTGGAGAAGTGTCCAGGGGCCTCAGAGTATGTGGCTGGGCCTTCATAGGCACCTAATGGGGCTACCGAGGAGACAGTGGTGACAGCACAGAGCAGAAGTAATGAATGCTGGGGAGAAAAGAAAAGGGAACTTTCGACGTTCTGGCTCCTTAAATCCAGCCCTGCTTCAGGCCAGAGGGGGACGATTTTCTTTCCCCTTAGCATTTTCTCAGCGGAGCTAACAGGTCCCCTGAGTGGGTTTAAGGGACGTTAGTGAGACAAGTTACGGTTGTACCAGGCTCGAGGCTACATGTCACCCTTTTCTTCCCAGGCCTCTTCAGCTGAGGCCAAAAGCTCAGTTCCCCCACCCAGGTGAGGCTGGAGGATTGAGCAGCCTGCTGGGTAGGGCACTGGTATGGGGGGTGGGCCAGAGTGGGTGCCAGTGTTCTCCTCATCCGTGACCTGTGGGAAGCGGAGGGGCTTGCTCTAGGCTCTTGGACAACTGCAATGCCTGCTGCAAGCTTCTTCCCACCCCTTCCTGTGGCCCAGGCCCATCAAGGCAGGCTCATTCCTGCTCCAAGTTTCTTCCCATCCCTTCCTGTGGCCCAGGCCCATCAAGGCCCAGCTCATTCCTGCTGCAAGCTTCTTCCCATCCCTTCCTGTGGCCCAGGCCCGTCAAGGCAGGCTCATTCCTGCTGCAAGCTTCTTCCCACCCCTTCCTGTGGCCCAGGCCCGTCAAGGCCCAGCTCATTCCTGCTGCAAGCTTCTTCCCACCCTTTCCTGTGGCCCAGGCCCATCAAGGCCCAGCTCATTCCTGCTGCAAGCTTCTTCCCATCCCTTCCTGTGGCCCAGGCCCATCAAGGCAGGCTCATTCCTGCTGCAAGCTTCTTCCCATCCCTTCCTGTGGCCCAGGCCCATCAGGTAGGCTCATTCCTGCCGCTAACTGCTGGATCCTCAGCACCCAGAAACTGCCTGGCACCATCAGTAGGGATGGATGGATGGATAGAGGGATGGATGGAGGGATGGAGGGATGGATAGATGGAGGGATGGAGGGATGGATGGAGGGATGGAGGGATGGATGGAGGGATGGGGGGATGGATGGAGGGAGGGAGGGATGGATGGGGAGGGATGGAGGGATGGATGGAGGGGATGGATGGATGGAGGGATGGATGGATGGATGGAGGGATGGAGGGAGGGATGGAGGGATGGATGGACGGATGGAGGGATGGATGGAGGGATGGAGGGAGGGATGGAGGGATGGATGGACGGATGGACGGATGGAGGGATGGATGGACAGATGGAGGGATGGATGGAGGGAGGGATGGAGGGAGGGATGGATGGATGGATGGAGGGATGGATGGAAGGATGGAGGGATGGATGGAGGGATGGAGGGAGGGATGGAGGGATGGATGGACGGATGGACGGATGGATGGAGGGATGGATGGACAGATGGACGGATGGATGGACAGATGGATGGAGGGATGGAGGGATGGATGGAGGGATGGAGGGATGGACGGACGGATGGATGGATGGATGGATGGACGGACGGACAGATGGACGGACGGACAGATGGAATGCCTTTCTGTCCTGAGCTCAAGCTGCTCCTCTCACCCCATTCTCTGTTGCCCGTCACTGCTCATGGGCCAGTTTGAATATTTTGTCTGTGAGCTTGTGCTCAAACCTGGTGACTTCTTTCGTCTGCCTTCTCATTTCCGAATCTGATTCGACACTCTCTCACTCTGTAGAATGTTCTTCTGCGTGCCTTGACCCCAGAATTGAGACATCTGTCTTGGGGCAGGGACTGTGGTGTTCTTTGTTTTTCTTGTTTCTCTCCCTAACACGTGACTGCATCCTCCATGTGCAGACTTTTGTCACATTTGGCTACCTGTAGCACCCCAGGGCTCTGGTCTGCCCATAGTTTTGTGCTGCCCAGAGGATTTTCCTGGGTCTCCATCCTGGAGTAGGAAGTGCCTAGAGAGATGGATGTCCAAGGGGAGCATTCTCCATCTGTTGTGTGGAATTTGCATATCTCTGTGTAGCTAGCTAGCAGCACCACCACCGTGCTAGGAAGGCATTATGTTTGACTACTGGCAGGAGGGATTGGAGCTGATAACGTATCAGTGGTAATCCCTAGCTCTGCCCTGGAGGATACAGAAAACCTCTGGTGTGAGTTGCTGCCTGGGGTATTAGAGAGTCACCAGTTCCCCTTAGTGTCTGGCTGCGTTTCTCCCTCGCACTGGTGAGATAGTGCTTCATTATTCTGCCCACAGACCTTCCCTGGCCCCTGCCACAGGTTCTAGCCTGTAGCCTGAGGCTGAGCTGAGCTGAGCTGGGGGCCGGTGGAAAAGGTACAAAGATGGCTGGTTGTAGTGTTCTGGGATGAAGGCCTATGAGACTGGGGCTGAGATGCTCATCATGTGCAAAATCCCTTTTGGGAGCAGAGGAAGGAAGGAAGCGATACCGTGATTGATGCAATGTGTGGGGCTTTCTCTGCCTACTGTACGCCTGTGGGAATATTCACCAGGGCTCTTAGGAGGCCTGCTTGTGTCTGACCCAGGGTCTGTGAAGCAGAAAGGAAGGTGGCATTTTGTTGAAGTCAGTGCAGGGGCAGGAAGACGCTCATTTCAACATGTGGCATGTAGCATGGTCAGGAAGCCCTACTGCTCCATGCCCATGGTGGGCATTGGGCACATGCTTTTCTAGGAAGTGAACAGCAGACATCAAGGAACGGCTGATTTGAGAGGGAAGTTGAGGTCTTAGATTCCCTATCTTTTCTTCCCTGCAGGGGTAGCGATTCTCCCTGACTCTGCACTTGGTCCCAATCTGCAAGGGTAGGGTGACACCTGAAGTTTCTGCATTAGGTTGCTGGGTAGGGATGCTTCCAGGGAGGAGTGGTGTAGCACAGGGTGGAGGACGCTTAGTTGCAGGGCTGTGTGGTCCTTTTCTGGAGGTGGACATTGCCGATGGATTCTAGGACACTTCCTTCTTTGCCCAGGCACAGCCTGCCCAGCCTGCAGCCAAGATGGCATTTAGGATCAAGGAGGTTTCTTCTTGGGTGTGGAGATCGGCATTAGGCTGGGAGATCACAGGATGGAGCTGAGTCGGTCTTTCCATTTCTGCTTTGTGACCTTGGGATTATCCCTGGACATTTTGGAGCCTGGAACTTCCTGGCATCTCAGACCCTGTAGGGCCCTGAAATTCTAGGATTCTGCGGTTCACTCCCGGGGAGGGTATCTTGGGCTTGTGGCCTGGCCATGGAGCAGCAGGATTAATCTTCAGGGTCAGCAAGCTTGCAGAGTGCAGGAAATGCCTCTGTGATCCGTTTTTGGTCCAGAGACAGGTGGTGGAGCTGGAGGAGGGGAAGTGCGCTCCCAGCCTGGGCTGGGGGAGGGGAGGGGAGGCCGAGCTCGGCTGCTCCCGTTTCCTGATGGGTTGGAGGTCTTGAGGCCCCAGTGTTCAGGCATTGGGGGTGTCTGAGCAGAGAAATAGGGCTGATGTTCCTGTTGCTCCTTTGTCCTAAGGGCGGGGGAGGGAGGAATGTCTTACTCCTGATCCACAGGAGTTCAAAGCACTGGGAAGCATGGCTCGCTCACTCATTTTTCAGTAAACGTTATCAAATGCCAGTCCCTTGGGCAGGTGCTGCTCTTTGCGCTTAGAGCGTGACCTCCAGAAAATTACTTCCTTTGAGCCATTCCCCATACTCTCTTGGGTTAGGTAGGGGAGTCCAGAGAGATTTAAAGTGTCAGCAGATCAGTTCCTTTGTCACCATTGCAAAGCCAGGGGAGGGTCAGGGGGTGTTTTCTCCCCATTGTACATGAAGGAGACAATGTGACCCCAAGAGAGTCCCTGCTGGAGCTCATTCTGTGGAGGACTGGGGAGGGAGATGCCTCTGACTGGGAGTTCCCAGGCTGCACATGAGCCGGCCTGATCTCTTTGTGAGGCGCCCGTGAGATTAGCCACTGTGCAGAAGTTTTATTTATGATGATGCCTAGAATTCCCATCCCGCTGCTTGACGGAATTGGCTACCATTGTTGGTTGTGCCGGACTCTCAGGGGTGTTGTAAGTCTCCCAAGCAACCCGTGTGTCGGTGTTGGAGGGCAGCCTCATGTGGAGGATAGTCCTCTGGGAGCCAGATGAACTCTGTGCTCTGGCGGAGCTCAGCTTTGCCCAGTGTGATCCGCAGTCCATAGGCTGGGGATGTAGTGGTCAGAGGGTGGGAGCGCCCTCAGAATCCTCTAATCTGATCAGTTAGTCACATGTCAGATATATTTTGCACATACAACCCCTGGTGACGAAAATAAGGACCTATTATGGGCAGGATATGGGAGTTAGTAATATTCAGGTGCTTCGAGTAGTGTCAGCCAAAAGCATATCTAATTCTTTTCATTAACTTTAATTTAGTAGACATTTAGATCTTAATTTGTAATGTGCTCAGCTCTTGAAAGCAGCAGCACTGTCTTTCTTTAAACAAATGTTCCATATTTTGTACTTTTCACTAATTTGGGAAGGATTTCTTATTACTGATTAATGAGGTTTTACTAAGAATAGGATCAGAGTGTTACACTATTGAGAACTGGTTGGCTCCTTAGAGATTATCTCATGTTCTTCATTTTAGAGATGAAAAACACTAGTTGTTACTTATAGATGATGATCTGTGATCAGCCTCATGCGGACAGCTCATCCCTGACCGTGAAAGGGCTCCAGGGGACAGTGGACTGATGCTGCGCAAGGGTAACATATATGCAGAAATGCAGCATTCTGTGAATTTTAATAAAGTGAGTACATCTGTGGGGCCAGACTAGGGAGTACCTAAAGGGGCTCTAAAGTCACCTCCCACCTCTTCCGGCCATTCGAGGATAGGGGTAACCATCATCCTGACAGCTAATAGCATAGATTCGTTTTATTTATTTTTATTTATTTTTATTTATTTTTGTATGCGTATGAATGTCTGCATGTAGGTTTGTGCACCCGTGTCGTGCAATGCCGCGGAGGTCAGAAGCAGGCATCGGATTCCCCTGGAACTGGAGTTACAGACAGCTCTCAGCCGCCATGTGGGTGCTGGGGATCGAACCCCGGTCCTCTGCAAGAGCAGTCAGTGCTCTTAACCGCTAGGCCATCTCTCCAGCCCCGCATAGATTTCGTTTTAAATCTTCATAACTAGATCATTACAGTATGTACACTTTTGCATCTGCCTTTAAAAAGAATCTTTTTTTAAACCAAGAAGATGGATGTATGTATCAAGTGCCTGTTGTCTGTTCTCTTTCAGTGCTGCCTAGCATTCTACCTTGGATCTGCGCCACGGTTGTCTAAGTCTTTTACCTCTTACTGAATGATTTGGTAGTTTCCAGATTTGAGTTATTTTGCAGAAATGCTTCTGTGAACATCTGACATACGTATACATCAGAACCCATTTGTGTTTGTGTATAGCAGAGTGAATTATCGAGACATAGAATATGGGTCTATGGAATTCCACTTTTGTAGATATTGGCAGTTTTCCAAGGTGGTTGTACCAATCTATACCTTTAAAAAATTACGTTTATTCTTGAGTGGGGGTGCATATATGGGGATCCGAGGGCGACTTGGCAGGAGTTGGTTCTTTCCTTTCATCTTGTGGGTCCCAGGGATCAAACTCAGGTCATTAGGCTTGGTGGCAGGCGCCTTTACCTTCTGAGACGTCTTGCCAGCTCCCTCCATACCTTTGGCAGTGTGTTTAAGGCCGTAGAAGGCCTCTCTCTGTTCATTCAGCTCTTGGTACTTCCTGTTGCTTTAGTAGAGTCATTCTGGGGGTTTAATACGTGCGACACCTCACCATGGGTTCTAATTTCTTTTTTTTTTTTAATTTTTTTTATTAATTTTATTTATTTATGTATGTGTATGAAGGTACTGTCTGCATGCAAGTTTGTGCACCCGTGTCCTGCAATGCCGCGGAGGTCAGAAGAGGGTGTCGGATTCCCCTGGAACTGGAGTTCTCCTGGAATTGGAGTTTCGGACGGTTCTTGGCCGCCATGTGGGTGCTGGGGATCGAACCCGGGTCCTCTGCAAGAGCGGTCGGCGCTCTTAACCGCTAGGCCATCTCTCCAGCCCTGGTTCTAATTTCTTAATTAATTTCACTGATTACCAACGAAGCTGAGAACCAGGACTGAGACTCTGAACGTGGGTGGATGTTTTAGCTTTTCCGTGAAGGAAGCTGCTGTGCGTATGGTTAGGGCCGAGGCACTAAGGGATATTTGGGGCAGTACAGAAACATCTAAAGCCAGTATATTTTGGGTCAACTTAAGAAAGCCCTGGAAGCCTTGGAAAGTGGACATACATTCCGTGTTCTTTGTGCCTTCCTTCCTCCTCCATGGTCAGGGTGGTGCTCGGCACACAGGGGCTCAGGGTGAGCTGGTGGTGGAATCCAAGGTTTGCCTTGAGAGGAATGATAGAGCTGTGCTGGGGTAGCTGAGGTGCCTGCGATGGGCTAGAGATGGCATGTACCAACCTCTAGTTGCTGCTTCAGTCAGGTAGCTGTAATAAGAAGTTCTGTGGGCGTGGCTTTCCTTGTCTTCTTTATACGCTTGGGCTCACAGAGGCTAGGAGCTGTCGGGATAGGTGTTGGACATTAACCGGAATTTAGGGATCAAAGCTGAAAAGAGTTTTCAGTGGCCTGGACTTGCTCACTTCGCCCATTCGCGCTGATCACCGTCCTGGGCAGGTCCCAGTGGTGTTGTGGAGACTCTGCAGCATTAGGTTGTGGACATCTTCCCTTGCAGGCCTTTGCGATCGAAGGCAAGGCCCGGAGCCCAGGGAGGAGCAGCAGTCCTGGTCTGCATGCAGATGAGCCCTAGGAGCTCAGGCCTAGAGCCGGAGAGCTGGCTCTGTACTTAAGAACAGAAGACCCTCCTCCAGGGGGCTCTCACACTTCTGGCCTCTGGAGGTACCTACACTCAGACGCACATATACAGAGTTAAAAATAATAAAAATAAATCTCAAAAAAAGCCTAGGCCTGGGGCTCCAAGATACCAGCTCAGCTCCTTGCAAAGCAGGGGTGGTATAAGCCATCCTTGGCAGAGAACCTTTCTTTTTACTCTTTATCATTGGAAAAATCTTGGTCCTCTACGGGGCACTAACTCATCCCAGATGCTTCAAGTCTTGAGTTGATAAGGTCTCTGTCAGACTCGCTCCTCTGGCCCTTTTCCTTGTGCCTCTTTCAATTCAAGAGCAAGAGGGGAGGCAGCCCAGGCAAGGTCCCAGATGTGCCTGACGCTGATGGACGCTGGAGGAAGGAGGGCCATGGCGTGTGCAGAGCTGTGTGTGCCCGGCATGGGCACAGGGATAGGAGCTCAGGTACCGATCAGGACCTGGCCTCGGGAGGATGGTGGAGCAGAGTGCCACCTTCTGGGGAGGTGGCAGAGCTGGGTGTGCACACCTCCTTTCCGCCCTTCTCCCCTCAACATCTTCCCACGCTGCCCCCGCTGCACTCCGTGTCTGCTAATCATTAGTACTTGTTTGTGAGTTGCTGAGTCTAATCTCTTTACTGATGGGTGTCTCCAGGGAGATTCTAAGGCTGGAGGAGACTACTTGGGCTCTGGCTGGGGAGGGTTTGCCCAGTCTCAATTCTCTTCCTCGTCCAGGCCCCAGGCGGCCAAGGTGTCTCTCTGTCTCCTTCATTCTGTGTCCGTCTCTATCAGTAAACTGAGCAAATGAGTAAGATGTGATTGTGCACAGTCCCATCCCCTCCCTGGCCAGCGTGGGCGTGCAGATGGATGAGCTCAGGTTTGGATGGGACTCAGGAGAAAGGAAGGTTGTGGAGAAATATCAGGTGGTGATTTCATGTGGCATTAAACGGAGCAGGAGTGTGAGGTATATGCACACTCATCTTGTCCTGTCTCTCTTCAGTCCAGACCATCTGGCAGCAGGCTTCCTGGATGGGCCTCTTTATGAAGTGCAGTCAGAGGAGAGCAGGCGGCTCTGCTCCCACCTGCATGGGCATTCTCACCGTCGTCCCCTGTGGCTTTGACGTGTGTGGTGTGGGAGATGGGCAAAGGCCCCGTACAATGGGCTGCTCCCCATTGTAAAGTGCTCTGTTGTCTCCCTTAGTGTGCAGAAGGTACCCACTCTGTTTTGGGTGGCTAGGGAAGGTCTGGTTGACTGGTGCCCTCTGAGAGAAGGAACAGATGTCCTTGTTCTGGGAAGTTGAGGGCAGAGGGAGATTCTAGATTGCTTAGCTGAAAACGTTTGTACTAAAAACCAAGAAGCTTGAATTCTAATTCTAGTTCAAAGGTTAATTAGTTTGGTGTCCACGTAAAATCTTTTATTCTTCTATGCTAGTCTGCTTTGTGATCCTATAAAATACACGAGCTCATCAGCTTAATAAAGGAAAAGGTTCATTTGGGTTCATTCGGTCTGTAGTTGATTGGCCTTTTGCTCTCGGGGTCAAGGTAAAGTAGAGCAGCGTGCAGGGAGCCTGCTGTCTGACATCCCGAGGAGACATGAACAAATATTGATGGACCCCAGAGAGGACACCAGTGACGGAGTAGAGACGCTGTTCCATCCCACTTCAGCTTGCTGAACCAGCGAATTTATTGAATGTACTTATGGGTCGGCATGGACGATGACCTCCTCAAAGCTTCGTTGATGGAATCCTAGTGCCCCAGTCAACTTTCCACCTCCTTGCACTCCAGCACTAGTGAAAGCCAC
This sequence comes from Rhizomys pruinosus, assembly GCA_009823505.1. NCBI lineage: Eukaryota > Metazoa > Chordata > Mammalia > Rodentia > Spalacidae > Rhizomys > Rhizomys pruinosus. The sequence continues at coordinate 199,017 of VZQC01012819.1, forward strand.
ATGTAGCTGAGGTGTGAGTGGTTGGCCTTTCAGCTGAGGGTCTGAGGGCCCACTCCCTCCGTCCTATGAAGAAATAAGGATAGAGCTGACCTGGTGAGAGTCTCGTGCAGATCTTCCCAGCTGCTCTGATTTCATTGTGTTGTCGTTGTCATGCTCAGAGGAGAGGCTTCCACAATACAGCACGTGGCAGAGTGTTCACAGGTGAGATATAGAGAGCAATAGATACAGACACACATACACACACAAACACACACGGCAAGAGCAAGCATGAGAGGGGAGAGAGAGAGAGAGAGAGAGAGAGAGAGAGAGAGAGAGAGAGAGAGAGAAAGAAGCTTTGAGGGGCAAGGAAAGAGGCAGGGTCCTAATATCCCTTCACGAGATGCCCACTGTGACCTCACTTCCCCCACCATGCCTCACTGTAGTTGGGGACCAAGCCTTTAACACCTGGGCCTTCGGAGGATTCCTTTTTTTTTTTTTGGTCTTTTCAAGACAGGGTCTCCCTGTAGCCCCAGCTGTCCTGGAATTCGCTCTGTAGACCAGGCTGGCCCTTGAACTTACGAAGATCTACCTGCCTCTGCCTCCCAGGATTAAAGGCGTGCGCCACCACGTCCGGCTTGAGGATTCTTATATAAATCATAGCATCTCTGTATCTCATTGGCGTATTCAATAGCAATATGAATGGATGAATGCCTCTCCTCTCTGCCACCCACAGTGGTGTTAAGGACCATGTGAATTAATAATATAACCACCTAAGAGAGGTGAAATGGGCCATTCCTAGTTGTGAGACATTATTATCAGTACTCGATGCTGCAGATATTCAGAGCTATGGTATTGGAATGTGTGTGTGGAATTACAGCTGGAAAAGGCCGAGGGTCCAAGTGCTCAGGCTGCAGTGGAGACCCAGGCACTTGGTAGGCGCTTCTGAGCCCCATGTGTTGGTTGGATGAGGTTGAATCAGGCCAGCAAGTGAGTCTGAGAGAAGAGATAGTTTTGAGCAATATTTGATGGGGTGACTCTGGGGTCTCATGGTGGGCAGAGTGATGTCTGGTTTAGGGAGACAGGGAGGAGGTGGGGATGCTCATTTCCTGAGTCACACTCAGCCAGCCCTTGGATCTTGGCTGTGGGTTCTTTCATTATATTTTCCTTGTCGCTGCGGCCAGAACCTGACAAGAAGCAACTGAAGGAAGAATGCTTTATTTTGTCTCATGATTTGAGGGGCTACCACGCGTCATGGCGGGGAAGCATGATGGGAGGGGGCAGCTGTGTGCAGGTGAAACTTTTTGCCTCCTCATATCTTGGGTGAACAGGAAGAAGACAGAGCAGAGAGAAAGAGGGCCAGGCTACAAAGCCTCCAGGCCGCCTCCAGTGACCCCCTTCCTCTGGTGATGGAAAGTTGTGCCACCTTCCCAAATAGCATCACCAGCTGAGGGTCAAGTATTTAGATGCACTGCTACAGGGGACACTTCCCATTTAAACGCTACCCGTGTCTCCCAGTCAGCACCCAGTAGACAGAGCTGGTTCTGTTTTGGTGTCTCTGATGGCTGTGAGAAACACCATGACCAAAAGCAGCCTCGGGAGGGAAGGTGCATTTGCTCTTCCAGGTCACAGTCTATGTTCAAGGGAAGCCAAGGCAGGAACTGAAGCAGAGACCGTGGAGGAGCACTGCTTACTGGGCTGCCTTCCCTGGCTTGCTGCTCAGCTGCCTTTCTTTCTTTCTTTCTTTCTTTCTTTCTTTCTTTCTTTCTTTCTTTCTTTCTTTCTTTCTTTCTTTTTTTTTGATTTTTTTAATTGGGGGTTTTATTGTTGTTTTGTTTGGGAATGTTTTTTTTTTAATAATTACTTTATTTTTTCATTTTTTTTAACAATAAGTAATAATTTATGAGTACAAGCATCCTTCAAGTAAAACCAATTTGCAAGCGGTTGTGTCCAAACCCACACAGCCCATGAGTCCCACCGTCCAGCTGGGGGGGCTTGTATGTTCAATCAAGTTGATCAGATGAGTGTCCAGATTGTATTGCTATAGTTTCGCCATTCACCCCAATCGCAGCCCTTACATTCTACCATGCCCCCTCTTCCGCAGATTGTTCCCTAGGCTTAGAAAAGGGGCACAGGTGGACGGGAAGCAAAACAGTTTACTTTCTCTGGAGCTGTCGTTTTGGACTCTGGTCAATTCTGGCTGTTTCCTTTCATGGGCTGACAGTTTGTCCAGGAATGACCTTTCTTTTTTTTTTAATTTAATTTATTTCTGTATGTGTATGAATGTACTGTCTGCATGCAGGTTTGTGCACCCGTGTCGTGCAATGCTGTGGAGGTCAGAAGAGGGTGTTGGATTCCCCTGGAACTGGAGTTCTCCTGGAATTAGAGTTTCAGACAGTTTTCGGCCACCATGTGGGTGCTGGGGATCAAACCTGGGTCCTCTGTAAGAGCGATCGGTGCTCTTACCCACTAGGCCATCTCTCCAGCCCCCAGGAATGACCTTTCAATCCTACTAATGAAGCACAAGCAATTAGATATATAGGTATTTAAACAGTACTAATTGTTATGGTAGGTTACTTTGGTATAGACACAGATGTTTGGATGGTATGTTAATCCATGAATTACATTTTTTTCTGTAAAATATGACAGGGTGTTACTGTGGCTTATAACATCTCCTAACCACTAGAGGATGTAAGCTTGTGGCATCAGCCGTGGGTTATTCTTCCAAGGAGAGAGCTACTAGCCAATTAGATTTGGGATATACAGGCATATGGCTGCCACTGCTGCACAGTATTTCCAGGCAGGTGAGGCATAGCTGGTGCTGATGCAGGAGTCTTGCTTGACTCAAGGAGACCTATATTTGCTTTATTGGTTTAGTGGCCTTTGGTAACACTCTCTGGTATTCCAGAGACCAACTGTACACTTGCAAGTGCGGTCTCAATACATCTTTCCCATGCTTACATCAGGTCTTTGATAGCAGGGCCTTACTGCCTCTCTTCTTGCAGGTATCCCAGTTTACAGGCAAGAAGCCTTTACCTTTTGGGGGGTCTTGGATCCCTTGGCCAACATCTCCTTGGTAGAATAATCCATTGCTGATATTGGAGCTCTCTTATTAAGCCCTGGTGTACCTGCCCTGGCCTGGGCTCTTCTACATCAATGAGCAACTAAGAAAATGCCCCACAGACAGGCCAGTGGACAGGCCAGTGGACCAATCTGATGGAAGTAATTTGTCATTTAAGGTTCCTTCTTGCTAGGTGTGTCTTGCTTTGTGTCGAGTTGACAAGAATTAATCAGCTCAGAGCTCTGAGTCAGGAGTTGGGTGTCTTGGGCTGGGGTGTGGTGAGGGTGTTCAAGACGCATCTCTGTTGTTTTCTAGCTGCTTGGCCTTGACTAAGTCCCTTTGCTTCTCAGATTCCACATCCTTCGTCAGGGAATAATAATGCCTGCCTCTTAGGGATGCCGCGAGGATTGACTGTGACAGAACAGCTGGGAAGGAGAAGGTGCTCAAAAAGTCACTTAAATCTGAATCCCACTCCCATTCATCTTATTTACGGTGTTTGCAGGGAATATTCCAAAGCCGTTGACACATGACACTGGTCCCTGTCAGGGCTCAATGTTTTCTTTCCTTTCCGTGGAGACATACTTTGCAATCGCCCTAGTTTTCTATCTATATCTTGCATTCTTGCACTGGGCCCTCTTCTCTGAGCCCAGCTTGCATCCTGTGTGCAACATACATTCATGGGGGAGGGGGAGACCTCCTAGACCCCAAAGGCAACTTTTATGAGAAAGGTTTTGGAAACAGATTTCTTTCACTTCTTGTCTTCAAAATCACATTGCTGGAAACAAAAGTGTAATTTGGTTTGGAGAGATGGCTCAGTGGTTAAGAGCACTGGTTGCTTTTGCAGAAGACCCAGGTTCAGTTCTTAGCACCCCCATGGTGACTTAACAACTGTTGTCTGTAACTCCAGTTCCAGGAGAATCCAATGCCCCTTTCTAACCTCCATGGGTACTGTACAACATGGGTGCACTTACATACATGCAGGTCATACACTCATAAAATAAAAATAATAAAAAAATCTAATTTTGTGGATTGGTGGGGCATACTTAAGAAACCACCAAGCTCAGCTCTACTGTAAGTTGTGAATTTCCTTGAGCAAGTCACCTGGCATCAGATAACTCCTCCATAGAGCGATATACCACATAGATGAGGCATGAACCCCTAAACGGACAGGAAGGCTGGTGTGTAGTGATACCTGCTAGGAAGCAGCCAGGATGGTTTCAAGCTCCTCTATCACATTGCTGCGGAGGGTTCCTGTGGTCTCTTCATTGCCCAAGTTCTTGGTTTTATAAAACCCATCTCCCTCCACCGAGGCAGCTAGCACATGTCTCAGTGTGTTGAAATGCATGCTTGTGGTCCCCCAACCTGCTTTCAGGTAGGTCAGTCACGTGCATCCACTCCGTAGATGTGTCTCAACCCCAGCTTCCACCTTCATCTCCCACGTGGACTAGTGTAATAGCTTCATCACTGCTGCACCCTGCCCAGATGCACTAGACACTTTCCCAGACTTTTCAGCTTAGCTGTAAGCTGCCTGGTGTGTGCCCACAGACTCCTGTCCCTCCTCTTTCCTTCTCTTCATAGGAGATCACAGTTTTCCTTAAAACTTTATTGATTTCCCCTTGTCCTCAAAAAATCAGAATATAAGTTGTGTGAAGGTGAGGGAACGTCTTGTTTTCTGCATTTGTGTTCTGTTGTAAGCCCAGTAACTAGGTCATATAATTAGTTCATAGTCTTTAGAAACGGTTTGCTAGCAGTCTGGGAATTTCTGTCTACCCCTTTGTTACCTTTTTCTTAATGTCAGTACCAATCCTGAGAATCCCTGGTCCCTCGGTGTTTTGATAACTCCCTGACTTCCTACAGACTTATCCAATCTTTCCTGCATTGTTAGTTCTCTGTCTCTGCATGTCCCTATAACAGATCTAATTACCTCATCTAGTAGATGAGGTAATTAGAGATTTGGCTTTGTCCTTCTAACCCCCTTTGCCTAGTACAGATCTAAGTAGTCATCTTCAGCATCTATAGGAGGGCTGTTGTAGGACCATCCCCTCAGACACAGAAATCTACATGTTCAAGTCTCTTATGTAAAGTGGTGTAGTATTTGCATGTAACTGCACCTGTCTTCCCTCATACCTCTCTGGGTAAGCTAGACTAGTAATGTGATGTAAATGCTATGCAGATAGTCCTTATTCTGTATTGTCCAGGGAATAATGACAGGAACAAAAGCCTGTGCATGTCAGAACAGATGTCTTTTTCTTCTCCTCTTTTTTTTTTTTTTCTTTTCAAATACTTTTGATCTGAGATTGGTTGGATCCATGGATGCAGAAGGGGTGGACTCAGAGGGCTGCCTGTAGCAGAAGATGCTCAGTAAATTCACCATTCATTCATTTACTGGCAAAAATTTTAATGAATTGCTATTGACAGCCGATTAAAATTCAATCTTAGAAGTGCTCTGGGCCTTTGGAAGGTGTGTCTCTTGGGCCTGCAGAAGAGGCAGTGGCTGCTTGATGTTCTACATTGGTGGGGAGGGTTCAGTTGAGAGAGTTTCTGGGATGAGTCTTTGGGAGCGTGTCAGCTTCCAGAGTGGCCACTGTCCCTAGGGCATGAGGAGTGCACCTGCTTCTTTAAATTTCCATGGAGGGTTGAAGCAGCTCCTTGAGATTTTAAAATACGCAGCATGGCCCCTATGGTGTCAGGTAGCTAGTTTATGGGTCCCGTCCTGGTTGTGATAACTCAGGCCAAGCTGGATAATAAATGAAAGTGGGACAGAGCTGGAGGATAAATATTGCTACAGGGCATCTTGAGCGGCACAAATCACAGGAAAAATATCTCCCAGGCTTTTCATTTCTCCTCTTCCTCCCTGGCTCTCTGGCAGCAGCCTGCAAAGCAGGATCCATCCATCTCTGTGCCCCGCCCCCAGCCCAGCCTCTGCTCTTAGCACACTGCTGGGAGAGATGCAGATGGCTTCTGTTGTAAAAGGCAGCTCTGGAGGAGTCGGGAAACCCAGGTGCTGTTGGGAGCCAGCCTTCCCTAGCTGTGGACCTCACCTGGTTTGGCAGAATGGTTTCTATTCTAAAACCAGAGGGTTTAACAGTTGGTGGTTCTTAGTCTGCTCAGAGTGTTTCCCTGCTAGAAACCTGACGCAGCTTGCTGAGCCCACCCTAGTATGCAGTGTCTACAACCATGAGGGTCTAGTCCTGAGGGGACGGTGTGCACTTGGTTTCCATGGGTCTTGCCCTTGGGGGCTTCTGTTGCTCATTCCTGCTGGGACTACTGTCTTTAGGGGCAGAGGACTGTGAGCAGGCCACAGATTAGGTGAGGAGACAGGCAGATTCCTGTGTACCACTCCTGTACCAGATCCATCAGCACTGTCACTTAGGAATGCGTTGCTCAGCTTCCGGAGTGTGCTGGCTTTGTAATCATTGTCAGCTTGGGTATTGATGGAGTCTGCCTGCGGGGAGTACAAAGCTGTCTCGGGCTTGTAGCATGGAAAGGTAACGAAGTGCAGGAAGCAGGCAAGTCTTTTAACCAGAAGGGTGGGGAGATTGCCGTCCTGCTGGGCCCCTCACAACCTCGGAGGCCTCGCCACCCACCTGGCGTCTAGGTTCTGCTGACTCTTATCTTTGCACTGCCTCTCCAGCCCACTTCTCCACGTCAGGTGCTCAACAAGTCTTTCTCGAATATCCTAGTAGCTTCCTAATTAGTCTTTTGCTACCTGATAGCGTCTCTACTCCCTGACCTGGCTACTGGGGCCTGCTGTGTGGAACATAACATGCTCAGCACCCTTGGGTGGATAAATGTTAGTGGTCCCCTTCCTCGTGGTGCTCACTGGCTGCCTCTGCCAGTCATGTAGCTCTTCTAGTACTCTGTGAACACGCTGCTGATTGGGAGTCTCTGTTCTCTCTCTCTCTGGGAGGCACTTTGTTCTCCCAGCCATGCAGGCACCTGCTTCCCTCTAGTCTAGAACAAGGGCTCACCTGGGTAGAAGGAGTCACCCTTTTTTTAAGGCCCTTATTAATATTGTAGTACTTGGCATATTCTTAGGTTATTCAAAATGCTGATTTTGCCGGCATGGTGGCTCAGCGCCTTTAGTTCCAGCACTTAGGAGGCAGAAACAGGCCAATCTCTGTGAATTTGAGGCTAGCCTGGTCTACGTTGTGAGTTCCAGTCTAGTCAGGGCTATACAGTGAGATCCTGTCTCAAAAATAAAGTGTTAATTTGTGTGTGTGTGTGTGTGTGTGTGTGTGTGTGTGTGTGTGTTTGAGACAAGGTCTCCCTGTAGCCCCAGCTGGCCTGGAACTCACTCTGTAGACCAGGCTGGCCTTGAACTCACAGAGATCTGCCTGCTTCTGCCTGGGATTAAAGGCGTGTACAGCCATGCCTGGCCAAATAAAGTATTCATTTTGTTAAGCTTTTTGTTCCTTTAAAATTCTTTTCCTCACTTTTAATCTGCTTGAAAACAGGGAACAGTTATACCTTAAATGGAACCCATATGCCAAATTCATTGTCTACCCAGTAGACCTCACCTGACCTGAAAAATGTCTGTTAATGAACAGAGCATTATGGGAAGGACATGGATTAGGGACAGGAAGTGGGGGTTTGTGTGTGATCTCTCACAACATGGCTTGATGACTCCCGAGTGTCTTCTCCCCAGTGGGATCTCTTTCTCCCCTCATTTGTTCAGAGGGGTTGATACCCACGTAATTTCCAAGTTTCCTTCTGTTTCCGACATCCCCTGCTCCTGTGTGTTAGGGAAGAAGCATATGGCTTATGTGTCCATTATCATGCACCTACATGTCTCGCCATCACAGGCCCAGTATACCATGCCAGTTGACCTCTTTCTTCTGCAGAACTGAGCCCTATGGAGTCCCCCATTTTAGTAGGGTAAGAAGGCTTCCTCCTTCATCTGTCCCTCCTTGTTCTGAGGAAGTGACCGGGAGGGTTCCTAAGGCTTTTGTTGCTAGCTCTGTGCCTTGTGTGATGTAATGTGTTGGGGACAAGCTTCTGACTTTGTACTGTGAGGTGAAATGGGGTGCTGTGTGTGGGATGTTGGTCCTGAGGGACCTGGAAGCAGGGGTAGAGCCTGAGAGAGGGATCCGTCTTCCCTGGTCTGGGTCATGGACGCATTGGGGAATGTGGGCCCTGGGACCTACCTGGGAAAGACAGAGAGACAGAAGCAGCTCGGCCCTCAGGCTGGGGCCTGTCCTGTCGAGCTGGGCTGCCTACAGCTGGAGAAGGTACCGGCCAGGGCTCTGCAGATGCCAGGAAGGCCTGCGTGTGGGAAGTCAGACTCCTCATGTTCCCTGTCGCCCTGGGCTCCTTTTCCCTTAGCACTTAGGAGAAGTACGTTGAAAGACCCAGACCATCTGCCTGTGCCTGTGGGAACCAAGACAGAACAGGAGTTTTGAACTTCCCAGAAGGCCAGAAGCCTCTAGTAAGAGGCCTGGCTTTGGGGGAGCACTCCTCATGGGGAGATTCTCGCCAATGCGGAAGCATTAGCATTTCTGTGGCTTGCTTTGCAGTCTCGGTTTCTCCTTCTGACCTGCCCTGCCCCATCGTGTGATAGAGCGTGGGGCTGTCACTGGGGCACTGCTGTTGAGAGTTACTTTATAAATAGAAAGGCACTTAACACCAGCCCTGGGCTAAGCAGGAAGGGGTGGCTCTGGGCAGCAGTGTTTGAAAAATGAGCATTGATTTTGGGGGGAAATCTGCATGCTGCATGTTAAACAGAGCCGTGCTAGCAGCAGGCCGTACCCTGCTGTGTTTCTTCCTCAGGACCATGCGTTGCCCACCTAAGTCCTTGGGGTCTGAAGAGCCATGGGTTTGGGGTGTGTCCTAGCTTTCGCCCAAGGGGCATTTCCTGAATGTGGTTCTCATGTGCCTTGTCTGTCCATTTGTTCCTTCACTCCTTTGTCACCTGTCATTCATGAGCCAGGCACTGGGCTAGGTTCTGGAATCCAAAGATAAAATCTCTGATTTCTCCAGACTCAGGATAAAGACTCACAGCAGTGCAGAGTGGGGGTCTTAATTTGAGGGGTGCTCAGAGAGCAGAGGGGAGAGTGTCCTGTGCTCCTGCAGTGGAGATGGAGGTGGCTCCGTAGAGAGTTCAGAGGCGTGAAATGAGCATGCATCCCTCACAGGGAACAGAATATGAAAAGTGCACCCTTCCTGCCCCCTGGGGGGGCAGTTGGCATCTCCAGCTGCTGCCTGGGGTTCGTGAGTTCTAGGACATTTCCGTATACCACGCCTGCCCCCTCCTCTTGGCTTCTGTGGTCTTACAGGACATTCATCAGTGTTTGTTCAGTAATTAGAATGTTTCATTTCTTGGTCCAATCATAATGAAAAAGTTCATCAAAGGAAGATTCAGTAGTTCAACAGCTTCTCTGCCACTGAGACCTCCGTCCTTACCATTTGGTGGCTTGGACTCCATTCCGGGACCTAGGCAATAGCCAGGAAGATCTTGGTCCAGTGTAGAGAAAAATTCCAGGATAAATGAAGTGGTTCTCTTGTCTTTGGACCACACCCTAGCCTCCCTCCCCACCACGTGGCTGGGATTTGGGGCTCTGTTAGGCCCTCTCAGTCTGCCCAGGCTTGTTTTGACACACCATGCACACTGGAGCCATTGAGGTCCTCTTAGAACGTGGGAGTGTTGGAAAGGTGCCCAGCATTTGGGTGAAGAGGGCCCCAGACAGGAGGGGCTAGACAGGAGAAGTGACAGGTACCTTGGGAGCCAGTGAGGAAGAGATGTAGGGAGGTGGCTGGACTGGGGGGTTGGAAACCAAGGAAAATGGGTCGCACTCTCACTAGTGCTGGGAAACCTTGTTTAATTTTTAAAAACTAATGTGAAGGCTTGAGGGGTTTTGTTTGTTTGTTTTTAATTTTTAGTTATTTTTTTTTTTATGTTGTATGAACAGTACTGTCGGCAATGCGGGTCTGTTGCACCAGTGTCGTCAATGCCTCGGATGTCAGAACAGAGGGTTCGGATCCCCTGGAACATGGAGTTAAAGACGGTTCTCGGCCGCCATGTGGGTGCTGGGAATCAAACCTGGGTCCTCGGCAAGAGCATTGGCGCTCTTAACCACTAGGCCATCTCTCCAGCCCAAAGGCTTGAGATTTTTATGCCACTAATTACCATGACTTCTACTGCCCTCAGGTTTCTGACAGCTAAGAAACAAAGTGGGGCTGGAGATGTAGCTCAGATGAGCAGTTCCTGTGTGGGGGTCTTGGGTTCTAGCCCTAGCACTGCAAAAACAACAGTAGCTGCAGCAGCAGCAGCAATAGCAACAGCAGCAGCAGCAGCAGCAGCAGCAGCAGCAGCAGCAGCAGCCACCCCCATTCCAAAGCCACTCAAGAAAAGAAAAAAAAAGAAAAAAAAGAAAAAACAGTTGTGAAATTTCTTATCACAGAGACCTCCCCTTTTAGGAACAGTAGGAGGGGCGACTGGACAGCCCTGATGGGCGCTCTCCCTGTCTTCCTGGGAACATGGGTCCCCGTGGCTGTGTCTGGAAGACAACATGTCTGCCAAGAGGTCTCGGGCAGATTGTGAGCTTGGCCTGGTTTCCCTTCTGTAGTCTCTGCAGTGCTGGGATGCAGGGCTCACAGTCGCATGGTGCTGCCAGGCAGGCTGGGCTGCCCTCTCCCACCTGATCCTGCCTTGTATTACTCCTTACCTTGTCTTGCTGATCTTTGTTTTTTATTGTTGTTGCTTTTTTTTTCTTTTTTTTCTTTTCTTTTTCTTTTTTTTTTTTTTTTTGTCTTTTGAGACCAGGGTCTTCCCTATAGCCCTAGCTGGCCTGGAAACTCCCATGTAGACACAGGCTGGCCTTGACACAGAGTTCCGCCCTACCTCTGCCTCCCAAGTGCATAGGATTAAGTACGCTCTGCACCACACACCCGGCATAATCTTTTGTCTTTTAAAAGTTAACATATGCCTGGTCTTTGTGAGTTCAAGCGCCAGCCTGGGTCTACACGAGTGAATCCATGGACAGGTGGGGCTACAGGTGAGACCTGTCTCGAAAAACCAAAAAAAAAAAAAAAACCTAAAAGTTGGAAACGATATTCCATTTTTCTTTATGTGTATGAGGGTTTTATCTGCATGTATGTAAGTGCACCCTTGTCATGCAATGCCCATAGAGGGCATCATACATAACAACAAGTCTCTGGGGCCTGTGTCTGACTCAGTGCCTGACACGTGGGACACTGTAGACACTGCCTCTTTCCTTCCCTTTTCTGAAAGTTTAAGTGTAGTTCTCACATAGTTGGAGACACTTAGAAAGTAACAGAATGATGTATGTTCATGCCAGGGGCCTCTGCACAGCTTCCCTGCCCCTTGCCCTGGTGCTACCTGCTCCTGGCCACTGTATTTGGAGGGTGGGCTTAGTTCATGGGTAGGGGCAGTGGGCTTCCTGAGCATGTGTGTGTCTGCTGCAAGGGGGATCTGATAGACAGTGGCGGAGGTGTCCTGTCCCGTCCCCCCCCCCCCCGGCCCCTTGGTCCCCATCACACAGAGAGATCTAGTTGCTTGTCCTATGATGTGGTTTCTCCTGGCAGGGAGGAGGAATGAGAGTTATTCTATAGCTTTTTATGCTGAGGAATGTGTGATCTGAACAATGCTGGGCCTGGAATACCCTGGATTCCTCTGACGAAGCTGGCATTAGATAGGACCCATCAGGAGCTGGAAATAGGCCGTGAAGGCTGGGGGAGATCCGATTGTTTGTGGCAACCCCAAAGCCATCATCCTGCCTCATCCTGGAATGAGGGATGCCACAGACAGGAAGGCACCTCCCAAAGTCATCTAGGAAGGAAGGGACAGTAGCGGCCCATGCAGGCTGACACCTCAGGTGGGGCGGGCTCAACGGGCGCAGGGTTGCTGCTAGCACCTGCTTGGGTCACCTGTTCCTGTTCTTAACAGTGCCCTTCTTCAGGCTTCCTGTTGCATTTTAAGCCCATTCCTCTCTGCCCTGCATAAAACAAGAGTTGAGGCCACCGTTCTGCAGCGTTGGAGCCTTGGGACTCAGGAGGGTGTGATGTTTCTCTTCTGTTTTGGAGACCCAGTGGGAGGTTGTGTCTGCCAAAGACAGATGAAGCGAGCAGCTGAACGGAATTTGTAACGGATAAAATATTGGCTCAATTCGGAATTGGTTTTCTCTAATCTAATAGTTCACAAAGGTGTAGTTCTGTGCCGAGCTCACGTCATATGTTTTTTTAAAGCCAACTTTGATTTGTTTCAGTAATCAAGAAAAGGATCCATGAATGAAGAGACGGGCTTATATAGTGTGCATTGGAGACGCGGGGCTCTGTTCTCCTGTGTGTAGAAAGCCCCCAAAGTGCAGATTCATAGCCAGAGTCCACAGCTGCTACTGGGTCCGATGGGCTAGGGACACCGTTCCACACTGAGACTCCTTCTCTTCTCACGGTGTGTCTAACTTTCTGGCATCCCTCAAGCCATTTGCCATCTTGGAGAACAAATCCTGGGTATTTCCTGCAGCTGGGCCAACACTCCTGTGGGGCATCAACCCGTGTTGATGAGACTCTTGTGGGCTCTCCATGCCGGTGTCCAGAGATGAAGGGACCGCTTCCCAAACTTTGAGAGCCAGAGTGCACACACAGAGCTATGGCAGAAAAACATCCTATGAGATAATCATTTGATTTTTGTTATTTTATTATTATTTGTGTGTGTCTGCATGACAGCGCTCTCCTGTGGAGGTCACAGGATGACTTTGTGGAGTCATTTCTCTCTGTTCCAGGGATTGAACTCAGATCTGTAGATGTCTGTGACAAGTACTTCACCCACTGAGACATCTTGTTGGCCTGTCATGAAGTGATTCTCCTCCTCACTGTACAAGGATGGCCTCTCCTCACTCGTGCCCTCTTCTCTCTTCCCTTTCCCCTCCTTTCTTCCTACTTCAGTTCCAGAAGTCACGATCCAAATCCACTCATTTGTTCCTTTTTAAAAAAATTCCCTACTGACCCACTCAGCTAATTTCAGAGTCTCTGAATGGGTCATAACCTGAGGTTTGAAAAGCATTGATCTGGGGGTTGCTACAGATTAGAGCAAATGGAGATAATTAACAAATGAATCCATCTGGGTCACAGCCCAGGCCCAGTACAACTGGGGAGATCTTGAGATTGGATTTTCTTTGTTATGATCGGTGCTTTTGGAGTGAGTACCTGCCAGCCATGTGTCCTTTAGCAGGGACTCTCTCGCCAGCGTCTTTATACCATCTCTCCAAAATAAACAGAGTCTTCACTGGAGACACGATCTTTCTTTAGGTTAATACAGGGTTATCATTTTTTAAAATTTTTATTTATTTATTTTTTTTTAATTTTTTTAATTTATTATTTATTTATTTTTATGTGTATGAATGTATTGTCTGCATATTTATTTATTTTTTTAAGGGATTCACAATTCACAGTTGTTTTCAGATCACCTTAATGTTGCTCAGTTTGCCACAATTAGGTACCTGGTGCTAGCATCCACAGATGAGGGATACCGTTTGTCATTTGTTTTTCTGGGACTGTGTTACTTCACTTAGCATGATCTCTTCTAGCTCCATCCATTTACCTGCAAAGTTCATGATGTAGAGGGTTATCATTTGTAAGTTTATAATCGAAGCCATGATTTATGATTGCACTGTTACTCAGCAACATTCATTGAGAGTTTTTAGGGTTGAGCAAATTCATGGCTGATAGCTAGAGGCTGAGATACCACGGTGTCCCACCCTCAAGGAGCTTGACTTGCAAAGGGAGCCCAAGGCACACAGAGGTAATGCGGAACAAGAAATGTCCCTGAGATGCCTGCCAGCCCAGTTAGAAGGAACTAGGAGCGGAGGGACCACACAAGGAAGAGGTGAAGTTCGAGTTGGATTTGCAGCTCACACAGGTCCTTGAAGGGAAGAGCTCATTGGGCTGTGGGAAAGCACCTGAGGTGTCACAAGTTTGGAAAAGAACTAACTTTTTCTAAGTTGAAGCAGCATAAGAATCGATTCATTTTAGGAAGATAATTCACAGGTACTTCTAGTAGAAGACAGTGATGAAGTAGAGAGGGGCTTGGGGACGAGATCGGGCAGTGTTCTGGACGGTCTCCAGATTGTGGAGTCGCACCCAGGAACTGATGTTAGAGGCGAGGTGGGATGGATTTTAGCATGTCGACTTGCTCAGATCTGCAGCAGAGGACTAAGAGAGGAAAAGGAGTCCATGTGCTCTCTCTGGGTTTCCAGTTTAAGTGACATGCTGGTACTGATGTCGGCCTCTTCAGAGCAGCAGTGAAGGGAAGTGTCTCAGCTTGAGCCCCACTGGTATGTTTCTGTTGGACAAGGGACTAGAGCTGGTCCTGTGTTCCATGGCCTGGGGCAGGGGTTTGGGGGCAGGGCACACAAGCAAGGTTGGCTTCTTGGCTGGCCATGTGCTCATGGGCTGTGTGGCTAAGGTTGAGTTCTTTGAGCTGTTTTTCTCTCTCTCTCTCCTAGTGGAGAAGCAGTGCTAATCTCGAAAGCTTCTTTGACGGTTGGGGTTGGGGATGATGGCTCTTAAAATCCTGGCATTTTATTAGCATTATTGTTAGTGGTCTGGGCTCAGAGGCAGGGCCCAAATCTCAGTTTTGTCACAGAATTGCGTCATGTCTTTGGGTACGCTGCTTCAGTGCCCCGGGCCTCAGTTCCCTCACTCAGCTGTGGGCACTAATTTGCATAGTCTCTAATGTCATCTGAGTGTGAATCTTCTAGAGAAAGAATCATTTGAACTTTGAGTGATAGAGTCAGGACTTTAAAGACAACTGGAATAAACCTAACATGGTGAAGGGGACAGTTATTCACAGTTGCAGTCTGGCTGACATCCTCTGCCTTAGGAGACTATGGGGAGGGGGGGCTGTGTCTTATGGGGCACTGGTAGCGTAGGCTCTGTGCCTACAGCTGAAGAGCACGGTGAAGGCAGCAGATGCCAGCCTGCAGGCGCGGAACGCAGTGTCCAGACCTAAAGACCTCATAGCACATGACCTGCGATTGCACATTCCATGGAGCAGGACCAAGTGTTTCTGTGGGCCTACTGTGTGCCAGGCACTTCGATTGGTGCTGGAGGTGCTGCCTGGATCACACTTGGGAGTTTGGACTAGGCATTAGCAGGTGGGAAGTGAGGAGGAGAGCGGCAGGACGACACAGGGTCTGCACTAGTCAGGAATAACCTCTGGGAGAGAGCGTTTGCTTCTGGGGGACTCCAGCTCCTCCGCAGCAAGAGCCTGGCATGCGGAGAGGAGTTAGGCTCCTTAGATCCAGAGATGTCCCATAGTCCAAACACTGATGATTAGAATTAAGAGAATTACTCCCTACTATTTATTAACCATAGCTTGTGCCATGCACAGACTGAGTCAGTTGCTGTCTGCTCATGGATCACCAAGTGCACATTATAGGCATTTATTGTGAATTCAGATGAGCAAACCGAGGTGCAGAAAAGTCAGGTAACTTTTTCAAGAACAGAGCTAGGATTTGAATGCTGCTGTGACTGATGGGACCTGTAAAACACACACACACACACACACACACACACACACACACACACACACACACAGAGTGAGGCAGAGCAGAGGCAGGCTCAGCAGTGAGCTTGATAAGGAAGAGCTTTGTGGTAGTGGGAGCTGAGTGGCACAGGGCTGTTAGAGGACAGTGTAATTGCTACCTGTATGTGCTCTCTGGGATTTCTGCAGAGGGGTGGAGAGAGGGCATAAGTAGTCTATGAGCACATTGCATCCTGGGACAGCGCAGCAGGGAGGCAGGCTTGCTGCACAACCTTGCCTACAGGGAAACTGAAGCTGCAGGTGTGCAGTGCCTTGCCCACGGCTCCCGAGAGGCTGAAAAGAGCTCAAACCTGGGTCTTCTGGCCCCATCTCCCATTCCATTCCTTCTGCCATCCAGTGCCTCTACCCAGAGCAGTCGTGGATCTGTGATCTGACTGGCTGTTTCTCCCACATTCTCTCTCTTTCTTCTTTGTCTCCATCTCTCAGGCCTCCCATGATGCCCATGGGCAGCTGAGCTGAAAACAAACCACAGCCAGAACCCAAGTTGACTGAGGGTTTTTGCTACAGTTGGTGTGAGCGTCTACGTGTGGATCCATGCTTGTGTGTGTTGTATGTGTTCGTGTGTTGGAAGCATATGTTTTGGAGGGTCACAGCAAGAGTTTTGAAGACTCTGTATGCAGGGGTGCTGAGTGTGATAAGGGGTGAACTGGAAACTTGGAACTGGTGGAGAAGCTGTGGGGTCAGGAGGGACACAGAGCCTCGTATTCTGATCTGCCAGCGATTCGTGCCCGACAGAAAGGGGTGCAGATGAGGGAAGTTAATGACTCAGTTAATTCATACAGCTCAGGCAGACTTTGCTGGGGAGATGCTCTGCTGAGGAACGGAAACTGCTCATTTACCAGGATCAGGTAACTGACAGACAGCTCAGACTTCGGGGCTTGGGAAGCAGGAATGCATCCCCAGGGAACTCGGACCAAGGCCTGTTGGCCTTAAGTGGGGGAGTCCTTTTTGTTTCTCCCTCTTCCTGTGTTCTCCTGCTCTTAGCCCTTTATTTGCATTAGAACAATGGACTGGGCTAGAGCCTTCCGTCCATCCATCCATCCATCCATCCATCCATCAGTGCATGTTGAGTAGCTGGCACATGACGACGGTGCGGTAGATGCTAAAGAAGACTCGACTAGAGCCCTGTTCACTGCAGCTGAGCATCCACATGCAGTCCTTGTGCCCCCTTGGGCTGTCTAGGTAGTCACTGAAGGGGCAGTGCAGGAATAGGCTGTGCATTGTGGCCATAAGGCAGTGGGGATCTGTAATTGGGTCATCAGACAGAGGAGTCTCAATGCCAAGGGAGGGTGGGCTGTCTGAAGCTGAGAATTGGGGCAGGTTGGTGGAGAGCTTGGTGAAGGCACAGAGCCACACAGGCTGGAGCAGCCAGTCAGGAGCCGAACCAGAGCAGGGGAGGGTAGGCTCAGAGCAGGGGAGGGTAGGCTCAGAGCAGGGCTGCTGAGGGTGGATGATGTCAGAGGCCAGGTTGAAAGCTATCTGCAGCTCAGGTTCTGCACCATGCATATCTACGTTGTTGGGCTTTGCTGGGGTTAGAGTGTGAAAGAGTGAGTGGTCAGAGGTAGAGCCCTGATGGGTGACCCTCTGATGAGCAGGGAGGGGAGAGAATGCACTGTCTAAGCAGTCAGAGAAGGCTTCTGGAAGTGGGCTATTCTTGGTACTTAGGAGTAATATAGTCTCATCATTCTTTTCTTACTCTTTGTTTTCTCACATCTACCTTTATGAGAGTCATCTGTGAGCGTGGCTGGGGCCAAGCAGAGTGATTTTGGAGACATGGCCCTTCTCAAGGTGAGAAGGGGGTCGTATTTGCCTTTGCTTACCACTATGATAAAATCCCCGAAAGAAGCAACTCAAAGAAGGGTTTATTTTGGGTCATGGTTCGAAAAGGTTCAGTCTGTCATGACAGGGGATGCATGTTGGCAGGAGGATTTGCAGCTGGGACAGCAGGGGTGCGGCGTGTCAGGAAGCAGAAGGTCAGGCTGGAACCTAGTGGAACTCATAATGCTGGCCCTCCAGAAACCCACTTCTACCAGCTAGGTTCCACCTTCTAAAGGTTCCACAGTTGCCCACAGCAGTGTCACCAGCTGGGACCAAGTGCTCAGGTCCACGAGTTTCTAGAGGACGTTTCACATTCAAACCATAGCAAGGTGTCACTTCAGATGTGACAGAAATGTCTTGGAGTTGCCTTGGTGCTTATGTGCAAATGTGATCTTCAGGAGAGGGGCTGCGAGGTGGCAGTGGGGACCTGCTGCCTAGTGTCCTGGTTGGGGAGGGATAGTGGGGAAGAAAGAAGAGCCAGTTAGATCCAGTCAGCAGCCTTCCAAATAGCAACCCTCGAATGTTCGCAGATTGTAGGATCCCCTGGAAATTTTATTAGCAGAGCAGATGTCAGGGTCCTGCCTGCAGAGATTCCAACTCACATAAAACTCGCACATTACCTACGACTCTCAGAGGTTCCAGAAGACATGGCTTGGGAACCATGCTTGGAGAAATGCTGTTTTAGAAAGAGCAGGTAGGGATCTAAAGCTGGTGCTGACTAGTCGGTTAATGGCCTCAGGTTCTCATCTATGGAACTGGGTGTGATGGTGTCTGCTGCAGTTACTTCCTGGGATTCTGACCAGTAGATAAAGGTCCCAGAGCTCCCTAATTACAGCACCTGCTGTCTCTCTCGTCCCTTCCTGCTGGTGCTGATGTTGCTTAAACTGTGCAATTAGAATTGTAGGATGCTGCTGACGGCCTCAGGCATGTGCGACCTGTCTTGCCCTTGGGTGGTTTTGTTCAGAGTCCTGCAGTGTGGGGATAGTTTGTGCCCAGAGTTCATGCCCTCTGCATCCTTTCTCAAGCCGGCTTCTAGTCACGTGGTTGTCTTAAGGTGGCGTGCTGGTTGGAACATGGCCATTATGTTGTACAACTTCAGGGCCATGATTTATAGAAAACAGAATGACAGTATCATTGGAGTTGTGCCATTGGGCTCTGGGGGGGGGCAGGATTTTGTTGCTAAATTCCTTGGTTCTATGGTCTTTATTCTTAGTTTGGGTGTCAGGTGAGTAGAAATGCCACTAAGAATGATAATAACATAGCTTATCTTAAGACTTTAGGATACATTTAGAATGTGTGAATGTGGCAGTGTACCTAGCCAGTGCATAAGTACCTGGAGGGGTAGGAGGGGGACCCCTGGAAAAGCCCTTCTCATATAACTTGAGCTTCACCTCTTGACTGTGTTTTGATTTGTCTTTTCTTGTCAGGACTTGGAAAATGGGTCGGAGTTAGCGTTCTCTTTGTTGGAACTTCTGGGGGTTGGGTAGGGCTGGAAGTCTTTTTGCTGTAGAGATTCGGGGTCACACTCAGAAATGGAATCTGGGTGTGCCCAAGGCAGCTAGCTCCTGAGTCACTTTCCCCATGACCAGAGGGTTAGAGGGTGTGGACTAGGGGTTTCTGGCCTCTGTACAGAAGGGCTGGTGTTAGGGGATGACCAGCCCTCTGTAACTCCCTAAGTCAGTCTCCTCAATGAGGTAGCTCTTTATCTCCTACCCAGGCTGGCCGCCTGCTGTAGCTACGTGCTGCAGCTGGGCCTGCAGAGCTTAAAATAGCAGTATGAGCTGGCGGCCTTGCGTGTGGGGAGCCCGCCTGAGGCATGATGGGACAGCAGCTTGGGGCTGGGGCCTGGCTGCTCTAACCCCTGGGTTAGAGAGCATTCTTTGGGGGTTTCTTCTTAGCCCAGAGTAGGGGTAGGGGATTGAAGTAGTTGGGGAATTGTGTGACTAGGGCAGAGTGGATACAGAGGGCTTGTCTACTCTACAGACTTTTAAAGGAAACATCTCACACTTGACCTCAGACTTCTCACTGCAGAGCTCAGATGCCTTCAGACTTGGTGTCATCCTGGGCCTTTGTGCTGTCCAAGGTTAGCCCATTCTAGTCTAAACCAAGAAAGAAAGTGAAGCATGAGTTGAGGCAGGTGCCAGGGGATCTGAGGTATCTGCATGTCAGGCAGTCACCTGGGTGCTTCGTCATCCTAACAGTCTCATCTAAGAAAATTCAAGATGGCACCCAAGGGCTTCAGAAACCATTTCCATGCCTGCCTGGGTCCATTCACTCATGAGGAAGATGCTTACTGAATACCTCCCACATGTAAAGCACTGTTCTTGGCTGTTGGAATATAGCAATGAATAAGACAGACCCAATCCTTGCCCTCCTAAAGCTCATTTCTAACGGGCAGCTGCATCGGAAACAATCTGTGTAGTAAACTGTAAGTTCCAGTGTGCTTTGGGAATGAGTGCAGTGGGAAGGAAGGAACAGGGCAAAAGGGATTGAGAGTGCTGGGGAGGTCCAGCTTTGATGGGATGGCCAGGAAGTGCCTTCCAGAGAAGGTGATATTTGGGTGAAGGTTAAAAGGGGCGAGAGAGTGGGCAGATCCGGGAGGAGAGTGCTCAGGTGGAGGGAGTAATCAGTGTGAAGACTCTGAAGTAAGAGACGGCAACGGCAGGGAGACTGCAGGTCAGGGCGGTGTGAGTATGCATCTGTTCATGTTTATATGTGTTGCAGAGTCTTTTAAGACCTTTGTCTCTCGGGGCTAGAGAGATGGCTCAGTGGTAAGAGCACTGGCTAATCTTGCAGAGGACCCAGGCTCAGTTCCCAGCACCCATATGGCAGCTACAACCATCTGCAACTCCAGTTCCAGTAGATCCAGCACCGTCTTCTGGCTGCCACAGGCACTGTACACATGTGGTATACTTACATGCAGGCAAAACACTCACACATATAAAATCACATAGGAAAAAATAATTTAAAAAAGAATTTCATCTTTCACTGTAGGAGTGAATGGAGAACATTGGGTTTTATACAGAGAAGCGACTTGCTCAGCTCCATGTGATGTGATCACTGTAGCACATGTGTTAGCTGCAGCTGATAGGCCTTTCTTAGGCGGCCCAGCCTCATGTGATGCGATCACTGTAGTACACGTGTTAACTGCAGCTGATAGGCCCAACCTCATGTGATGCAATCACTGTAGTACACGTCTTAACTGCAGCTGATAGGCCTTTCTTAGGAGGCCCAGCCTCATGTGATGCAATCACTGTAGTACATGTGTTAACTGCAGCTGATAGGCCCAGCCTCATGTGATGCGATCACTGTAGTACACGTGTTAACTGCAGCTAATAGGCCCAACCTCATGTGATGCGATCACTGTAGTACACGTGTTAACTGCAGCTGATAGGCCCAGCCTCATGTGATGCGATCACTGTAGTACACGTGTTAACTGCAGCTGATAGGCCCAGCCTCATGTGATGCGATCACTGTAGTACACGTGTTAACTGCAGCTGATAGGCCCAACCTCATGTGATGCAATCACTGTAGTACACGTGTTAACTGCAGCTGATAGGCCCAGCCTCATGTGATGATCACTGTAGTACGTGTTAACTGCAGCTGTATGTGAGCATCGTGTGATACACGTGCAGACTGACAGGCCTTTCTTAGGAGGCCCAGCCTCATGTGATGCAATCACTGTAGTACACGTGTTAACTGCAGCTGACAGGCCTTTCTTAGGAGGCCCAGCCTCGTGTGATGCAATCACTGTAGTACACGTGTTAACTGCAGCTGACAGGCCTTTCTTAGGAGGCCCCAGCAGACTAAGAAAGCTGCCCTGTGTTTGCCCAGTGACTTGTCCAGCCTCCACACTAGTCCTGAGACCTAAACCATCGATGCTTCCACTTCTGGGGAAGAGGGTCCTGGATGGGACTGGGCTTATCCTCCCTGCCTTGGAGTCTCTTTTGGAGGTGAGAGAGGTGGATTTTTTACAGTAGTTTGCTAGAGTCGTCTTAGAATGCTACTTGAGAGCCTGTAGTAAATAATCCAAGAATTTGCCAGCTGCTGTTAAACTGTGAGGAGTTTGAAGTTGGCTCTGGTGGCCATTGGCAAGAACTGTGGACCATGGCTTTCCCCGTAGCTGGTCAGTAAGCACTTGCCAGTCCAAAGCAGGGTCTGCCTTTGCTGTCATTTGGCAAACTTCCTGTGCTGATGTATGAAATCACGGGGAGTTTTGGATGGGGGTGATGAAGGTGGTGTTTGGGGGCAAGTACTCCTGTCTTCCTTGGGATTGGCAGGGCATTGCAGTGGACCTGCAGGCTTCATGACTGTCCAGGCTGGATGTGTTATTTGCTTCTTCTGTTGCTGTGATAACGCCTTTAATAGCAGTACTTGGGAGGCAGAGGCAGATGGATCTCGGTGAGTTCAAGGCCAGCCTGGTCTACAGAGCGAGTTCCAGGCCAGCTGGGGCTAAAGGGAGACCCTGTCTCAAAAATATTAAAAAAAAACAAAACCCTGAAACATTGTGACCAAGGCAACTTACGGGAGGAAGAGTTACTTGGCCTGTATTCCCAGAAGGATGAGTCCATCAAGGTGGGGGGCAGGGGAGGAGGCAGGGGAGAAGGCAGGGGAGGAGGCAGGGGAGGGGGCAGCTGCAGCAGAAAGCCGAGGGTGCTCACATCTTCACGAAGGCACAGGAAGCAAGGAAAGCCGACCTGGAATGGGATAAAGCTAAAGCCCGCCCTGGTGACGCGCTTCCTCCAGCATGGCCACGCCTCCCAAAGGTCATGTAACCCTTCCGGACAGTGCCAGCAGCTGGGGACCAAGTGTTGGAATACTTGAGGCTCATGGGGGGCGTTCTCACTCGGTGCAGCACACTGGTGGAAGGTTGCTTTTTCTCACCCTTCTTTTTGTTCCCTGACTTGCATGCATCAGCATGGCCGGCATCATACGTAAAGGCAAGACCTAGCACTGGTCTCGGGTAAAGCTTCCATGTATGAAAGGTCTCTTTTGGAGATCGGGAGGTGTTGGGTCTAGCCTCAGTTATGCTCACCAGTATAGATCTCCCCATTCCCTCTTTTTTTTTTAATTTTTTTAAATTAATTTTATTTATTCTGTATGTGTATGAATGTACTGTTTGCATGCAAGTCTGATGCACCCGTGTCGTGCAACAACGCAGGAGGTCAGAAGAGGGTCGGATTCCCCTGGAATGGAGTTTTCCTGGAATTGGAGTTTCAGACGGTTTTCTCCGGGCCACCATGTGGGTGCTGGGGATCAAACCCAGGTCGTCTGTAAGAGTGGTCGGTGCTCTTAACCGCTAGGCCATCTCTCCAGCCCCTCCCCATTCCCTCTTTAAATCCTTGTTTCTCATTTATAACCTAGGACATGTACCCTGATTGTTTTGCAGGGGTCTGATGTGAGGATCAGATGCGTCCCTTGAAAAAAGCTGCGTCCCTTGAAAAAAGCTGAACCAGCTGGGCGTGGTGGTGGACGCCTTTAATCCTAGCACTTGGGAGGCAGAGGCACTCGGATCTCTGTGAGTTCGAGGCCAGCCTGGTCTACAGAGTGAGTTCCAGGACAGCCAGAGCTACAGGGAGACCCTGTCTCAAAAAGACCAAAAAAAAAAAAGAAAAGAAAAGAAAAAAGCTGAACTAGTTCGGAGGAGCAAGCTTTTGCTCATGGCATCCCAGCACCAGGGCTCCCCTTTTTTGGCTTTCCTGTTGGGTGTGGGGCAGGCCCCACTCAAGCCTCCTTTCTGCATGGAGTCTTCCCTGAAAGGTGGCCCTCTGACCATGCACAGTTTATGCCAGCCGCACTTCAGTAGCCTCGTTCTGTTGCTCATTGCAAGAAGCAAATGCAATAGGGCTGCTCCCTGGTGACACTGATAATGGCTAATCTGGGATGGGTACTGTGTGGATGCTGAGGAACTCTGCAGGGGTCATGTGAGCCATGTAGCTGTCCTTTGTGTTTGTCACAGTGTAATGGCATGGTCAGTTGGAGAGCGAGTATGAGTGGGTGGTTCTGAATGATGGTGCCTTGTAGTGGATGTCTCATCTGCTCTTCCTGGTCACACCCAGCCCCATTTTGTGAGATGAAATAGAAATGTGTTCATCCGTCCATCCATCCATCCATCCATCCATCCATCCATCCATCCATCCATCCATCCATGGCCTGTGCACACAGAACTGCAAGTCCCTCTTGCCCAGGTGACCTAGGACTAGGTCCATGGCCCTGACTCTTTCTGCTTGGCCCCCAAAGTCTGGGTGTTCTTACCTCATGCCCATCTCCTCAGGAGATGGCTGGGGCCACAGGCTGGACCGTGCACCTGCACCTGCAGAAGGTCAGATACACTGGACCTCTAGTCCCGCCCCAGCCTGGGTGGTAGAGGGAAGGAGGGGTCAGCTTGCTGTTGATCCCTGCTGTTTCCAGCCAGCCATGGCTATGGCTGGCATTTCCTCTGGAAACAGTGTTGGGAGGGAAGGAGCAGGTGTGCACTGGTACCTGGCCTAGCTGGGATATTGGGAGTGCTGGAGGATACTGGGGTGGAGCTTGAGAGCTGCCACCTGGGTGCATGGGGCCTCACACAGTCCAGTCATGTTCTCTGAGCTCCAGCATGGACATTTGAGGCCTGTGGTAGTTTTTGCAGATGGCCGACTCTGCTGGGTGACCACAGGGGGCCTTCAGAGGGGAGGACAGATGATAGGGATCCATCAAGGTAAATGCATGCCAGCCAGCCAGAGTATTGGAGTATCTGAAGCATATTGGTGATGGGGGTGGGGCTTATGGGTGCAGTGCATTGTGGGACAGAGTTAGTTTCCTCTTAGATTTAAGTGTGCACCTTTGATTAAGTTGGCTTGGCGAGTTATTCCTATATGGAGCTCTATGGGGAGAAAAAGACATTTACATAAATGCCCATGATATAAAACAGAGTAAAATGAATGCCTTGAAGAGAGGTTCAGAAGGAGAAGAATCCTCACTATGGGGCAGGTTTCCTTCATAGAAGAGAGGTTCAGCAGTGTGGAGAACCCTTGGAAGACTTGGAATGAGCTTGCCACCTGACCCAGCCATACCACTCCTGGGCATGTACCCTCAAGACTCATCTTACCGCAGAGCTACATGCACAGCCATGTTTATTGCAGCTCTCTTCACAATAGCAAAGAGCTGGAACCAACCCATGTGCCCCTCACCTGACGAGTGGATAGAGAAAATGTGGTACATCTACATAATGGAGTTCTATGCAGCCGTAAAGACAGATGACATCATGAACTTTGCAGGTAAATGGATGGAACTAGAAGATATGCTAAGTGAAGTAACACAGTCCCAGAAAAACAAATGACGAATGGTATCCCTCATCTGTGGATGCTAGCACCAATTACCTAATTGTATGGCAAACTGAGCAATGTTTTTTTTTTTTTTTTTACCACAAAAGTACAGTACTTTATTTTTTATTTTTTATTTTTTTAAATTAGTTTTTATTGATGCTTTGTGCATTTCATACATTTTTTCCAATTCAGTTCAGACTTATTTCCCTTTCCCTCCCCCCCCACCCCCACCCCATCCCAGATCATGCATTCTGCCATAACTGTCCTGCATCTTTCTCTCAGTTTTTTTTTTTTTCATTTTTAGCTATAAGTGATAATCCATGAGTACAAGCATCCTTCATGCAAAACCTATCTGCAGGCTGTTGTGCCCAAACACCTACAGCCCCACCAACAAGTGGGGGGTGACAGGTTGTTTGTTCAATCAAGTTGATCAAATGAGTGTCCAGACTACATTGCTGTAGTTTTACCATTCACCCCAATCGCAGCCCTTACATTCTACCACGCCCCCTCTTCCGCAGGTTGTTCCCTAGGCTTAGAAAAGGGGCACAGGTGGATGAGAGGTAAAACAGTCCACTCTCTCTGGAGCTGTTGACTTGGACTCTGGTCAATTCTGGCTGTTTCCTTTCATGGGCTGACAGTTTGTCCAGGAATAACATTTCGATCCTGGCCTGGCGCGTTATGGCGTCTCCCAAACTGAGCAATGTTAATGTGATCTAAAAACAACTGTGTTCTTAAATTGTGAGTCTCATAAATAAATAAATAAATAAATAAATAAATAAATAAATAAATAAGAGGTTCAGACCAAGAAGAGTCCTCGCTGTGGGGCAGGTTTCCTTCCTGCAGCATAGAATATTTGAAACAGTGGCTGAAGGCAGAGATGGGTCAGGTGGTGTCCAAGCCAAGGTATGGAGTCCTGTACTCGGGCTGTCAGAACATGGGTCACAGGCCGGGTTTGTAGGAAGTCAGGCTGACAGTATAGTATAGGGGGACTCCAGTGACAAGCCTAAGCATTTGTGTTTATGTCCCTAAGAAGCCAGTGAAGATTTAGAGCTGATAAGGGACCAGAGTCCTTAGGATAATAATGGTGTCAGCATGTGGGAATGAGGAGATGACCTGGGCACAGGGAGCCCAGGCAGGATCCTGGTAGACGAGGCCATTAACAGGGAGAGGCCTTGTGGTAGGTAGGGAATAAGTGTGTGCCTCTGCCTTCAGGGTGCCATGTGTACACAACACTACATTCTTGCTGTGTGCTGAGGGAGTGTGGGGTGGTGAGCCATGGTTGGGTGACAGTAAGGATGACTTTCTGTTGCCAAAACCTAAGACTTTGGAAAGACTTTGCTAGAGGTTTGGTAGCCCAGATGGCTGAGGGGAAGGGTGTGGCTTGTAACCATTTTCACCTTAAGTACCTTGAGGTTTTGGAGTGGTCTGCGCGCTTGCTGGAGGCATCTGGAATGACGTGGACCAGCCAGAGGTGGGATGAGGGAGGTGAGAAAGAACTGGGTGACAGCCCCTGCTTTAGTTCTCAGAGTGACCAGTGGATGTTCAGAGGCCTCAAAGTAACTTGTGCACTGAAATTTGTGAGCGTTCAGACACCTAGCAAGGAGGCCTCACCCTGCTGGACACTGTGATCTGTCAGCACAAGTGGAGTACGAGTGCCCCCTCCTCGGATGGGTTCCAAGCAGGACGCCGTTCGGGCCCTTCTACACCTACCTGCAGAACACTGGATGGGTTCCAAGCAGGATGCCATTTGGGCACTTCTACACGTTCTACCTGCAGAACACTGGATGGGTTCCAAGCAGGACACCATTCGGGCACTTCTACACCTTCTACCTGCAGAACACTGGATGGGTTCCAAGCAGGACGCCATTCGGGCACTTCTACACCTTCTACCTGCAGAACACTGGATGGGTTTCAAACAGGACGCCGTTCGGGCACTTCTACACTTTCTACCTGCAGAACACTGGATGGGTTCCAAGCAGGACGCCATTTGGGCACTTCTACACCTTCTACCTGCAGAACACTGGATGGGTTCCAAGCAGGACGCCATTCGGGCACTTCTACATTTTCTACCTGCAGAACACTGGATGGGTTCCAAGCAGGACACCATTCAGGCACTTCTACACCTTCTACCTGCAGAACACTGGATGGGTTCCAAGCAGGACGCCATTCGGGCACTTCTACGCCTTCTTACCTGCAGAACACTGGCACCTGCTTCAGCTCTGTCCTCCCCAGGTGGTTCTAGCACCGGTCCTGCAGCCTCCAAGTCTCAGTGGAGGGGAAGGGAAGGGGGCAGGAGACAGAGATAGTAGCTCCCAAAATCAACAAAAGGGTCCCAGCTGTACAGCCAGCTTGGCTGGCAGGCTGGTTGCTGGGTCAGAGAGCGCTGACCCAGCTGGAAAGTCTGTGTCCTCCGCTGAGCAGTTTAGGAATATTGGATTTGCTGGGTCAGTAAATTTCCGCTGGTGCATGGCAATAAACCTCAGGCTTCATCACACTTGCCTGTGTCGGGCAGTCTGCCTTATCTCATCCTCCGGAAGCCACCTGCCCTCCCCGATAAGTGCTAATAACAAATGCTTTCTCTTCTGCTTCCTGGGGCTGAATGGCTCAGTATGGCATGTGTGAAGCTGTAGGTCTGTCTGACCGTCCAGCACAATGCCTCCTGTACCAGGTCCTTCTGGGCATCCAACAGGGAGAGTGATTGGCCTGGGCATAAAAGATGGGCCTGGCAGGGGATGCTCCTGGAGAAAGGGCCTGAGGAGCCAGTGCGGGTTGCTCTTTCCCTGGGGTGAAGCCCTCTCCCCACTGGAATAGAAGGTCATTGCGGAATGAGAACGGCAGTTTGGCTCTTGTGGACCCAGGATTCAGTTCTCCGAAGAGCTGCTTTCACTGGCTCCAGACCCCCACAGAGTCCTAGTTGTGCCATTCACACATCCATTGGTGGTTTCTGGGCACCAAAGTGTTGGGTGTAGGCTGGGTGCTGGGCTGGAGACAAAAAGGATGCTTACTGTCCACTGCATGGGCATGGAGAGGGGTGAGGGCAGGGACCAGGTAACGCTGTAGTAGGCTGAACTCAGTGACACGGGTTCCCAGAGGACATAACCCATGCTGCTGCCCACTCGACTGTGGGCATCAGCCAGCTGGGGTGTGAAGGAAATGAGCTTTCAGGCCGGGGAGCAGGCAGTCCAAAGGCAAGGGGTACAGGAAGAGTTTGACTGTTTGGGACTATAGCCAAGAAAGGTGCAGACTGGAGCTGGTGACGGGAGTAGGGATGTGGAGTCCTAGCTGGCCTCAGCCTCATGTGCTCTGCTGGGGGCTCTGCAGGCCCCTGGGAGCAGTGGAGTAGCTTGGACCAGACTGTGTCTGTGATATCCTGAGAGGTGGAGAGACACATGGTGGCTGGGCCTTATATGTGCTCGAGGAGGGAGCTAGTGGCATATGGGAGTCCAGGATGAGGTGGGGGTTCTAGCTTAGCCAACGAGATAGACATCTAGGTCATTTCTATAAGAGGGGGAAGGTCAAGGGCTGGAAAAATGGCTTAGTGGTTAAGAGCACTGCTTGCTCTTGCAGAGGACCACCCACACGGAGGCTAACAAGTTCATTAGTAGCTCCAGTTCCAGGAGATCTGACACCCTTTATGGCCTCCACAGGCATTGTTTAACCAGGGTGCACTTAGATGCAGGCAAAACTCGCATATACATAAAGTTAGAATAGACAACTTTTAAAAAGGGAAAGCAGGGCTGATGAGGGGATCTTGGGTAGGCCAGTCTCGTGGAGCAGGCGGAATCCAAGCTGTCTGTGACAGCTACAATAGGAAGAACAGACAGGGGTTCACTATGTGTTCTTGGGGCTCAGAAGACAGTTGAGAATCAGGTGAGCACTTAGGTGTCAGTAAAATGTTGGGAAGGGGCTGGGGCTCCTCCTCTTAGATCAGTGTTTCAGGATATCACATGTTGATGGCAAGGTCTCTATTTTCTTCTTTGTTCAGCACTATTGTAACTAGACAGGGATGGGAACTGTCTACTATAGTAATTACTATTGATGACAATCATGGTACCCCAGTTTGCTGAGCATTTTTCTATGGCCCAGACTCTCTGTTGTTTATATCACAGTTATATTTGTAGTCTATGGTCTCTGATTTTATTTGCTGCTTGGGAAATGTATATCACTGCCTCATTTATAGTTGGAAAAGTGGAGATGTGGGGCAGCCGAGGGCTCATTTTGGGCTGTTCACTTAGGCCCAAAGCCTGGGTGGCTCGTCGTCGTCGTCGCTGTTTGAGCAGTCCCGCTCCCTGTGGTAGGGTTGGGTGGGGTGGATGGAGACATCTAAGCCTTCCCTATCCTGCCTAAGCAGACCTAGTCCCTAAGGATGTTTGATGTGAGCTGCTGTCAGGGGGCGAGATTGGCCTTATGACAGTCCATTTGGCCGTTCTGCCTGGCTCCTTGCTAAGAACGCTGGAGCCTTACTTCAGTGTTCTTAATGAGGTCCGGAGTAAGGTGGTTGGTCCATAGCTGTGGCCCTGTTTCTTTGGAGCTAAGCTAACTAACCTGTCTAGAGATGCCAGTACTGCCTTGATCAAGAGTGGGATGCAGACACACAGCCAAGGGTCTCTGCCTCCCCACACTTTCCCGGTGGCCGGCCTCTGACGCGGGTTGACTCCAGACAGAAGCAGTTTACTCTCGGGTTGGAGATACAACATGCAATACTATGGTGTTCACATGCGTTGACCTTGTGTCATTCGTACAGTCACCTGCTTGGCATTTAAGTTTCCTGGACTCCTCCGTGAGAGTGCGATGCCCTCAGGTGTCCTCTCCAGGAACAACTCCATAGATTTTGTTTCAGGTCCCGTCTTTTTCGGAATGAACTTGGAGCTCAGCTGCCAGCATGGGCATGGTGACCTTACTTTTTTCCAAGTAGCTACCATATGGTGGTCACTGTGACAGGCACATGTGAATGTGAGTTTGTGAGTGCGCGCGCGTGTGTGTGTGTGTGTGTGTGTGTGTGTGTGTGTAGTCACCAGGACGTCGCCTTTTACAACATAGCCTGTTGTCTTTTAGAAGTCCAGAGACCAGAGCAGTGAGTACATTGTCAATGCAGTGTGAACAAAGTATTGAGAGGGGAGGAGGAGCCACTATTCAGAAGAGGTGCCCTGCTCCCCTTCATAATATGTCCTGAGTAATCAAGTCATCCCTTTTTGGAACGGAGCCCTCCCACTGAGACAAACCTTATGCGTTTTCTTCATAGTCTCAGACACAAACAAGAAAAGGAGATTTTTTTTTTTTAAGTAACTTTTCCATCTCTCCCTTGACTCTCATTGAGTAGCCCAGGGTGACCTTGAACTCACAATTCTGCCTCAGCCTCCTGAGTGCTGGGATTATAGGCGTGTGGCGTGTGCTGGTTTCATTTTAGTGTGATTCTCTCAAACCTCTTCACTGTCATTATCTTCCATTCTGAATCCACATTCCAGCTGTTTCATTTCCATAGCACATTGGAGAGTGGCCCCCATCACTGTTTCCTGCCTAGTGAATCTTCATGCAGACATCTGGGGAGCAGGGCCCCTGGTAGGGACCACTTACTCATTCCTGAGTAGTTTGCTCAGCAATTAAAGCGTTCCCTATACAGCTAAAGAAGATCCCAAATTTGGAGTTTAGAACCTGGGCTGAGTAACTCTCTCCCTACAGTGGCTGCCAGCCCGCTTGTTCTTTTAAATAGCAAACACTGTTGGCTTTGGTCTACACACACACACACACACACACACACACACACACACAGAGAGAGAGAGAGAGAGAGAGAGAGAGAGAGAGAGAGAGAGAGAGAGAGAGTCAGAGTCACATATAGGAGTAGCCAATACAGTTCAGAAGGTGTCTGGGCAGGTGAAGAGGAAACTGCAGATTGAGCCCTGTCTCATCTGAAGCATGGGGAATTTGGAAGAGGTGCAGGACACTTGACATTTCCCTGGGAAGTCCACATCCCGTTTCCAGTCATTAGAGAGGGGGAATGTTGGCTTCACACATTTACTTTGCTTCCTCTTCTCTGAGCAGTCTGAACTTGCTTCACTTTTTTTGTTGTTGTTGTTGCTTAAAAAAAAAAAAAGTTGAGCCGGGCGTGGTGGCGCACACCTTTAATCCTAGCACTTGGGAGGCAGAGGCAGGCAGATCTTTGTGAGTTCAAAGCCAGCCTGGTCTACAGAGTGAGCTCCAGGCTAACTGGGACTTAAAGGGAGACCCTGTCTCGAAAATACCAAAAAAAAAGTTGGAGGTGCGTGGGTGGGAGAGCAGGGTTGAGGAACAAAGCAGGTCAGCCTCGTTTGCATGTCCGAGAGTCCCACAAGAGTGCCCATGCCTCTGGCTCTCCTGGGCCTGATGGGGTGCGGAGGATCCAGAGAGGACTGGGGGACTAGCTCCTCACATCGCTTGTGCTCCCTGGATGCTCTGTCTGCACCCCAAGTCCAAGGAACTGAGGCGGCTTCCACTGCTGGGCTTCTCACATCTCCCTTCTTCCTCCTGCTGCCAAGCTTGGCTTCTGGGCCTGAGTGTGGCACAGACCAGGGGCCTCTGAAGCTTGACAGTAACTCTGGCTCTTTCCATGTCCTCCAAGACCTTGTAAAGTAGCTCCTGCCGACTCCCAGGCATGTCCTCCCACGTCACTCAGGCCCTTACTGCCTCCCGCGTGGACCACACTCCAGTCCTCCTTCCTCTACAACTTCGGAGAGCCTGGTCCAAGGCAGTGCCACAGGTTAGTTCCCAGCGAAGCTTCCCATGTGTGCTCTGTGTGCGTCACTCTGCTGGGGACTTCCCTAGTGGAGTAGGAGTAGAGGCTGGCTCACACAGCTAGGTGGCAGGCCTCTGGGAGTTCTGTTCACCTTGGTCATTCATCCTGGTGTCTTCCTGGGTCTTTCTCAGGAAACTGCCCAGAGTCCCCAGTGGCTGGCTTCGTCTAGGGGGCAGAGGGTCGGGGGCGAGGGTATTCTGGTTCCATCTACCTTTGTCCTAAGACAGTGTGGACTCTCTCTTCCCACTGCATTCTCCTGCCCTTCCCTCCACCAACTGTGATGGCCCCCGGGCCTCTGCTGATGACCTCAGCCACCTTTCCCCCTGTTGCCTCTAATTCGGGGTCTGTTACATCATGACCTCCCATCAGGGCCTGCCAGCTCAGAATCCCTGTTGTACTTTAAGATTCTGTTAGATTGGAAGATTGCCAAGGGCAGGAAGTGTTTGAATCCAGGAGAGTACTGAACACAGGCTTGGAAATCTCACCCCAGCCTGCCGTTCCTAAAATGGGATGGTGAGCACATCTGTGTGGTAGGGACAGCCTAGGAATATAAGGGCTTGTCAGTTGAAGTTGCTTTTATTATTCAAACTGTGACTAAGCAGGATATCCTGGTGGGACTTCACTGCAGCTCTGTTGAAGGACTCACAAATGTGACTAGGAGGGAGCAGAACTGTGACATTAGACGACAGCCTTCTCTTCTCACCTGCCTGTTGTCACCTCGTTTTCTGGCCCCAGGTCCCAAGCTCCCCAGGCATACAGTCATTTCTGATCAGACACAAAGATCAAACAGTGCAGGGATAACGGGGAGACTGGTCTGACTGGTCCCCAGGTGTGAGCTGGGGAGAAGAGGTGGAAGAAGATGAGGTAGCGGCTTGCACCGTGGGTGGGTGTCACTTCGTCCCCTCTGACTACCTGCGTGTTGAGAGTTCACCTGCTCCAACTTTTCTCATCCCTGCTCTCTCACTTAACACTCACAGCACCTCTGGGTGCTCCTGACCCCTACACTGACAGGAGGAATGTGGCTAGACAGGCAAGCTACCTCGCCCTTGCTGAGCGGCCGGGTAGCAGGTCTCCTGGCTCCGTCCAGCTGGTGCTGTCCCCACATCAGAAGTAACGTTGTGAGAAGGACGTGGCAGCTGAGAGCCCTGCAGCAGTCAACTGAGGCTGAAGAGGACAAAAGGCATTCTGGCAAGGCAGCCCGATGCACCCACAAGAGCCAGTTAGACATCTGCCCCTTCTGCAGACAGCATCCTCGGACCTCTGTCCTCAGCAGGAGAGGCTTGCTGGAAAAGCTGTTCACACTGGACTCTGCTGCTGGACTTTCCTACCTGGGTTGTGAAAGGGTTCAGGAGAGTGGAAACACCCCACATTTCTTTAAAACTGCACCCAGGAGCTCATAGTTATTATCTCTAGGATGGGGGCCAGGAAGGATAAGATCCCCTGGTTGGAATCATGGGCCCCCTCTCCCACAGCTATGGCCAGCTGTGTCCATCTGCCCCGTAGTGATGAATGACCTCCTATCCTCACTAGACTTTGCAGTGCGTAAAGGACCGGCTGCAGCACATCTCCGTTTCCTCATGGGCTCCCGGTTGGGGCTCCAGACCCAGGTGGGAGGGGTTCAGGGTACACCCCCCCTCCCTTTGGAAACCCATGGATTCTCCTGTCAAGCCATCCCTGTGGCTCGCCTTCCAAAGGCCAAGCCCCTTGCTTGTTAACTGCTGGGTTAGATAGAGGCTGGTAAAACTTAACTCCTGTCCTGGATTCCAAAACGACAGAGGGCAGGGCACAAAGGGTCTCTGCCTACCCCTGCGCCCCCAGCCTTCTAGTCTCCATCATTTGCAAACCATAATGGCCACAGGTCAGCAATGCAGACTTCTGCACAAGCCCAGGGGAGGCTTCGGCGTCGCGGTGTTTTACAAGAGGACTAAAGGCTGTTTTAGATGTTCCGAAGCCCCTGGCAGGCACATCTCCAGGAGGACTGGGCTGTGACCAGGAGCAATACCACGTTGCTGGACTGTGTGCACAACCACTTGCCCCTCTTCAGCCACCTGCCCCTTTCAGCGCGCCCAGATCCCCCGCCTGTGCAGCGTCCCACCCGGGAACGCGGAGGCGGGGGCTCACGCAGCTGCAGGAGCCTCTCGGAGCCGCGCTTGCGTGTGCGCGGAGGGGGTGGGGACGGCAGTGGGAGGGCAGCGTGCCTGCGGAGGCCCCGGGGCGCTTTCCCACACCTCGCGCCTCCCCTGCGGTCCCTTTTTCTCTGTGGTGCGGGGTGCGCAGTAGCCAGCCTTCCATGTGTAAGAACGTGGTGTGTGTGTGTGTGTGTGTGTGTGTGTGTGTGTGTGGTGTAGGTGAAGGCACAGCTCCAGACTATGTGCCCCAGGCTGGACAGGCCAGTGTAGTAGGGGACGGCAAGCCTGGTACTGGCCACATTTCTTTCCTTTCCAGCTCTTTCCCTCACTGTCCTCTGGCTTCCTTGGGTCCTTGGCCCCACCAGCTGTCCCCCTCCTCTCTCTGCCCTTGCTGGGGCAGAAGGGACCAGCGCTTTCCCTTGTAGGTTCTGGTTCATTCCCAGCCCCCGAGCCCTTGACATTTAGCCGGGCTCTCTGGGCGCACTGGTTTAGGCACACAGCAGACCGCTAATCCTATTAAAGATATTGTGTCATTGGAGAGGGGGGTGGCTCCCCCACCGAGCCACGCAGGCCTTGCGCCCATTGGTCGAATGCAAAACAGGGGGCGGGGCCCAGGGCCCGGGGAAGGGGCTCTAGGCGATTTCGGAGTGCAGAGTCGGGGCTGGGAATTCGCCGGGAAAGCCCAGCGCTTGCAGCTGCGGCGAATCCCTGGGCTCTGCTGGTGTGCGCCCCGGGCTGCCCAGGGCCGGCAGCAGCTCCCGCAAAGTCGCGGAGCAAGAGGAGGCCGAGCGCCCACAAAGTGGGGCCGGGCTGGGAGAGGCGTGCCGCGGAGCCTGGGTCCCGGTGCCCTTCGGCCTCGAGTGGAGCAGCCGGTGCAGCCCTTGCAGCCGGGAGGCGAACTGTCGCCCGGGAAAGAGCAATCAAATTGCAGCCTCCCTGAAGAAGCCAAGTTAACGCCAGCGAGCCGGCTCCGGGGAGCGATCGCGAGCGTGCTTAGTTGGAGCCGCACGGCACCGCAGCGCTCTCCGGAGCCAGCCCCCGGAGCAGGGCGCCGTCCCGCAGGCAGAGCCCCCTGCCCGGGGCGCGTCAGTGAGTGCACCCCAGTGCAGAGGGGGCGTGCAAGGCTGCACCCGCCCGCACGCACGCCCGCAGCCCGACTGGGGCGCCCCCTCCGTCCCACCGTGGGAGCGATGCCCCCCGCCCCTTGCGCCCCCCGGGAACGACGCGAGCATGGAGAAGTCGAGTAGCGAGGATTCTTCGATCCACCGGAGTCCATCTTTGGACAGCAAGGACTCGGACTTTGCCAAGGCGTCTACCTCTGGCCGCCCGTTCGGCCGCGGCTTCACGGCTGGCGCCTTCTACGGCACCGCGGGCTCCCGGGGACAGAGCCGAGCAGAGGCCGGCGTTAAGACCGACAAGTACAATGCGCCTAAAGGCAGCAAGTACGTGGTGTTTTACCTGGACCTGTCCTTTGTGTTCCTCCTAGAATTTAAGAAGTGCAACATGGCCAGAGGCTGCCTGTGCTGCTTGAAGTACATGATGTTCCTCTTCAATTTGATATTCTGGGTAAGTCCCGTCCAGCCCTTCCGTGGCCCCCTCTTGCTTTCCGTACTGACCACCCACTTCCCACCGTGCTGCATTGCTCCATCCTCTGCTCAAGGTAAGTCCTTAAAAAAACCCTGTACCCTCCCTATGCATCCTTCTCTCTCTTTCTCTCCACGGCTGAATGGAGGCTGCAACTTGCCTTCCCGGACAGACTTGCTTTGCTCCTGGGAGGCTGGCAAAGTTTGCCGCCTCTTCATTCTCCACCTAGGGAAATCAATGGGCTCCGATGCATATGCCTGGGTTGGGGAACCTGTTCAGTGGGCGTGGGCTCAGACTTTGAACAGCTGTGCCCCTGCGTTGGTGGGAGACGCAGGTGAAGATCGTATCTGAGTTTCTTCTGTTGCTCCTGAATTTGCAAGAGCATCCTGCATGCACCACTGTAGTCTTGGGATGGGGTGTGGAGGTCGCAGCCTTCCCCGCCCCAATTTCAGGGACTCCCAGGAAGAGGAGGTAATGCTGGCTTCCCAAGGCCAGGTGGGGATGATGTGGGAAGGGGGGCCGGGGGCAGCCTGCCACACTGGGGCTGACTGCTCTTTTGAGGGATTGGCGTGTGCTGGGCATATGTTCCAGGCTGCAGGGACTGGAGGGGGGAAAGAGGATGGTCTGAGGTGCCTGTTTTTGGTGAGAAATGATTTCGAGAAAGTGCCTGTGGATGGGGTAGCTTGGAATTATCCTCTGTGTGCTGTGGGAACTGGAGACAGGGTGTGCACGAGAAATACTAGTTAGGCAAATTGGATGAAAACGTCTTCAGTTCATTCCCATGTCTCTCATCCTTACTGTGCCTCTGCCTTTCTTCACCAGAGCTCAGACTAGTCAGCACAGATGTTTGGCTCGGTCCCAGGCTCAGTCCTGCCCGCTGACTGGAGGCCGTCCCTCCCATGGATGGTCCAGGAGGAGCCTGGGGGCAAGAAAAAGTCATCCCAGTGAGGTTGGGTAGGAGCAGCCAGCGCGCAGCCAGCGTGCAGCTTCTGTGGAGCGACCTATTTTAGCAGAGGAACTTTTGGGGGTGTGTATGTGGAGGGGAACAACTTTCCCCATTAGAAGGTAAAGGCCTGGGATGTGAAGGAAGAAGCCTGCATCCCTCTTGGTCTTCGTTAGCGTCTTGTGTGACCTTGGGCAAACTCCCTCTGTCCCTTAAAGACTAGACTTCCAGTCTAGTGGCACGGAGGCTGGTAGAGCAAGCAGTCTTCATTGTCCTGTCTCCCTAGCATCTGGGTAACCTGCTTCTTTTCTAGAAGGGCTGGTCTGGAACGAGTTGGGTTTCTCTAGATGTTTCATCGCTTCGTGGGTGGAGAACCCTGTGATGATTATGATATTACCTGTCATGTGGTTGGAGTTTTAGGACAGCTGGGCAGTTATTCTTTTTCTGGTGACAAGAACCATTGGAATGTCAAGAATGACTTTGTCACTGTCTTTTGGGCCAGTGCCTTCTGCTCTTTCCATTCCTTTGCCAAGTTCTGTTAGCTAAGTGCTAGTGTGTATTTCCCTGGTGCCTTGGTCCCCATGAGTGCTGTCTTCTTGGTTGTTCACTGCTTCCCTTCTCTTTCCTTTTTCATAGCTTCAGCCTGTCTTTCTGGCTTGTGCCACCATATAAATAATATATATATAGATATATAGATATATATATATATCTGATATATATATATATAATATATTTTGGGTGTTAATACTTTCATGAAGTCTTATATGAATGCTCCCTCAGTGCCTTTTGGCCAGTAACTCCCACATAGCATCCTGGGCTCCTCCCCACCTCCACTTCGCCACCTGCTGGCCAAAGTAGGTATAACTGCTTCTGTGGCCTTCAGAGTGATTGCAGGCTAGTTCATGATCTGTGCCCTATACATTCCAAGACCTGTAGTGTGTTTGCAAGCAAATGAATGGTGCTATGAATTGCAACACAGTCTTATGTGGTAGGGACCCTTAAGTCACAATTGACGGGGAAGAGAATTTGAACTTGCCAATAATTAAGACTTTTCTAACCTTTAGCTGTTGGGTAACGATTCTTTTTTCTGTCTTCTCTAAAAGCGTGGCGGTAGTTCTGAGCTTAGCTGCTGATATAATAAGAGGCCTTACTGCCTGGCCTTAATTCTTCTCTGGCAAGGAGGGACACCACCGTCCCCGGGGACTCCCTGAATTTGCTGAGTACTTCATACTTTCAGACAAGACACAAGCTAGAAAGAGTCGTGTCTCAAAGACATTTCTTTTATGCTAGCAGCATATAAGATGCTGAAATAAGATGTAGACTTTAGGGAAGATGGGAATTTAGCAGAAGGGGAACGTATGTTTGCCAGAGTGTTTGCCGCTGTTTACTGGGAAGTTGAGGAGCAGGAGGACCAGGATTTGGGGTTTGGGGCACTGCTGTATTTAGGGGGAGACTTTCTGCAAGCAGGTGCACCTTACCCTGATAGGAGAGGTGAAGCAGAGGAAGGTGCTGAATGAGAGGAGATGATATTGTGGGGTGTGGATGTAACAGAGTGGGGGGCACATGAGGTGGGCACATAGGAAGAAATGAGGAGGGTGGGGTGGGGAGGGTCACACGGAAACCAAGAGCCACTGGTCAGAGTTCTCCAACCATCATTGTTTTAGTCTGTGGCTCACATCCCCCAAAGAGGCTTTTTTCCAAGTCGTTAGAGTTGAACTCGAGACTTTCAATCAATAGAGCATTTCCCATAGACCCAGAGCCTACCTGGTAGTCTTCCAGACCCAGCGCCACCACCCCACCCCACCCCCCTGCACGAGAAGAGCCTCTGCCAGGATTCTTGGTGCGGTGCTATGGACTTAATGCTGCAGCCCCTCACGGCTGCGGTGCTTTCTCGCCGCTGGGTGGAGCTTTGACTGCAGCGGTATTGGTGAGGGTCTGGATGACGTCACTAGGGACAGGCCAGGAGGCTGGGCTGGGCTGCTAGTGCCCCTCCTCCGTGCTAAGAAAAGGGCAGGTGCCTCCCAGGCTGCTGGGCACCTGCCTGCTGGTGGGGGGCCAGTTCTGCTTCTGGCATGCCTGCCTTAGGCAGAGAGCGCAAGGCTGCTTGGCAGCACTGTGGAGCCTGGGGCGTTCAGAAGGGGTGCTTGCTGAGTCCTGACATGGCTCCTGACAGTAGAGGAGAGGAATCTGTGGCCACCCCCTCCTCTTGGTGTGTTATTCCCCCCAAATCCTGATTCTCAGGACCACAGAGAATGATAGCTTCTCATTAGGAGGCCTGCAGGGGGACCAAAGTTTCTCCCAGCCTGTCATCTTTGGATCCCAACAGGTATGCCCGGGAGAGTATTCCAGGTAGAGATTAAGTCTCATATCAGTGAGAGGAGGAGAGAGGTACTGCAGTGGGCTATCAGAGGGAACCTCTGAATGCTGGGGGCCCCTCTGGTCTTTTCTCTGCCACAGAATCCCTGATCCAAGCTCAGCTTCTCCCAAGCCAGATCCAGGTACCGTCTGAGATGCAGGGGTGGGGGCAGGCAGGTGGGTGCCCTAATTGCCACTCAGGGTAAACAGTAACTTTTCATGCCTGGAAGCAAAGCTTTCCTATCACTTTAAATCATGGCTGGCAGAGTGGTGACATTCCGGCCCCTTCGGAAGCCTCTTCCTTGTGGATTTCTCTCTCTAATTAGCAGAGGAGACAGTATTCAGTGTGCCTGCTAGAGTAGGGGAAAGGTTGGCATGGAGCTGCCATGGGCGGGGGTCAGGTGGGGCCCTGATTAACCTCCCTTAAGTGGTGTCAGGCCCCTCAGACTGCTCACTGCCTTTGGGGGCAGGCAGCCAGGACAGAATTCTCTGACTGCTGTGGCTGCCCGGGTTCCATACTGGCATGGCTGCTCTGTGAGTAGTGTCTTTTGTGGGCTCCAGACTAGGATCTGTGCTCACTGGGTGCTGGGCAATCTCATGTCCCAGGGAATTTGTAGGGTGCCTTTGGTAATGACAGTGCTTAGGAGAGCTTAGCAGGAAGTTCAGTTTGGGACCTGGCCCTACCTGGCTTCTCCATGCAGGAGATTCTGGTGAACCAGGTAGTTACAGACATTGAGGAAGTTCCCAGAGTGCTCTGGGGTGAGGGATGCAAGCCGATGCCCCAGGAGGCTTGGGAGGTGGGGTCAGGGGGCAAGATGAAAGGTCTGGAGGATACCCTGTGAGACCCCTGGAACAAGGCTGTGAGAGAATGCCAGATCTGGGTTCATTTCCAAAGCATTAAAAATTAAACTTCCTTGCCTTAATATCTATTTTTGAATCATGTCAGAGCTAGCATTTGTGTCAATCAAGAGGGGCTGGGGAAGTGGAGGGGAGAGAAGAAAAAGTCTTAGCTCTCTATACTTTGAGCAAGAGCTGCTGGAACCTGCAGTCCAGCTCAGCAGACCTGGTCCAGGAGAGCAGCGTCTGCACTGAACAAGGAGGCACGGCTCCGGCCGCTTCTACCCCATGTGCTTTGGCTGCCCTTGGCTGAACTTGGCAGCAGGCTTTCTGAAGCTTAGTAGGGTGTTGGGTCCCAGTTGAGTCCATTCACTCATGCCACAACTATTTGCTGAATGCCCGCTGCATGCCCAGGAGCCTCCAGTTGGTAAGGACAGGGCAGATCAGTTTTCTTGGATCAGGAAGTCACGGAATCAAGAGGTCATCTGGCCTGCACTTCACTCAGCATTGGAACTCTGG
Organism: Rhizomys pruinosus; assembly: GCA_009823505.1. Taxonomy (NCBI): domain Eukaryota; kingdom Metazoa; phylum Chordata; class Mammalia; order Rodentia; family Spalacidae; genus Rhizomys; species Rhizomys pruinosus. The sequence continues at coordinate 238,874 of VZQC01012819.1, forward strand.
GGTGCCAGGGGCAGGGCCTGTGTGGGAAGGGGCCTCCTGCTTCTCTGGCATGCCAGGGTGGGTAGCCACAGGCCTGGACCCAGTAGCCTGGCTTCGCTTCACTTCACTTTTCCTTTCCCTGTTCCCAGTGGGGACCGACTGACTCTGACTCTCTCTCTCTCTCTCTCTCTCTTTTCCTATCAGAAAAAGAATTTAAAAAGAGCTTCACGGGCTCTTCTTTCCGTCTTAGTTTGAAAAAAAAAGTCAGTGAATGATGTGGCTTTTTTCTTCTATTGAAAGGACAGATGTCTGTGTGTTCTGTGTGTACAGTTGTGCATTTATTGAGCTCTTGTTATAAACTATGCTGTTGAGCTGCTCAGAGTTCTATACATATAATGGCAGTTTCTGAGCAATAGATGTTTAATAGAGCTACTTCATAGAGCAATTAAGATTGCTCATTAGACACCAGATACAGAGATAGTAAGTTGAGCAAAAGACACTTGGATTTTGAAGGATGGATAGGTGAGACGAGGGGTCCAGGTGAGAGGGAAGGGTTGGGGAGAGAGAGCAAATTGATAGTCTAACGTGTGTCTGTCTCTTGGCTTTTCTGGCAGTCCTGCTGAGTCTCTCAGCCGCAAGCTGTCATGGCGGGTAATCCAGCTTTCGAGTGGTGCCCTGTTTTCTCCCCGAGTCCTGGCTTCCCCCTTTCCCGCTGCGATGTGCCCTGCTCGTTTGGTTCCAGCAAGGAAGCTTTGAAGCCAGGCTAAACCCATCGGGCAGAGTTAAGTCTTCTGAGCCAGCTTTGTCCCAGCTCACATTTGATAGCTAATCTGCCTGCAGAAGTGGTGGAGGGGTGGCAGGGCTGATCCTGGCAGGAACGTTAAAAATGGCATCCCGACCAGCGGGGGGGGGGGGGGGGGGGATCTGCAGGGGGAGGAGCACCAGGCTGGGATCCCCTCGGGACACTGGCCTTTGTCTAGGGAGCTCTGTTTGGGGCTTCAGGGGAGATTTGGAAGCCCACTTTGGATGGGGTCTGCCTTCTCTTCCCATGTAGCCCAGCCAGCTTTGCAGGCTTTTTAGAGAGCCAGAGAAGAGGCTTGAGAGATGATTTAGTGGTTTAAGAGCACTTGCTTTCTTTTTTTTTTAATTTTTTTTTTATTTCTGTATATGTATGAATGTACTGTCTGCATGTAGGTCTGTGCACCTGTGTTGTGCAATGCCGCGGAGGTCAGAAGAGGGTGTCGGATTCCCCCGGAACTGGAGTTCTCCTGGAGTTGGAGTTTCAGATGGTTCTTGGCCACCATGTGGGTGCTGGGGATCGAACCTGGATCCTCTGTAAGAGCGGTCGGCGCTCTTAACTGCTAGGCCATCTCTCCAGCCCCAGCACTTGATTTCTTGAAGAGAATCCCAGCACCCACATGGCAGCTAACAACAATCCATAACTCCAGGTCCAGGAAATCTGATGCCTTCTTCTGACCTCCACGGGCCTTGCACACATAAGGGCACTTATGTACATTCAGACAATACACTCATACATAGAAAATAAAAATAATAAATAGAATAGTAAAAAGAGAGCCAGAGAAGCCCTGAATGGGACGGGGTGCGTCCTGCCCTCCTGTGTGGGAACTTATGCACCAGGGCCTGCAGGTGTTATTTTGGCAGCTACCAGTGATATGTGGCTGTCCAAGAAGATGCCCAGGGTTTCTGCCCTCAGAGACCTTAGTCTGTTCCAGGGATCCTTGCTAATGTGTATTCAGATTGGCCAAGCAGCTTCTCCCTCTTCCATGTCCCCATAACCTACTGAGGAAGTCTTCAGGATCGAGACCTGGGTGCCTGCTGTTCTTGTCTGTCACAGTGTTAGCTATCATTCAGGCTGGGATGAGGCCCACGTGAGACAGCACATGCATTGTGTACATATGTGGCCCGACAGGTGCCTGGCGCAGAGGATCCCATGCTCTCAGATGGTTCCCAGCTCACCTCCCCTTGTAACTTCCAGGGCACCTGCATGAGTCAGCTGGCCATGCGCCAGAATATCCCGGAAGTTTCTCAGAGTTAGGGCTTTCTGCTGACTACACTTTGAGAAGCACTGCTCTAGGTCTGCAGCCAGGGATGGTGCTGTGCTGGTCAGCTGGAGGCAAGGCTGAGTTGTTTACAGCGTGGGTCATCCTTTGAGGTTTCCAATGGTGTGTCAATGGAAAATGGACTGTTCTCTAATACCATAGGTGTGAAATGCTGTGTTTCAATGGTTTTCATTTGCATTTCTCTGATTTTAGTAGACAGCTTTTCTCCTGTTCATTAGCTGTTTGGTCTTCTTCCGTGAGTGATTATCTATCCAGTCCACTTTTCTATCTACTCATTTGCTTTTTTTTGTTACCTTTTAGGAGTTTTACTCATGTTTTGGATATTAATCTGTTGCCAATTAAATGTACCACAAATGCCACTTATAGTTTTTAGGTTGTAATTTCTCTTTTCTTTTTTAAAAATATATTATTTATTGCTGGGCATGGTGGCGCATGCCTTTAATCCTAGCACTTGGGAGGCAGAGGCAGGCGGATCTTTGTGAGTTCAAGGCCAGCCTGGTCTACAATGTGAGTTCCAGGACAGCTGGGGCTACAGGGAGACCCTGTCTGGAAAAGACCAAAAAGAAAAAGAAAAAAAAAAAAATATATATATATATTATTTATTATCTTTATTTTATGTGAGTCTATTGCCTGGATGTATGTAAGTGCATTTGTGTCATGCAGTGCCCACAGGGGCCAGAAGAGTGTGTCAAACCCCTGGAACTGGAGTTATGGATGATCATACCTGCCCTATGGGTGCTGGGATCAAACCCAGGTCCTCTGCAAGAGCAGCCAGTACTCTTAACTGCTGCATCAGCTCTCCAACCCCATAGTTTCTCTTTTCACGTTCTTCATAGGGTCTTTTGATACAGAGAAGTAGAGCTTTGTCAGCTTCTGCATTGTCACTTTTCTGTTGCTGTGCTACAACACCACGGCCGGGGGACTCATAGAAGAAAGGCTTTATTTTGGCTTAGGGCTCCTGAGGGAGAGTCCATAATGGCATGGAGGCACGGTCGGTGGCCAGAACAAATGTCAAGATGTCACATCTTCATAGCAGGCATGAAACAGAAAGGGCAAACCTGAAGCGGGGCCAGGTTATGAAGTCTCGATGTCTGCCCCCAGTAACGTGCTTCCTTCAGCAAGGCCACCATGATCCCTAAACAGCTCCACCAACTGACCACGTATTCAAATGCTTGAGCCTGTGGAGACATTTCTGGTGAACACCACAAGTTTCTTTGTTAGATTATACTTTCTATGTGTTATTTAACAAAGACATATTTAATGGGCACTTTATATCCTGTTGATAGGACAGTGCTTGTCACTACACAAGCACTCAGGAATTGTTGAAGGAATAAGTATGAGTTTTTATATTTCTGAAAGTTTTTCTTCTTACATTGACATCTTTATTAAGGGTAGAGTTGTTACTCATGTATGATATAGGACAGTGCTCTGATTTGTTGATTTTCCCTCCCATGTGTCAGTTATCCTAGACCATCTCCTCTCCACAGATGCATGGTGCCTCCCCTTATGGCTGGTGCTTTTCATTTGCATTATTAGTCCTAGTTCTGTTCTTTTAGCACAACTGTGTAATAAGGCTCCATGGCAAGGCAGATTTCTTGTGAAATTTTCAAGAGTGTCTAACTGTCCTTAGTCCTTTGTTCTTCTGCATAAATTTTGGAATATATTTGAGTAGTTTCACCAAAAATCAGTCAGTGTCCCTCCCCTCCCAACCCTGTTGGTTTTTTAATTAGCTGGACTTTAATTGACTCTGTTTATCAACTCAGGGGCATTGACATCTTTTTGTTTATCTGTGAATATGAATTGCATTCCATTTATGATTTCTATCCACAAACATTGTATATTTCTTTTTTTTATTACGTCTTTATTTTTTTTCATTTTATAACAATAAGTAATCATTTATGAGTACAAGCATCCATCATGTAAAACCATTTTGCAAGCAGTTGTGCCCAAACCCACACAGCCCATGGGTCCCACTATCCAGCTGCAGGGGGGCTTATATGTTCAATCAAGTTGATCAGATGAGTGTCCAGACTATATTGCTGTAGAACATTGTATATTTCTTTACATTGTATGTCTTCCTGGCTTTGCACGTGGCTTTATAATGTTCTCCTTCAAGGTCTTGTGCATCTTTTGTTCAACAGAGACCTTTGATCTTTTGTCTTTTTCCTGCCCACCCCCATTCCCCAAGGTTTACCTGTGCTGTGCATGTGGAAGACAGAGGGTCTGCATCCACTCTTCATCATGGCGTGGTAGTGGAGGGGAGGCCAGTGCTTGGTTAGGTACTACGTGGGCATTTTCTTGGTTGTCTCATCTGGCCCATCACCCGATGAGAGTAGGTGGCCCTATTCCCATTTGCCTCTGAGGAGACAGAGGCTTGGAGAGGAGTCGTTGGGCTAGAAAGTGGCAGAACCCAGATAGGAAGGTCAGCTGAACCCTACAGCCCAGGTCAGTCTGTGAACTCCAGGAAATCATCGTGACCCAGCTCCCCTGCGTACTCAACCTCTGCGTATACTCTTCTTGGATCTGTGCTTCTAGCATGGCACAGGGTAGCACTGTGGTACCAAGACCAGGGTTGCATGCATATAGATACAAGTCAGTTGATAATATGCCTTCCTTCTCTAGCCCCAGCTCCAGGAAGTAGGTTAGAAAACAGCCACTGTGGTCTTGAGGCCATTTTTCAGTTCAGCAGGTGATCAGTTGTACACAGTATAAGCTTCATGAGACATTTTGTTACAAGAGTACCCAAGCCTTGTGCACTACTTACTTCATTACAGCAGAATTTACCATTGGAACCATACAGCCTTTGATTTTTTTTTTTTGTCTTTCCGAGACAGGGTCTCCCTATAGCCCCAGCTGTCCTGGAACTCACTCTGTAGACCAGGCTGGCCTTGAACTCACAGAGATCTGCCTGCCTCTGCCTCCTGAGTGCTAGGATTAAAGGTGTGCGCTACCACGCCCAGCTTTGCTTTCATACTTTGTGCCTTGGTGTGTGTCATGCCCCCTCCCCCCCCCGCATCCCCCCCCATTAGCATTTTCTTTCTTTCCTTTCTTCCTCCATCCCTCCATCTCCTTTCCTTTTTGGGAATCCTTTTTGGGAAGGAGCAGTTAGGTTTTTCTGTCTGTCTTTTCCTTGCTTGCTCAGAAAACACATGTTGATTTATGAGTTGACAGTGAACTGCACAGCAATGCTAGGTGCGGGGCGGGGTCTGGTACAGGTGATACCCTTTAATAACTGTTCAGACCTATTGAAGGAGAGACTTCCTGCTGGGAGGTGGGCACCTCTGCCCTTAAACTGGAATAGCCTGTTAGCCAACAGGATCCCTGCATCCGCCTCACTCGCCGCCTGGGAGCCAGCTTTAGGAGTTCCTCCTTGTTCTGACAAGCCCTTCTCGGGTCCACTCCCCTGGCTGTGTCCAGCATCCCCTTTGGGTTCTGGAGAGCTCCTCTGCTTCCACCACCGCATTTCCATAGGTGTGCAGGACTGTGGACTCTGCTAGGCCGGCAGTGGAGCTGGCTGCAGGGATGATAGGTTAGCATGGAAACCTAGTTCTGGGAGGCCTTTGGTTCAGGCCCCGAGCCTCAGTCTACCATGATTGCTGAGAATGTAGGGAAGCCTGCTTTCCATTCTCTGCCTCAGTTTTTCTTTCTGTGGAAAGTTAAAATTAAGTGTAATGACCCAGACTATTATATTGAGAAGAGTGTGTAAAAAAGGGAAGCCAGGTTAAATTTGTCCTCACAGAGGAAGCAGGCCAGGCTGCTGGGCTGAAATCTGTATCTCTTCAGGTCAGGCCCTGAGGCCCTATGTGAGGGGCCACCCCACACATAGCACAGACCCTAAAGTCCTGGTTGGTCATGTGCCATATCAGCCCCTTGCGTCCAACTATGCTTAAGTGGGACAGGGTGGGTGGTGTACTGCCTGGCCACCACTTGTCTTCCTGGACAAGAGCCCTATTATCATGGAGTAGATTATATACCTGCAGCCAAAGCCAGGATGGGCTTGGGAATGTGGTATGACTGCATGGAGAGTCCCTGCTGGCCTGACATGTGGGAGAGGTCCCCAGGCTTTTCCTTACCACTCCCTGACATATATGTACATATACATATTGACACATATGTTTGTGAACAAGTATGTCCGTGTATGTGTGCACATAGAACTGTCTAGACACGCGAGTACTGCGTGTACCTGCTATGATAAAGCAGGACCACAGTGGGGAGCTTACTGGTTTTTTTTCCCTCAGTTCTGGAGGCTGTAAGTGTGAGGTCGGGGCCAGAGCAGTGGGGAGCTGAGGGTTGTCACTCAAGTTTCAAGCTGCTGTCTTCTCATATCCTTTTGGGGGTCTGTTGTAAGGGGCGCTAATCCCATTCTTGAGGGCTCCACCCTCATCTCCTCCCATCACATTGGAAGGTAGGATTTCAACATGTGAATTTTGAGGGGGAAGCCAAATTTCAGTCCAAAATGGTGCTTCTGTATAAATATATATGTGCACATACTTAAATTCACATATATGTTATATATATGTCTGTATATAAAACAGTTCACACTTTCATACTATAAATATGTATGTGTACATATGTATATATAACCCTCTATATATGAGTCTGTATGTTTCACAGGATTTCCTCCATGTGCAGCGGCTCTTGGCTGCTCTTCTCACTCTAGCACTCTGCTTCCTTGGGTGGAGTCTGGAGAAGCAGACGGCAAGCACCACACACCTCCCAGAGACACCTCTGCATCCACTGGAGGATCTACGAGTGGATCCCAGCAGTGCTGTTTAGTATTCGGGATGGGGTGCAGAACATTCTCCAGATTTCTTTTTATCTCACCAGACCTTCTTTTCTCTTTGTTTTATATCGGTATCCCATTCTCTTCCCTAGGGATCTCCCCAGATCTGTGAAGGACGTGCCATATCTCCCAGACCAGAAAGGAAAGCCGAGCCTCGGGCCATAGTTGGGTGTAGGGGACCAGGGCTGCCTTGGGAATCAGGCATTAGGGTAGGGCATTCTGTCCCATCAACCCTACCTGATGCATGTGTTCCCGCTGCTTTGGACTGTGTGCCTGCGTCTTACTGCCCAGGAGTCAGGACAGAGTCTAGTAGGCCCATGCACTTGCCCTTGGCTGGGTAAGCAGACAGAGTACCTTTTGCACTGGGGAGGAGGCGAGTTCCCCAAAGGAGATGGGCAGTGCTGATGCTGGAGAAGGGAGAGGGCAGCTGGGCAGCCAAGCAACAGACACTGGCTGTAGCGCTTTACCGTGTGGCACTGGGCTGCCAAGACATGCTCATCCCGAGATCTGTCCTCTCCGCCTTCCCAGCTCTGAGTAGCCAGGAGTGGACAAGAGACCTGTTCATCCTGAGATCTATCCTCTCCACCTTCCCAGCTCTGAGTAGCTAGGAGTGGCCAAGAGACCTGTTCATCCTGAGATCTATCCTCTCCACCTTCCCAGCTCTGAGTAGCTAGGAGTGGACAAGAGACCTGTTCATCCTGAGATCTATCTTCACCACCTTCCCAGCTCTGAGTAGCTAGGAGTGGACAAGAGACCTGTTCATCCTGAGATCTATCTTCTCCACCTTCCCAGCTCTGAGTAGCTAGGAGTGGCCAAGAGACCTGTTCATCCTGAGATCTATCCTCTCTACCTTCCCAGCTCTGAATAGCTAGGAGTGGCCAAGAGACCTGTTCATCCTGAGATCTATCCTCTCCACCTTCCCAGCTCTGAGTAGCTAAGAGTGGACAAGAGACCTGTTCATCCTGAGATCTATCCTCTCCACCTTCCCAGCTCTGGGTAGCTAGGAGTGGACGAGGAGGCTGAAACCCAGGAGAGAAAGCAGCAACTGCTGGCTTGTTTAACAATCTGGGCTCCCCTACTTGCCCCTGAGTGGGAGGCAGGATTGGTGTCTACTCCGCCTGAACTTACTGCTCTGTTGGGTGTGTATATTGGCTTGAGTCACCCAAAGAAGGGTTTCCAGGACTCCTTGAACCAGGATGCCTTTTTGGGACAGTTCCTTGTAAACCACAATTACAGATCCTCATATCTCAGCCCCTTCTCCACACATATCCCTGGTTCCCACTCCGAGGTCTGCTTTTTGGCAGGACTAACCGGTGCCCCATGGTGGTAGTCACAGTTCAGGGCACTGTTTCCTTTCAGCCCTGTCCTGGAGCCGTTCAACATTCCTTACCCCTGAGGTCCTTCATCCCAGAAATATGATCAAACAGCCAGTCCTGATGGTGCTGTGGCACTGCAAGGCCTGGCTACACACTGCAGGGGACACAAGAACTTGCTGTCCCGACTGGAGCTTGCAGTGTCCTTAGGAGAGCCCCAGCCATCTCCACCTAACTAATCAGGAAGGCAGCAGTAAAAGCCCATGTGCACAGTCAGTCAGACCAAGGATAGCACTTTTTGTGGTTCTCAAGCCAGATCTTGCCTCTTATCTGAGTTACAGTGAGCTGCAGTGCACACACAGAAGACTTTCATAACCACACGTACTACACAACGCAGTGCTTCCCTGCTTGCTCTGGTTGTGGGGCGGGTCGGCACTTCTCTTTATCAGTGTTTGTTTTCTTTGATCAGGGACGCTGTGCTGATTTTCCCTGTAATGGTAGGTTGTATCTGGGTCTCTGTAAGTCCTTTCTGGAAGTGAGGGCAAAACCACCAAAGGCTGTTGGGACAGAGAGAGCTCGTGAGAAATGCTGTTTGGGGAGTAGCAATGGCCCAGGGCCAGATGGCCTGAACTTGGCAGTGTTGTAGGGCACAGCCAGCCTGTGGAGGGCAGGAGATGCAGCCTTCTGGGCACGGTGGGGAGGGGAGTCTGAAATCAGCTGCCCTCCATGTCACTTCCTGCTTACTGCTGTGACCCCTGGAATAAGAGGCCAGAGCAAAGAGGAGGGAGGGCATGTGTGATGAGCACCCTGCGAGTTCTTGCCCTTCCCACTTACCATGAAGATCAGAGTGTTTGCCTGTTGAGTCCAGCCCCTGCCACTGCCCTTTGATGGACACAGGTCCTGTGTGCGAGGCCTCCTTTGCAGACACTCTCTGAAGGCCAGAGAGAGTCTGGAGGATGGGGAGCGAGACTCGGGAGAAGCAGGGGAGGAGGAAGAGGCCCACAGGCGAGGGGACAGTGGACAGGCAGAACAGTGGGGTGCTGGCAGCGGGGCAGGCAGAGGAAGCAGGGGAGGAGGAAGAGGCCCACAGACGAGGGGACAGTGGACAGGCAGAACAGTGGGGTGCTGGCAGCGGGGCAGGCAGAGGAAGCAGGCCTGGGAGGGAGCCACAGAAGAGGTGGGTGTAAAGGTCCTGAGGGGCTCTTGGATGTGTAGGTGGGAAGGGCAGTTGGCTGGTTGGAGAAGACCTGTCAGCAGAGGTGACGCTTTGGAACCTGTTGACAGGGCACCATGGCTGGGCGCGAGGATCAGGAGAGCCTGGTGACTGGCGGGATGGTGGACTGGGGAGCCTGTTGGCACCCGTTCCTCAGGAAAGCACCCTGGCATGTGACGAAGCTCCTGTACCTTTTGTTCTCCACAGGAGGTCAGGTGTACCTTGAGCCACACTCTGTCCCCTCCCGCTGCAGGGGTGTAGCTCTAGCTTGTAGTAAGAGCCCATCAGACCCAAATCAGAATGACAGCTTGTCAGGATGATGAGCCTGGGCTCCGAAGCAGCTCCGTGATGTCTGAGCCATTTAGGACATCCTGTGTGACTGGTCCCTGGGGCTCGGAGGGAGGTGTAGGTAGGAGACTGGGGGCCTTCTAGAGCTCGGAGGGTGGGGATAGAGATGGATGCTGTCGGAAGGGGAGCCTAGCATACAAGGTGCTCCATTCGTTACCATTTATGGCAGGCACAGAGAGACGCCTGCCCTCCCTTCTCTTCCTTCCCCTCCCAGACCTACCCCCTGAGGGGGGCCCTGTCTCAGCCTCCTGCTGGGAGGAGGGGGATCTGTGTGGAAAGTACACGTTTTATAGAAGCCTCTGGTTGAGGGCTGCAGGTCTGAATCAGATCCGTGGGAGGAATATTGACAGGATTCTCAGCCTTGCTGATTTCTTTTCTCTCTTCTCTCCTAAATGGCAACAGCTCCCAACCTTTTGTGGGTGGGTGGGGCAGGGTGGGGCTGGGCATCCACCCAGCAGCCTGAGAGATCTGGGTACCCAGCCATTTAGCCAGCTCTTTCCTTCCACTTTCAAAGAGAGGCACTGTCTTGTCATGTAAGATGCAGCCAGGTGACCCTTGGTGCACTTGAGATCCAAGAGGCAGAGTGGAGAAGAGACATGGATTAGCGCGGGTTCCCGCTTTCCTCTCCCAAGAGTCTTGCCAGTGGGCTGTATGACCCCAGGCAGGCCATTTCAGCCTCCGTGCCTCAGTATCCACATGTGGAAAATGCTAGATTTGCTATTAAGGGAAGCTTCTGCCATGCTGGCTGCCTTGGTGTTTCTGAATAATCCATGCTTGAGATGCCTTGTTTCCTCATTTTACAGTAGATCAGTAGACGGGGGATGTTTCTTCACATCTCCCTTGTGGGGACACTGGGGTTCGGGGTCCAGGGAACAGCCTCCAGACAGGACCGCAACCTCTGTGGAAGCTAACCTATTGCCTTAGGGCCAGGAAGCTGGGGCTCAGGGTCCAGGGAACAGCCTCCAGACAGGACTGCAACCTCTGTAGAAGCTAACCTATTGCCAGGCCAGGAAGCTGACCCAGATTCTTGCTACTATGCCCAGAGCTCACAGTGCTGGCCTGGGTCAGGGGCAGGAGCTCTCCGGCTCCAGCAAGACTTAACCCTGCCGGTTCCCTTTCTTAGCAGCAGAGAGAATTATCCCTACACCCCAGTTCCCACTGCAGGGTGTGGGGGGGATTGTTTCTGGGTCTGTAGGAGATGGAGACTCCTCCTCCCCAGGGTGAGTTGGTTTTACCCTGCCCCCATGCCTGGGGGGGGGCTGTCACGCCTATGGAGCAGATAATGAGGGGGCGGGCTGCTTTATTAAGCACCCTTACTAGGAGAGAAGCTCTGCACCTTGTTTGACACACAGAACTGTGGCGGCTCCTCTCCTATTGTTGGAGCCTTAATTGCAATTGTTCTGATTCCTCCTCCGGCAGACATCCTTAGGAAGGGCTTTCTCTTCCTTTCTCCTTTTCTCAAACCCCTGAACGATAGCTGTCTTCATTTGTTGCAGGAACTGTGTGGCCCCTGCATCATCCCAACTGCCAGGTCCACCTAGGGCAGCCCCTGGCGGGCAGGTGACACACAGCCATTTCCTTCCTCCCCTGGCACTGGATAATGCTTCCAGCTGCCACCTTTTTAGAAAACACCCCTGTCTCCAATGAAAAGACACAAACTCCACTGAACACAGGGCTCAAAGCTAGGGCTGTGTCACCTACAAGGCTGCTTCTCATCTGTTTATTTACATTTGCTCTCTGTGTGTGTGTGTGTGTGTGTGTGTGTGTGTGTGTGTGTGTATGAGACAGCACATGTATGGAAGTCAGAGGACAACTTTCAGGTATAAGCTCACTCCTGTCACTTCTATCTTTATGTGGGCTTGGAATTGAACTCAGGCCATCAGACCTGGCAGCAAGCGCCTTTACTTGGAGAGTCATCTTGTCAACTCTAAGATTGCTTCTTAATCCTGAATGCAGGAGCTCGTCCTGCCCGCTATGTGTGGGAGTGCTGCCCTCACTCTTAGCCATTGCTGGTCACGTCCTTCCGTCACCCTCAGAGTCCTGCCCTTGTCCTCTTCCCGACTATCACAGGGAACATGGCCTTGAGGAGAGAGTCTTCAGGAGCGGACATGCAGGTCCTCATGTGTAAAACGAGAGTCAAGTCAGAGTACTCGGCTACTGGGCCTGGGAGAATCAGGAGGAGTTATAGTGAAATGGAAGTTCTCTGCACCCCACAAAGGACTTGCTAATACAAGAGCGCTGTTTTGTCTTTTAATTTCCTGGGCTCTGTGTCTGTTTATCTCACCACCTTTCTCCCTCTATATCCGAAGTGGGCCCAGAGCTACATCGCAGATTGTTCCTTGGGGCATTTCTCTACCAGGCAGCTGACGTAAGTGTGTGACTGAGTCTGTGATTGTAGTTCTTCTTGTTCCTGGGCTACTTGCTACCCAAAGACCAATACCTGACAGCTGATTGGCAGGAAAGTGTTCTGCTTTGCTCTTCTGCTTCTATGGTAAAGCGCTCTGACCAAAAGCAACTTGGGATTTATTTGGCTTACACTTGCAGGTCACAATCCACCATCACTGAGGAGAATCCATGGTGGAATGTATGTAGTGCCCCGTTCAGCCGCCTTCTTGTACGGCGCAGGCCCACCTCCTATGTACGGTTGGGGCACTCACAGTGGGCTGGGCCCTCCTGCGTTAATCATAGCTGGACATGGCCACAGGACAGACTGTGATCTGGGGATCCCTCAGTTGAGGTCACCTTTTCCCAGTGACTTTAGGTCTTGCCAAGTTGATAATAAAAACTAACGGGCTCTTATTCAAGGGCTGACATCTCTGGAGATGGAAGGGCTGTTGACCTCAGTGCTCTGTCTCTCTGGGTCTCAAGGGTACAAGGAGTTTTACAGTGAAGGAAAGAGGACGGGCAGCTGCAAGCTGAGCAAGTATTCATCATGGCAGCCATGCATCTCTTTAGTTTTTGCTTTGGTTGGAACATCATAATTTACCCTGACCTTCTATAGTAGTTCTTTTATTTTCTTAAAACAGATATATTAAAAAAATTTAAAAAAAAACAGATATATTACTTTTCTACAAATTAAACGTCCCAGCAACTTATATGTTTTGTGTTAGTTGATAAACAGAGCCAAGATCAAGGAAGAGCTAACGTTACAAAGGCGGCCAGATGTTCTGGGTTCTCTAAGTCTAAAGAAATATTATTTAGCAGTTAACAACCTAATCACTTAGGTGAGAATTCACTTTGGAATTTAGAAAGCAGGACCCATGGGAGGGGAAGTGAAGGTGGCTTTGCCAAGGTCCTCTGCCGGAGGACAGTGGTGGTTAGAGCGTTTGGAGGCTGAGGCACCCATAATGCGTGATAGCCCTGGGAACCCACTTCTTCATTACATCCAGCTGCTTGTTCCCACATACCTAAGGTTCTGTGTCAGGCTGAGCACAGTCTTCTGTCAGAAGCATGAGTTGGCCAGGTGTGTAGATTCTGCCGGGACTCCTCAGTCTGTCGTATTCAGACTCATTCCTTCTGGCTGAGATTTTATTAGTTGACCATGGGAAAGGCCTGCATTCTGAGATCACAGAGAACTGGCTCTGTGTTTCCAGTGGCCGGCCTCCATTCCTTCAGGGCCCTAGATGAGGAAGTAACCTCAGATAATGGCCAGGCCTTCCCTGCCCCCACTGATAGCCTAGGGCTGATCTTCCAGCCTGGATGTTGGTGCTTTGATTGACAGGCACCGAGCAAATTCGCTTGCTTGGGTTTATCTGCCCTAGGGGATACTGGAGTCAGGCTGATCATCCTCTGCTGGTTTCTGCTTCAACCACCTCATGTGGCAGAAGGTTCTGGAAGCTAGGCTTCAGCTAGGACTCTTGCACCTGGCCCTGTCACTATGGATCTATTTCTCTTTTCCATTCCTCATAGACATCGCTACCCATCCTAACCAGTCACTGGTCAGACTGCTGAAGGAGTCTGCTGGAAGCAGGGCTGGCTGGAAGGGGCTGGAGAGCTCTACCAGCTTCACCCCTCCCTTGCTTTGTGGGTCTCAGGGGTGCCAGTTCTCTGGAGTGTTTTCCTAGGGTAAATGACCTTATCTGGCTTTTAGGGAAACTGAGTTACACAGAGGACATGCCCATTGTCCAGGTCATAATCTAACAGTGTCTACTTGCCTAAGTGGAAGCCACAGGACCCAGAGTCACTGTGGTATGTGTGAAAGCCCATTAAGGTTGTCATCAGAGGGTTCCTATTTTACAAGAAAAGATTTAGTGGTTGGTTTCACACTTTTAATGAGAGCTCTTAGGGATCCCACAGGACCAGGCTGGCTTCTCCACAGGGGCACAGGTATCCTGGGGAAGTGGGAACTTCTGACCCAAGGCCTTGACGCAGTTACAGGTCCCTGGGCCCTTTGCTTCAGTCGGCTCTGAGGCCTCTTCTCTGGGCCTGTTGGGAGGCTGAGTCAGTCCATTGCCCTGGAGAAGCTGGGTTCTCAGAATGGGCTCTGAAGGACTGACAGGAGTGAGGGGTTGGGTGGGGGAGGGGACAGACCCTCTCAGAGTACCCTCACTGTTTCATTGGCTGCCATTATCACTGTGAGTTGGATGTGTGTATGATGGATGTGTGTGAGTATAGGCACGCATGTGTGTGCATGTGTCGCAGCACGCATGTGGCCTCCAGAGACAACTTTGTGGGGTAAGTCTTCTCCTTCCCCCTTTATGTGGGTCCAGGGATGGAACTCGGGTGGTCAGGCCTTCACAGCAAGTGCTTTTACTGCTGAGCCGCCTCTCCAACCCCTCGTTTTCCTGCCTCTCTTCAGCATCTCCTGTGTTATGTGTCTCTCCTTGGAACTTTTCTTCCCTTGCCATATTTAGGAGAAGTCTCTTTTGCCAACCCCTGGGGCTGATGCTCTGGCCCTGGACACTAGGGACAGTGTGTGAAGGCATCTTGGGAACCATGGTGTCTGAGAGCTGGCACTGGAGGAGTGTAAGCCGTCCCCTGGTTCCCACACTCAGGGTCTCTGGTGACTGTGGACCATTGCATCCCCACTAAGAAAGCCCTGGTCCAGTGTGACTATGAGTGAGAGGTTGGGGCCTTGTGTGGCTTCCTTGGGAAGCTCTCCTAGAAGGGTTACAGTAGCTCTTACGGGACCACTGAGGGTGGCTCTTGTTAAAGCCTCTAATCTATCTCCCACTTCCTGCCTGGGGATGTGAACTTCCTGTAAACTCTCTCTTGCGGTGGCACCAGCCATGAGGACTTCACCAGAACCAAGTCACTGCTGCTGCTGCCCTCCCTATCTCCAGCACTGTGAGCTCAGTAAACCTCTTTTTTTTTATTTTACAAAATCAGCCTATTTGAGAGATTTTGTTACAGTATTAAAAAATGGACTGAAAGTATGCCTAATTCTTTTTTTTTTTTTTTTTGGTTCTTTTGAGACAGGGTCTCCCTGTAGCCCTAGCTATCCTGCAACTCACTCTGTAGACCAGGCTGGCCTTGAACTCACAGAGATCCGCCTGCCTACCTCTGCCTCCCGAGTGCTGGGATTACAGGTGGGTGCCACCCGTAATCGCTTTAAACTCTTTATTTTAAAAAGATTTTATAAAAATATTTGTGTATGTTTGTGGTATGTACATGTAGATGCACTTGTCCCCAGAGGCCAAAGGCGTCCGATCCTCCTGGAGCCGGAGTTACAACCAATGCCTGATGTGGGTGCTGGGAGCGAGCTAAGGGCCTCTGCAGGAGCAGTGAGCGCTCTAACCTCTGAGCCATCTCAGCCCTGTGTGTTTAAATCGCCTTGACCTTCTCATCCATCAAATGGGATGACAACAGCAGGTACTTTACAGGGTGGTCCAAAGAGTAACTGAAGAGCTGTTGGTCCAGTGGCACCTGACAGGTTTTGGGGACACTGAGTCTTACAGATAACTGCTGGGCTGGTGGCAGGACCATATCTCTTTGCATTGGGAACACGCGTTCTGATTTGCGGTGTGGGTGCCTGCATTCTGTTCTCGAGGTCCCACCCCTCAGTGGGGTTTCCTTTTCTCTGACCTTCATTGTGGCTTTTTCTTAGGCAGAATGAGACATCAGGCTCCCTCGGCTTCCTTCAGGCCGGGAGGGGGTAGGCGTAGATGAGGGATGAGTTAGGAGAACATGGCCTGTGAAGGTAGGAGAGGAGGAAGTCTAGGTGGGGTGCTGTGCTTTAGGGAGCTTCCGGGGGGACCAGTTTAGAGTGGATTGGAAACTAACTGCCGAGGCCACTAAAGGAGACCCACTTTAGCCCGATTTTCAGAGACCTAGGCAGGGTGACGCAGGGCTGTGGAGGACTCCAGCTTCCCCATCTGGCTTTCTGAGACCCCTCTATGGAGTGACCAGCTGTCCCCTCAGGTTTGAGCAGAGATGGAGTGGAAGGCAAAGGCAGGACCTGGGAACAGGGAGGGAGCAAAAGGTGGGGGGGGGGGACGACGACCACAAGAAGGCCACAGGTTGAACTCTGGGATGGGATGGGTGGCTGCCTCAGGTAGCCGGCAGCAGTGCCTCTGCCTGCCAGGCCGGTGCCTCGGGCCCCTCTCCTTCCTGCCTACAGTGATTAAGACGTCACCAGCTGCTGTGTTCACAGCTCCACTGCCAATAACAGATGCATCTGGCTGGAATCTGGGTCATTAAAAAAAACAAAACCTGTTCTCTCTCTTTTTTTCCCTCACTCCCTCCTCCCCAAGTCTAGTCCCTAAGCTACAGCTGGAGCCCCCAAAAGAGGGTTCAAGAGATGGAGGGATCCCCGTGGGCATGTCCACTGTCAGGGCCACTCAGCCAGACAACTGTGCTTGCTGGATGTCTGATTTCTGTTGCATCTGCAGTGTTATACAGTGAAGGCCTTAATGAAGAGTGATGTGCAAGGGTTTTACCCTTGCCTCTTCCCTTCTGCTACAGACTGGGGAGGCTGGACAGTGTAGTGCCTGAGACAGCAGCTATGAGTGTGGGTCGATGTACCACAGCTTTGCTTCCTGTCACCAATAGCAATGATGAGGCAGGGTACAGTCTCCTGTTCCCTTCTGTGAGCAGTGACTGTGCCATGCAGCCCAGCTGTGGGCTATGAGTGACCCTGCAGGGGGTGGCCCAGCATGGCACTTGAGGAAGGGTGGCTGTTGCCTTTGTCATTGTGATGAGTTAGTCCCTGCTGAGTGTCCCTTGTAAGGGATCTGTGTCCACTTGGCCTGGTAGGCTGCCTGTCGCTTGAGTGGAATCCTAAGGCTCGGGTCCCACCTCTTCAGTCTGCGCTGTCCCTGTCGGGAAGGCCTTATCTGTTACACAGGGGGGCTGAGCAGAGATTGGCCTTGCCTAGAGCTGGGGAGCTGGGGGAGATGCCCCGTGGATGGAGCTGAACCTGACCCGTTTTCCAGGAAGTGATATGGGGTTAGGGGAGGTTTGCAGAAGAGTCAGTGATAGTTTTCTTGGGGCTACTAGGAGGACCCAGGCCTAGTTCTACTCCCCTTGACTGCTGACCGGAAGGCATCTTAATATCATAGTGTAAGAACTGCTTCCAGCTCCCTTGGGGAGAACGTGCACTGCACTGCATGACAAAGAGGCCCACGATGGAAAGACAGGCTAGAGTGGCTGCCATTCTGAATTCTGCCCTTCAAAGGCCAGGGCCCTGCCCATCACAGGTCTTGGGTGAGGAATGTGTTGGCCTTTGCCTAAGAAAAGATTCTGACTTCTTCAGCTGTTGCTCTTTTCCAAAGATGCAAAGACATCTTTCACATTGCCTTTTTTTTTGGTCTTTTCGAGACAGGGTCTCCCTGTAGCCCCAGCCGGCCTGGATCTTGCTCTGTAGACCAGGCTGGCCTTGAACTCACAAAGATCCACCTGCCTCTGCCTTTTATGGTCCTATGACAGGAGAGCCTGGAGACTCAGCCTCAGTGACCTTTGTGATTCTGCTGACTGCTGCGGGTGACGGAGGGACAAGGGGTAGAGAGGCTCTGGCTCCCTGGATGGTGACCAGCTGGAAGCAGTGTTCTCTGCTGGGGCTGCTCTGTGGGCTTCACACCCCATTGTTTGCTCATTTCCCTATCCATCTATCCATACATCAACCCGTCCACTCACCCACTTATCCATCCATCCACCCACTCACAACTCATCCACTCATCCATCACCTGCCTGCTTATCTGTCTATCCTTCCTTCCTTCCTTCCTTCCTTCCTTCCTTCCTTCCTTCCATCCGTCTATCCTTCCTTCCATCCATCTATCCTTCTTTCCTTCCATCCATCCATCCTTCCTTCCCTCCTTCCTTCCTTCCACCCACTTCAATCATTCCTTTATCATACCTACTTTAAATTAGGAAAGACAGAACCAACGATAGAACAGTCCTGAGCTTGAAATGGCCACTCTGACTAGACATACGCAGACTGTTTTGTATTGAAGGTGGTATTAAATGTACCTGAACTCAAATGAAACTTTCCTTTGACATCTAAAGACTCACTGTTGAAGGGCGACTGAACAAGTGCTCATAAGTGAGCAGCTGCCTCACGTCCATAATACATTGCTGCAGAACAGCAGAATTATGTGCTGATTTTTCCTGAAAAGTCTCCCAATAAGCATTTGTTGGAATTTAACTGTGCTAGTGGGTAGTGCTGAGCTTGGCCTTGCTAGGACATGACAGAGAGGCGTGTGTCACAGCAGTCTGGGAGGGTACATGAGTGGGGTCTCTACTTCCTATATGTAGGGCCTTGCTGCATCCTGGTGTGACCTGGTGGGTCCTGGGGTAGAACTTGGATTTCCACAGTGGGGAGTAGACAGTGGTGGGGAACTGCAGGTGCTTCCTGGGTTCAGACCCAAAGTTCAGGCCTTCCCAGGGGCAGGCTGATGGGTCACCTAGCCTCTAGGCATCTGTAACTGGATGAATGCACAGGAGTCTTGGCGCTTAACCTCTGTCTGTTTCAAACCTGATGGCCTCTCCCGAACCTCTAGCTACTGAGGGATGCTGGTTGGATTGCTAGGGGAGTGCTGGGCAGTGGGCGCCTTAGCCTATGTTCTGGCTTCTTCCAAAAGCACCTTCAGTGCAGGCCCCGTTCACCAGGGGTTATTTATTTATTTATTATTTATTTATTTTGGTCTTTTTGAGACAGGGTCTTCCTGTAGCCCCAGCTGTCCTGGAATTCGCTCTGTAGACCAGGCTGGCCTTGAACTCAAAAAGATCCACCTGCCTCTGCCTCCCAAGTTCTAGGATTAAAGTCGTGCGCCACCACGCCCGGCAACCCTGGGGTCCTTTATAAGTGTGAATCGGAGGCTGGGAACAGAGACTGGGGTTCAGCAGATCGGGGCTCCCCAGCCCTTGTTCCCCCATGATTTATAGCTCATCCTTTAAATCATCTTTGGGCTCCATGGAAGGAAGCAGGACTAGCTGACCTGCACTTCAGGTTTGTCCTACCACAGAGAGCCAGGTATGGGCATCATAGCTCTGGCTATGTAGACCTGGACGTCACCATCAGACAATGTCCATGATGCCCAGGCAGAGGGGCAGAACGTGGGCAGGTAACAACCTGCAGGGGTCCAGTGCCCTGGGTGCCCTCCTCTGTCTATTAACTCTCCATTAACATGCGGCAGCGGCATCACTGCTAACAGTTTGATTTATGTCACTGAGGTTTTGCTTACAAATTAGAAGACGCTATTGTGCTAAGTTGGCTTTAAAATCGATGCAGAGTAATTGCTGTACACGGGTAGCTGGGTGACATTAACATGAGCAGTGTGCCATCATCGTCATCTTTGGGACAAACATGACCAATTACAGTGACTCCCACGCCCTTTCGCTGGCTGATTTGAACACAGCTGACGACCAAGGGCTCTTCAGCAGGCCAGCCCTGGATGGAGCCTGTCACAGATGAGCTTTGTCAGGAGCAGAGTGGCAAGCTGGCATGCTGCAGTCCCACAGACATGGGGAGCAGGAGCCTGTCACAGATGAGCTTTGTCAGGAGCAGGGCGGTGAGCTGGCATGCCGCAGTCTCACGGACATGGGGAGCAGGAGCCTCATTTGTTTTCTGTTCTCTTCTGCTCCCGGCTTCTGTGCAGTGTGTTTAACATATAGCTTGTTGCAAACAAGCCCTGTTCCTGCAGGGACTGACAGCTGCAAGAGCCGCTATGCTGAGCAGTGCTGTGGTGGCCAGGTGTGCCCGTGTGCCTACTCATCCTCTGCACCTTGTACTCAGTTCAGGTACCTAGTGAGAGGTTGCAGCTGTAAGTGTTTTAACACTGGAGCGTGGATCCTGAGGCTGACACTGACAGCACAGTAGCTTATTACAGTGACTAGCCTAGGGGCTGATGGGCAGCCAGGCTTCTGGACCGCTCTTAGTCCTCTTTGCACACTGGAGTCACTCAGTAGATTTAAAACAAAATATGAATGCTGGACTCCATCTTTAGATCTTTTGGTTTAATTGGGGTGCATGATGGACAGCTGGGTACTGGAAGCTCCCTAGGGACTTGCCTGTAGCCAGTTTGTAGCTGCCTGGCCTGTTTGTCCATGTTTAGGTAGATGTGTGCTAATGATCTCAGCAAAAGAAACAGATCCCCCCTCAAATAATACGCAGAAAGTTCTTCCTTCTGTCTAACCAGAATCTCCAGCTTCCTTTTACTCTTGTGAGCTGAGATGAGTGTGGCTGGCCTCTTTCTTTCTTTATGTGTGGGCATCAAGTGGCAAGGTCCTGTTGGGGACAGGTGATTTCTCTTGGGATTCTTGCTGATGTTCAGAGAGACTGTGAGGCTGTCTGTTAGGCAACGCTCACTGAGTACTGTGTGTTCCGCTAGGTACTGAGCTAACCATCTTCTCAAGCATGTGGTAGTAGCCAGGGGTCGCAAGTTCTGGGGAATGTCAGAGGCGAAGGCTGCGGAGTCTAAGAATGTTGTCCACTTCATTATGAGGAAGCTGGAACCCAGAGGTTGCAGGGACTTGGAGAAATCACAGCACAGTGGCTGCAGAGGCAGTATTAGAGCATAGGCCCAGTTCCCCCTATTCAGGGATGGAGAGAAGCCATGTCCGAGGGTACTGCAGGCAGATCGTTCTAGAAGCTGGGATTGGGACTGCAGACAAAGCACCATGCCAGACTGACTGCATGATGAACTGCAGTAATTACAGCTGTCGGGTCTGCTGTGACGTCACTGCAGGAAGGACAGCTGTTGGGTCTGCTGTGATGTCACTGCAGGAAGGACAGCTGTCAGGTCTGCTGTGACGTCACTGCAGGAAGGACAGCTGTCGGGTCTGCTGTGACATCACTGCAGGCCGCTGACAGTTCTGTCAGCTTTGCTTCAGTGGCACTTTCCTGCCTGGGAAAGCAGATCTGTCTTTTGCACATCAACTGCCCTTGGGGGCGCTGCTGGGGGTGCATAGCCATTGCCCAAGTGCCAAGGATGGTGCTTATCCCTGGAGCGGTCAGAGGTCACTGTTCCTTCCTTCCTTCATTCATTCATTCATTCACTTGTTCACTCCTTTTATGCCGGGTTGTGTGCCAGGCACAGAATTCCTTGGAGGGGCACAACCCCTGTCCTTGAGCACCTCCATCCTCCTCCTCCTCACATAGTGTGACAAGAGAGTAAAAGAACACCCAGGAGTGTGCTTGCCTCAAGCTGGGGCACCTGGGATGCTTTCTTCTGACTCACAGAGAGTAGAGGCAAGAGACTTAAGGATGGGCCTGGGTTTTCTGTCTCTGGGCCTTTGGTATCTTGCAGACCCACTAAGGGACTCAGTAGCCAAAGGAGCCTGGGAGGGCGAATGGCTATACCCGTGAGGTGTGATCCCTCTGAGCAGAGCAGGAGGCCTGGGTGCACAGGTGCTGGTCTGGGGGTGGTTTTCAGGCGGCTGCCAAGCAAGGCTGGTCCTGTGGCGTGCGGCTTGCAGCTGAATCCTCGGGGAAGATGAGCAGCACATCCCTGTGTGTGTGTGCCTGACTCACTCATATTGTTCCGGAACTCGGAAGAGTCGCCAAGCAGCCCCCTCCCCTCTCCTCTCTGCTCTTTTCCTCCCCTCCTCTTCTCTGTCTCTCTGTCCCTGGGAGCTGAGAGCTGGAAGATGGGGCCCAGCAGTTGCCTAAAATCTAGGGAGGCAGAAGGCTCTCCCCTGTCTAAATGGATTATGTTCATAAGAGAGTCTGTGACCAGAGCCAGTCCTTCGCCCAGGACCACCAGGCCAAATTCTTGGGATGAGTGCACAGTTGTCTTTCAGCACGCTCTGCCTGCCCTGCTGCAGGCCACGAGTGCTGTGATGGGGCCTCTGTAGCTGGTAGTAAGTACCACGGTGGGCCAATCCAAATGATTGTTTAGTGCCGAAAAATTAAATGCAGGAGCTGAAGCCAACAGCAGTTTCCACCAACACAGGGAGACTCAGAGCCACAGAGCAGCTTTAGAAGTCATCTGCCACACACGTGTCCCTGGCCGAATGTGTTCCCCAAGGCAGTGCACAGCCTGAACTGAATCCAGAGCTGGCGCTGGGGAAGCTACCCAAGTCCCTGAGGGGGGCTGCTCTGAGAGCCTGGGACAGCCCATCTGGAGCCTAGACCCATGATTTCCATCCTCTGAGCCTCTGCAACTCCAAGGTCACATGTGGGAAGGGACAGAGCTCTCAGGTGAGGGTGACATCCGAGTGGGATGCCTGGCGAGCAGGGAGGTAAGGTCTCAGGAGTGATAGGGAACCCAGGGACACTCAGATCGGACAAGACGATGTCCACTAGTAGGCTGGCCCTCACCTCTCTGTTGTTTTATACTTTCTTTCCCCTGACCTTTTGTTCTAGTCAGGCTGGGTCCTCCCATGACAGACCTGTGTAGGGTAGGGGACTTGGGGCATTCACTTGCAGCTAGAGCCTGACACCCTTGGGAGACCAGGAGGAAGCCCTTGGGGCACTCTGGGGGGCAGTCGCGAGGCCAGCTTCTTTGGCGGTTATAATGATGTAACAGCAGCTGACACTCATGAACACACCTTCATATGCTTCCATATTCCATTGATCCTTTAAGACAACAAAGACAGCTAATATTTACTGAGGAATCACTATGTGCCAGCACACAGCCCGTTATACAGGGCATCCGCACATGCTGTAGACAAGGGGCCAGGAGTTGGGTTCATCCCAGACCTGGGATTGGACATCGCCTTAACCTTCCTTACCGCCTTGGCCCCTGATCCTGGGCTTCGAACTGCACCACTGGTGGGGCAGCCTTCCCCCTGCCTTCTTTCCTTCTGGCCCTGAACTCTAGGCCCTGGGGACCAGGGGAACACCCCTACATGGCGTCTCACTCATTTCAGCCCTTCAGTTAGCTTTCCCCAGCAAATCTCCTGCATGCCCTCTTGCTTATCTCCTCTGATGTTCAGGGTCTGTGTGTACAGTGACTGTGCCCCCGTCAGGTGTAGCTGGACCTAGAGAGAGCTAGGAAAGAAAGGCAGCAAGCCTGCAGGGGTCTAATACTACAGCCAGGTACGGTGAGGACTCTCCTCACCTCAGCCCACCCCGAAGGTGCCTGACCTGCTAACCTCGGGCACTACTGCATCTGCTGCTGTCGCAGAGTCATCTCTAGGCCTGCCACTGTGAGAGGCGAGAGGCAGAGCCAGCTATCCTGGGCTTGGTGAGTTTGCCTCTGATGGCTAAGGAACAGCCAGGGCTCTCTGAACAGGAGATAAGGGCACAGCTAGGTAGTGTGCTAGTCCTTCCCTTTCTATGAACACCTTCTTTCTTCTCTCCTCTCAAACCTGTGGGCTGGTTAGGCCCTGTCTCACCTTATAGAAGCATCCTCATTACCCGTTACTCTGCAAGACAGATCCAGAGCCTGTTTGGCCTTTTGTTGGATACACGGGAGGCTGGGCGCGAGCCATAGGCATCAGTTATCCAAGGAGATGGGGAGTGTTGGTCAGACTTTCCTGGTGCTCCCTGTTCTGAGGCTTGGTTCTGCTTACCAGCCCTTCCTGCCTTAGGACCCAACTCCTTTGTTTCTTTTTTACCAGCTTTTCCTTTTCCCCTACCACAGCCAACAGGTCCTGAACTAATTCCCAAGAGAACACAAAGTTACAGTCTCTTCAAGTATGCGTGACCATTGAATTGTTTTCTACCCTGAGGTCTGGCCTTCTGGAAGGCAGAGCAACAGTGAGTTTCCTTAGCCTCTGGAGACTCTGCACCCCTTCCCGCTAAGGGGCCCCTCCAAGCCTCCCCCCATGCCTCTCCCACTCACTCTAGCACATCCTGTTCCTGGCTGTTCAGTCTTTGCCCCTGACTCTCAGTTTTCTCAAGTAGATTCCAGTTCCTTGGAAAGACCTTACCTGTTCTTTGGCTACCATCGGGCCTCTTCAGGGCTCCCCTGCGTTCTGTGCTCCCCTCTGGAGGTCCCCTTCCTTGCTTGTCCCTCCTGCCTCTAGGCACAGGAAGAACCGAGGAACTAGGAAGCGGGGGGTGGGGGTGGGGGTGGGGGGGGTGGGGGGTATGGCTGCGAAGGGCCCAGGATGACGTACATAAGCTTCCTGCCAGGGAAGCGAAGGAAACTTGTAACTGGGAACATGGCTCAGTCAAGAGTGCGTGCCTGGGTGAATAAAAATTGTGGGTTTTTAAAAAGTAATTTTAATTTATCATCAGAGAACACTGTGCATTCCTTCTTTTGCTGGTGGGGGTCTCTTATCCCTTTAGAAAGCAGTGGAACAGCAGGTGCAGAAAGAACTGTGCAGACTGGAGTCCAGGGAAGTGGGGCGCCCAGGTTTGGGTTGGGTGATGATATTGGGCCAAGACACAGCCATTTTCTGGACCTTACAATTTCTGCCAATGCATCTGACCCTCAGAATTCCAATGTCTGCTGCTGACCCCAACAGTTTTGAGGAGGGGTCCGAGGAGGACTGCTCTCTCAGCCTTGCCTTGGCCCAGACAGTCCTTGGCTTGAGCCCATATCATCAGGGAGAGATGCCTCCGACCCTGGCCATCAGAGAGCAGTTAGCCAAAACCAGGAATCACAGCTGCCTGCCATCCTGTGCCAGCCCACCCTAAGGAAGTCGTCCTTTCAGGGTCAAGGCTTGAGCCCACAGCGGCAGAATAGTGGGAATTCATGTGAAGTTGGTCCCCCTGGTGCCAGGACAACGGATATTTGCCCTGGAGCTGGGACCATTCACTCCAGGGCGTGGCTGGCCGTGCCTTCAGACGATAAGCTCAGGTTTCTTGTTGGCACTGGGAAGGCCTTTTGCCTCCATGCTGTCTGCTCTCCAAGATCCCTCCCACCACTGCCTTTTTACCTGCTGCTGTGTGGCGTGGGTAACCAGCCAGTGGGGTTGGCCACTCAGACCCACTCCGTGCTCCCTGCACCCTGCTCCCTGCTGCCAGGGTCTGCTTGTGGAGGGCATTTACAGGCCAGCAGGGTGCCCTACTGCCTGAGAGCACGCTGCTACCACAGAGTCACAGCACCTGCGGTGCCTGGGTGGGCAGACCAGGAGTCCACAGGGCCTCCCTACATACAGCCCTACCAGAGCCCGTTCTATCTGGTCCCAAGCTACATTTCTGGAGCTTCCTTTTGGTATGACTCAGTCCCAGGATGGCAAATTGTCCTCCCTCATGGCCTCGCTCCCCAGTGGAGTGGCGCTGTGGCCAGGACCCATCTAAGCAGAGCTCATTTCCAGTACCCAGAGCTTTTGCAACCAAGAACCTGTTCCTTGTATCATTAATCTCGGGAAATGTGTGATACTCTTTAGAAATATGTTCTCTCTTGATTACCAGCTTCTAGGATGATGTTTCCCTTTTTATCATAAGCTTTATTCATTTTTAAAAAATGCTACCAACAGCCACAGGATGTGAACCCAGCTTATTTATTTCTTTAATTTATTTTTTCACTAAGAGACAAGACAGAGGAAATAAAATGATATATGTGTGTGCCTGTGTATGTGTGTCTGTATACATGTATATATGTTTGTATGTGTGTATGCATGTGTATATGTGTGTTTATGTATGTGTTTTGGTGTGTCTATGTGTATACATGTATGTGTGTATATTCATCTGTACATATGTGTGTATGCATGTGTATATATGCTTGTATATTTGTGTGGCTACATATGGATGGATGTGTATGTGCGTGTCTGTATATGTGAGTATGTGTGTATGTGTGTATACATGTGTGCATGTATGTGTATGTTCACATCTACAAAGGTCTGACTGGGATCAGCAGGGTCCCTGAGATCTAGAAGCAGCACCCCTGCCCTGATGCACCTCCCTCCCCCATACCTTCCACCACTCCACTAGGAGTTGAGGCCAGGGGACTCCTGAATTACAGGATATACACTTGGATTGAGGCTGGGGCTCCAGGCCCTAGGGTGGCTACCAAGCCAATGATCCCACAACGCCATCTATGTGTCATCCCCTATGAGTCTTTTTTTTTTTTTTTTTTTGAGATAGTTTCCCTTTAGTCCCAGCTGGCCTGGAGCTTGCTATGTAGACCAGGCTGGCCTTGAACTCACAGAGATCCACCTGCCTCTGCCTCCTGAGTGCTGGAATTAAAGGTGTGCACCACCATGCCCAGCCCAAGACAGTTCTTAGCCGCCATGTGGGTGCTGGGAATAGAAGCTGGGTCCTCTGCAAGAGCAGTCAGTGCTCTTCTGAGCCATCTCTCCAGCCCCCTTTGGGCAGATCTTCCCGGAGCTCTCCTGCTGCACAGCCACACTGTTAGGCTCAGTGAATATCAAGGGCTGTGTGATAACTACAAAAGAATCCAGGTAAGTTACCACCCACCTACCTGCCACCTGAATTGGTTCATCCCCAGCCCGTCCGCTGGCCTCTCCCAGCACAGGGGCCCCCTCTCTTGATGTCATCTTTATCAATCTTTTGCCGTTTTTGGTAATGTAACCACTCACCAGCATTCCTGAACTATACATCCCACAGTTTGACTCATTTTGAGCTGGGTACTATATGTGGCCTTCTGTAGCTTTGTTTCTTTGACTTGTCATGACAGATACTGATGGAAGTCGCTTAAGGGAGAGGTTTATCTTGGCTCACAGTTTGAAGAGACAACAGTCCATCACAGCAGGGCTAGATCGCAGACGGTGCAGTTTTGAGCACACAGCCCATCAGGAGATGGAGGGGTACAGTCCACCTTGTTGGGAAGGCACGGCGAGGTGCTGGGTGAGGCATGAGGCAGCTTCTTGCTCCCATCTTAGTGACCCAGGAAGCAGAGTGCACGCAGGAAGTGAGGCTGGACTATAAACCTCAGGGCTGCTACCAGCACTGCATCTTCTCCAGCTGTGTCACCTCCTAAAGGTTCCACAACCTCCAAAAACAGCCCATGAGCTGGGGTTCAGGTCTTCAAACATACAAATCTGTGAGGGTGGCTCAGATCTAAAGTAAGTATTGTGTTTCTACGACTAATCCCTACGGAGCTTGTACTTGCAGTTCACTCATCATCCCTGCTGCGCAGCTTCTCACCGTGCACCCGTCATTACTACTGTTTGCTCCCATGAGCAGTTGCCTCAGGAATTCTTGACTATCTTTTGTTTACGGTGTGCATATGAATGAGAATATTTGATAGGTCATGGGACAAGACCAGTTTCCTCCTTTGAAAAAAATATATAGATCTCAAAGATAGGAAAGAGCTAGCTATCCAGGCCAGAGCAGCCGAGGTGTGTTCAGAAACGCGGTGCTTTCTGTGGGCAGCCATGCCTCTATGGGGCATAGTTCAAAGGCTGAGTACCAGGGGCTGCATCCTCCCGGCACCCCAGCTCCCAGCCTGCAGCACTCTGGCTTAACAGCAGCTGGATGAATGGGGTGTTTTTGAGCACATGTTGAGCACTGGGAGCCTGACAGATCTGATACATACGCCTCTTTCCCAGCCTGGAGCCACAGCTAACGGCCTAGAGGAGGATGAAATATTTTGCTGAGCCTGGGGAGAGAGGGAGCAAGGTAGGCCTTGCATGGGCCGCACTGCGGAGGAAGGACTTGGGTAGGTTCTGACTTTGCCACTCGGGTTTAAATCCCGCCCATCCTTCAGCATCTAGTCTAAATGCCACAGTCTGGTGAAATCATTTCTGTGTCCCATCCACAGACATCTTCCTGTGACTTCAGTATGCTAATGTCCTTGTTGATGAGTTGATGACTTCCTTCCAGAGCACACCATCACTTTCCCTCCATCAAACCCCAGCCCCTCGAGGGCAGGGCCTCAGGCTTCCCACTCCTTCGTGGACTGCCACTGGGCATGGTGGCAGGCACTCTACAGATGCTATCATGAGTTGACTGATCGCACCTGCCCTTGGGCAGGGAGAAAGCTACTTTATCATCTCTCCTATTCTTTCCCTCATTCCGCCTCCTAAAGAACACTCTAAGAGCCTTATTACTGGGAGGCCCAGATATCTTTTATAGAAAAGCTTTCAGCAGCCTTGTGGAGCAAAGGGGTGATTGGAGGCTGGGTCTGTGGTCCGAGCAGAGCGCAGCAGTCAGTGCAGATCTCCCTGTCCACTCCAGGGTGATTGGAGGCTGGGTCTGTGGTCCGAGCAGAGCACAGCAGTCAGCGCAGATCTCCCTGTCCACTCCAGGGTGATTGGAGGCTGGGTCTGTGGTCCGAGCAGAGCGCAGCGGTCAGTGCAGATCTCCCTGTCCACTCCAGGGTGATTGGAGGCTGGGTCTGTGGTCCGAGCAGAGCGCAGCAGTCAGCGCAGATCTCCCTGTCCACTCCAGGGTGATTGGAGGCTGGGTCTGTGGTCCGAGCAGAGCGCAGCAGTCAGCGCAGATCTCCCTGTCCACTCCAGGGTGATTGGAGGCTGGGTCTGTGGTCCGAGCAGAGCGCAGCAGTCAGCGCAGATCTCCCTGTCCACTCCAGGGTGATTGGAGGCTGGGTCTGTGGTCCGAGCAGAGCGCAGCAGTCAGCGCAGATCTCCCTGTCCACTCCAGGGTGATTGGAGGCTGGGTCTGTGGTCCGAGCAGAGCGCAGCAGTCAGCGCAGATCTCCCTGTCCACTCCAGGGTGATTGGAGGCTGGGTCTGTGGTCCGAGCAGAGCGCAGCAGTCAGCGCAGATCTCCCTGTCCACTCCAGGGTGATTGGAGGCTGGGTCTGTGGTCCGAGCAGAGCGCAGCGGTCAGTGCAGATCTCCCTGTCCACTCCAGGGTGATTGGAGGCTGGGTCTGTGGTCCGAGCAGAGCGCAGCAGTCAGCGCAGATCTCCCTGTCCACTCCAGGGTGCTTGGAGGCTGGGTCTGTGGTCCGAGCAGAGCTCAGCAGTCAGCGCAGATCTCCCTGTCCACTCCAGGGTGATTGGAGGCTGGGTCTGTGGTCCGAGCAGAGTGCAGCGGTCAGTGCAGATCTCCCTGTCCACTCCAGGGTGATTGGAGGCTGGGTCTGTGGTCCGAGCAGAGTGCAGCAGTCAGTGCAGATCTCCCTGTCCACTCCAGGGTGATTGGAGGCTGGGTCTGTGGTCCGAGCAGAGTGCAGCAGTCAGTGCAGATCTCCCTGTCCACTCCAGGATGATTGGAGGCTGGGTCTGTGGTCCGAGCAGAGCGCAGCAGTCAGCACAGATCTCCCTGTCCACTCCAGGATGATTGGAGGCTGGGTCTGTGGTCCGAGCAGAGTGCAGCGGTCAGTGCAGATCTCCCTGTCCACTCCAGGATGAGCCGATCCAAGTTTGCTGCATCATGTTTCACAGTGTGAAAGACTCGAGTCCTGGCTACTTTGTGGGAAGAGAAAAATAGCAGTGCGGCCTTCCAGGCTCCCTTACACAGCAGAAGGTGGTAGGGGCTAAACACCCAGAGGGCAGGAGCTGCAGCAGGGCAGGAATGGGGTGACACTGGAGGTGGGGTGGACAAGATGCACAGCACGCTGTGGTGGAAGGGCCTGGAACTGAGAACCCAGGTGTGTGTGATGCCTTCGCTCCCTGGCTGATGTCTGATGCCTTCTCAGTTTCCCCATCTGTTCTTGCTAGGGCAGCCCTGGGGATCACAGGTCCCGTTTGTGAAGGTTCCTGGTTCCCTGGAGCCTGGCTTATGGAGCCTGGGCCCAGGTGGATCTGCACGAGTGCGCACAGTGCTTTCTTTCCTTGAGTGCACTTGAAAGGGGCTCATGGTCGGGGGCTCCCAGCCGTTGGTGGTGCTGGCTGTCCACATATGGGGAAGGGCACCCCTACGGTGGCATTGTCCTGGACACCCCAACTTTCTTAATGAGGCAGGTATGGAGGTTGGTGTACCCTCCTGGTTCTCCCCAATGGGGAGTGGACACTGACGTGCTGGCTTTGGGGCCTCTGTCCTCCCTGCCTGCACTTGTACTTTATTTGGAGGTGGCCAGGCAGCCAGTGCTCGAGCAGAGACCCAACTTCCATGCTTCTTGGAGATGCTTTTGAAGCCAGGCAGGTGTGGAGGTACCCGGCCCAGGGTCCCCCAGCTGGTCTGTTCCCGTGACTTAAGACCATGTGTGCTGCCAGGGCTGACGGCATGTGTGCTGCCCCCTCTGCAGTCCTCTTGAGTGGAGAAGAACAGCAAAGACCTCCCCTGAGTCCTCATCCCTGTCCCCCAACCTCTGTCACTCTGAACCAGCTGAGCTTTACCCCACTGGCTGGTGGAAAGAAGACAGTATATGTACCTACAGCACACGGTGCTAGCTACCATGTATGGAGTTCTTAGAGGGCCAGACATTTTGTAAGCACTTCACAAACACTGTCTCAGTGTGAACCTGACAGAGAGGTGATAGGCTTGCCATTTTGTTGAGGATGCCCAGAGATATCATGAAACTTGCCCCAGGCCAAGAAGTTGTTAGGTTGCAGAATTGTCCACACCCACCTCTGATTCTGAGGCCTGTGCTTGTTTCTGTCACCGTGTTCATTCCCTAGTAAATAAGATAATCTGTGAAGAGCATCTGGCCTGCAGTTGGCTGGGTCTGAAACTCTCACAGCCTATGGTATTTACTGAGAGATTAGTTGAGGCTTGCTGAGGCCTGGGAAAAAATGGGGGTAAGGTAGAAAAGAGAATCTCGTTCTGTGCTCCCCAGCTTTTGTAGGGCGTCATCTCTGAGTCTATCCAGGCCTTAGCATGTGTTTGATGGTGGGCTGCTGGCCTGTCTTCAGGGTCTGCAATAGGCAGAAGGCAGGGATGCACAGAGACACTCTCAGCATGCTTGTGAGTGCTCTGCACACGTGGGTCCTTCCCTAGATGGCATTGGGCACGCGTGGGTCCTTCCCTAAATGCCGTTGGGCACGCGTGTGTCCTTCTCTAGATGCCATTGGGCACGCGTGTGTCCTTTCCTAGATGGCATTGGCCATGCGTGGGTCCTTCTCTAGATGCCGTTGGGCACACATGGGTCCTTCCCTAGATGCCATTGGGCACACGTGGGTCCTTCCCTAAATGGCATTGGCCATGCGTGGGTCCTTCCCTAGATGTCATTGGGCATGCGTGGGTCCTTCCCTAGATGTCATTGGCCATGCGTGGGTCCTTCCCTAGATGCCATTGGCCATGCGTGGGTCCTTCCCTAGATGCCGTTGGGCATGCGTGGGTCCTTCCCTAGATGCCGTTGGGCACGCGTGGGTCCTTCCCTAGATGCCGTTGGGCACGCGTGGGTCCTTCCCTAGATGCCGTTGGGCCCACATGGGTCCTTCCCTAGATGCCATTGGGCACACATGGGTCCTTCCCTAGATGCTGTTGGGCACACGTGTGTCCTTCTCTAGATGCCATTGGGCACACGTGTGTCCTTCTCTAGATGCCATTGGGCACACGTTTGTCCTTCTCTAGATGCCATTGGGCACACGTGTGTCCTTCTCTAGATGCCATTGGGCACACGTGTGTCCTTCTCTAGATGCCATTGGGCCCACATGGGTCCTTCCCTAGATGCCATTGGGCACACATGGGTCCTTCCCTAGATGCCATTGGGCACACATGGGTCCTTCCCTAGATGCCGTTGGGCACGCGTGTGTCCTTCTCTAGATGCCGTTGGGCACTCTCTGGGTACCTTGTACTAAAGGTAGCTTTTGAGAGATGTCATATGGATGTACTCTGATTATAGGAGCAGCTGGTTGTCAGATGGACATGGGCACGTGTGGATGATGAGGTAGCAACAGCTAAGGCAGCGACAGTGCGTCAGGGCAGAAGGTGGTCACCAGCAAGGAGGGGCTGTGGCAGCAGATGTCAGGAGATAGGGCTCATCTTGAATGTGGGCCAAGGGCTCATTGAACAACATTGTCCCCTTCGTCACATCCTTAAATGACCCTCTGTTGGGTGTTCTAATGGGAAGTCAATGACACAGGCAGTCTTGGGTCTTTATCTCCTGACAGCTTGTGATCATGGATAGATAGGCGGCCTGCACAGCACTGAGTCCATGAGGGTCGGAGGAGGCTCTGGAGCATGCGTTTGTTTTACCCCATCCCGTTGTGCTAGCGCTCTTCTGGCCGGGAAAGACCACAGACATGGCTCTGCCAAGCCCCTTCCCACCTGCCTCCCCAAGGACCCCCAGAACTGGCCTTCAAAGCCACTGGTAGGACTCTCAGGAGCAAAGGCTGCTGGTTTAGGGCTTTGGCTTTTGGGAGGCTTCCCTCTCATATACAGAGAGCAGGGTTTGCACGGCTCCCCTCAAAGCGGGAGGTGGGGTACGCTTGAGTCCTCCAGCTGTCCCTGGGGCCACAGGCAGCTGCCGCAGGAGTGGGAAGGCCTCCCGCGCCATCTGCTGCTCGTTCCGTGGGTATGAAGTTTGCAAACAACCTTTTTAA
The DNA here is from genome assembly GCA_009823505.1 of Rhizomys pruinosus. Lineage (NCBI taxonomy): Eukaryota > Metazoa > Chordata > Mammalia > Rodentia > Spalacidae > Rhizomys > Rhizomys pruinosus. Next base: position 271,219 of record VZQC01012819.1, read on the forward strand.
TCTTGTTTATGAACTCAGTGTTCATTTGTCACAGGTTGGGTTTTCCGCAGTGATAGTCTCGGCTGTGAAGCTGGCGGCTGAGTGTCTCCGTCTCGGCCTCCTGTGGGGCCTTCCGCTGCCTGCTCTTTTCTTTCCCTTCCTCAGGAGCAGAACTCGCGTGTTCCCTCATTGGTGCCCGTTGCTTAGAGTTTATGAAGTACTTTTCTGTCTCCCTTAGTGCTAATGCTTTTCTGCAGGTAAGCAAACCGACGGTCGAGAACATGGAGCCAGCTAGCTGCCAAGGGCAGCAGTTACAAGCAGTGTAGCTGAGCCCTGATCCTGGGCTTTAGATCATATCATTTCTGTTCTCACTCGGCCAAGCTCCCACCGTCCCTCAGCATGTCTTATTGTGCCCTCCCATCCCATCCTGAGGATATGAGGGCCCGGCAGCCTGCAGCTGCTGGGACCAGCCTGCTTGTGCTGAATTGCGGTTTGTGGCTTTGGTCTGTTCCCACGGTGGGCTCTGAGAATGGCACTGAGTCAGCAGAGCTGGCTGCTTCTCTTTTGCCAGCTTAGGAAATGCGAACCCCCAGGGTCCTCTCCACAGACAGCCTTGGCCACCCTTCCATGTCTCATACAGAGTCCTGGCAGTTGGTCAGGACCCCTAAGACAGTCCCATGCCCTCAAAGAACAGAGTAAAATGGAGTCAGAGGGTGCCTAAGTATATGCGGACGAGGGAGAGAGCAGACAGAGTCGGGTATTGGCAGTTTTTCCATTTTCATCTGTGTGTGAATTTTTAATGTAGATGTGGATGTAAAACATTAATGCAAGTCAGAATGTTTCAGTGAACAAGTTTCTGTGGTGCAACTTGATAACAATTATAATAAACCTGTTAAGATTTTCTGGTGAAAAAAAAAATGTCAAAAAGCTAGGACTGTCGTCCTGGCTACTTGAGAGGCGGAGGCAAGAAGATGACAAGTTCAGAGTCTGTCTGGACTATACAGCAAGTTCAGGATTAGCCTGGGCAACTTAATGAGAGCCTGTCTCAAAATATAAATTAAAAAGAAAAGAGCCAGGCATGGTGGTGCATGCCTTTAATCCCAGCACACAGGAGGGAGAAGCAGGTGGATCTCTGTGGGACTGAGGCCACCCTGGTCTACATAGCGAGCTCCAGGGCAACTGGGGCTACAGGAAGACCCCATCTTTAAAGAAAAAAGTAAAGCGAGGGTCAGAGATGTAGTTCAATGGTAGAGCACTTGCCTAGAGTATGTGAGGACCTCATTCAATTCTCAGTGCTGGAAAAGAAAGAAAAGGCATCCAGGGGGGGGTTTGGATCCCAGGCTTGGAGAGGTCACCGTGGGAAAAGCTCTCAGGACAGAGCCGGGCACTGTCAGGCTTCTCTGTGGTGGACTTGTAGGGCATGTGGTGCTGGCTTGCGGTGTTGGGTGGTGGAGTGGCCGCACACGTCTCTGTGGTGTTGGTTGTGGAGTGTTTGCACACGTCTCTGTGGTGTTGGGTGGTGGAGTGTTTGCACACGTCTCTGTGGTGTTGGGTGGTGGAGTGTTTGCACACGTCTCTGTGGTATTGGGTGGTGGAGTGTTTGCACACGTCTCTGTGGTGGTGGTGGAGTGTTTGCACACGTCTCTGTGATGGTGGCAGTAGAGTGTTTGCACACGTCTCTGTGGTGGTGGTTGTGGAGTGTTTGCACATGTCTCTGTGGTGTTGGGTGGTGGAGTGTTTGCACATGTCTCTGTGGTGTTGGGTGGTGGAGTATTTGCATACGTCTCTGTGGTGGTGGCGGTGGAGTGTTTGCACACGTCTCTGTGGTGGTGGTTGTGGAGTGTTTGCACACGTCTCTGTGGTGTTGGGTAGTGGAGTGTTTGCACACGTCTCTGTGGTGTTGGGTTGTGGAGTGTTTGCACACGTCTCTGTGGTATTGGTTGTGGAGTGTTTGCACACGTCTCTGTGGTGTTGGGTGGTGGAGTGTTTGCACACGTCTCTGTGGTGTTGGTTGTGGAGTGTTTGCACACGTCTCTGTGGTGTTGGTTGTGGAGTGTTTGCACATGTCTCTGTGGTGTTGGGTTGTGCAGTGGCTTCACACGTCTCTGGAACATTTTACCCCACCCCACATATTTCTTTGCTTCGTTTTTTTTTTTTTCCTGGTTCCCCAAACAGGGGTCAGGACTTCCCAGGACAAGGCTGGAACTGGACCAGAAAGCTGTGCACGTGTCCCCTGATTCTGCTTCTGTTGTCAGGAGTGGGGGCCATGCAACCCTCTTCCCTTGGAAAAAGAGAGGAGGTTTGGCCCAGAGTGTAGGGGCCTAGACAGCTGTTCACAGCCTCTGGCCTGCCCCTGCCTGCCATGCTGCCTCCATGACAGCCCTGGCGAGGGAACGGCTGCCCACACTCTTGGTTTAACTTTAATCCTCATTAACATGATCACAGCTACCTGGGCATTCCCTGCTGTCTGTGGTTGGGAACTGTATGTGCTACCCGGCTACCCAGGTCCCACTGAACTCCTGGCCTAGATGACAGTGGGCAGGCTGAGAGGGGCTCTTTGGCTTGGAGAGTTGGTGGCAGCACTGGCTTCCAGAGCCCTGTTGCTGGTGCCTGCATTTGATCTGCGTGAGGCAGAACTTAGCTGTGTGGTTGGCACAGGCAGCATGCAGCACGGCTGAAACGCAGGACTCCTGGGGTCCCAGCCTGCGGCCCTGAACTTGATCTTCTTAGAGGAGTGCGTGATGGGAAGGAGACAGGCCAGATGTGCATGATAAAGATTTGTAGACGCACAAAGCCTGGCTTGAGGGTGGGAAGCAGGGATGTTCCCAAGGGAAGGGTGGATCAGTGAGCCAGAGACATGAGTGCTCAGTCCACCTGTGCATCCTGCCTCAGCTTTTCATGGTGCACGTTCTAAAACATGCACTAGCAGAGAGTGTGGTATAACAGACCCTCGAGAACCCACAGTGTGACCACTGGGCTGTTCATTCTCTGTGTCCTCTCCTCTTGGCTCGCCTTTCCCCTTCTCCTTTGAAGAGGCGTCATGCTGTCATTTCACCCTTAGCGACTTTCAGTCCCCTCAGGGGCACATTTGGAGACAGGAGGCCCCACGGCAGGCTCTGTGGAGGACTCAGACTCCCCGGGAGTCACAGCCCTAGAAGGTGCCACTAGCGATGACACATGACCATGAAGTGCTTCTTCTGGGCCTGGCGTGGTCCCAGACACCTCATGTGGTTTTCTCTTACTGGTCATGTTGGTCCAGGAGCAAGATTCTGCATTTGTTCCCATTTTATGGATGTGTGAAATAAAGGCTGAGAGCTTAGCAGGTGCACCTAGACTCACACAGTTGCTTATCAACAAAACCAACATTTGTATTTAGGTCTCAGCTTAAGGATGTTATGGTAGATTGTGTCTTAGAATAGTTTGCTCCTTGGTACCTTGGTACCTTTGGATAAGCCCAGGGTTAACTGGGAGAGGCGCTTTCTCGCTTTGTGTATTTACAGTCACGTGACTTCCCATTCCCTCTCGAATCTTTCCTCTCTGCTGAGATCTGGCCTCACTTTCTTCCTGCCACGCTGGTAGGAGGAGCCACAACTTCCCCTGCCTGCTGGTGTGGTCTGGGCGAACTCACTTCATCCCAGGGTGTATGTGGGGGGCAAGGTGTTTTTCCCTGTGGGAAGCTGAGTAGGATTGGAGAAGGAGATTAATTGCCCAGCATCTAGGAGGATGCCCAGCATGTAGGAGTCTTACATCTCCTGTGGCTGTCAGCTCCCTTACCACCGCTTACTTGGTTTCTCCCTAGTGGCTCTCTGAGCCCCGTCCCCAGCAGGGCGTGTGCCACCAAGGCTCCCACTTCCCCGAAAGCTCCCAGTGATGGAGAGAGCCACCTTCTTGAGGATCAGTACTCCCCCCTGCACACACATCAGGGGGGCAGAGCCAGGGTCCTTGGGTCTAGTCCTAGCTTCCCTACAGAGATCCCCCAGAGGACACGGGCCCTGTTTGTGAAGAGGCCCTGGTGGGCAGGTCTGATTGGGTGTCTCTTGGATACAGAGCTATCATTTAGCATCTTCATAGCACGGGTCAGCATTCTTTTTTTTATTATTATTATTTTTTTTTTCTGTGTATGAATGTACTGTCTGCACGTAGGTCTGTGCACTCATGTCGTGCAATGCCGAGGAGGTCAGAAGAGGGTGTCAGATTCCCCTGGAACTGGAGTTGAAGACAGTTCTCAGTTGCCATGTGGGTGCTGGGAATCGAACCTGGGTCCTCTGCAAGAGCAGTCAGCGCTCTTAACCGCATTCTTGCTACCTGCCTCCTGCCTCGCCTCTAAAGAAGGAGCTTTGTAGACCGGGTAGCTCCGTGGTATCCAGGCAGGCATTTCCGCCTTTTGCTAAGCACCTGTGGGTATATGATCACGTGCCAAGGGCCTCACCTGTATCGAACCCAGCCTGATTCTCATGGGCACCTGGAAGATAGTTACCACTTCAGTCCATTGTACAGCTCCACAGCAGGTAAGATCCAAGGCATTGATGTCAGTGATTATAGCCGAGGCACTAACATGGCACAGATGTCTGAGCATGGGGTTTCCTAGCTACTATTTTCTTTTGATTTATGAAAGATGTATTAGTGGTCAACAAACATGAGAGAATGTTGGGGCTCATAAGCAATCAAAGAAATCCTCATTATAGTATGCTATTTTATTTTTTTTGCCTTTCCAAAAAGGAAAGACTAGAGATGTTAACTTTTGTTGTATTAATGGGGACAGGACTCAGATTTGCTCATGTTAAGTCTGTGATCTGGCATCAAGCCACATCCCTAGCCCCAGTCCACACAGGCATCTTATGAGTGTATATCTGTGTGGGAGTATGTACATGTGAAGGGCAGGTGCCCAGGAAGTCCAGAAGAGGATGTTGGATTCCCCGGGGCTGGAACTACAGTTGGTCACAAGTCACCTGGGAGGAGTGCTGGGGACCAAGCTCAGGCTCCGGAAAACCAGTGTGTGTCCTTGACTGCTGAGCCACCTCTCTAGCCCCTGACATTTTGGTTTTTAATGTCATGGTAATTGCTAACATAACACAGTAGTGTCTTGTAGCTGGTGGGAGTGTAAGGTGTCAACACTACCTCAGTGAAAACCAGCATTGCACAGGACACCAGGAGCCTTAACAAGGACTCTGACCAGGGTGCACACATCAGCCTCGTTCCTATGAAAATAATCTGTGATGCTGTCCACTATGCTGTGCATTGAGGTTCTCACTGAAGAGCAGCCTGTAATAAAGGAGGATTAAAAACCATGTAATTGCCCTGCGTTAAGGAAGAATTAAATATGACATATGTACAGATGAGTGGGTTTGGAAAGTTCCCAAATGCCAGGGGAAAGCCTGCCACACAGCGGATCTTACCTATTGTGAAGTTCACTTTCAGAATACGTTCTCTGAGTTTTGGAAGACACCACCCACTCCCCCTCCCTACACCATTTGCTACTTTGCTCTCTGTGATTTTGGTTGTACTTTACTGTTCTTGTTGCTGTGATAAAGTACCATGAAAAAAGCAACTTCAGAAAGAGTTTGTGTTGGTTCAGAGCTCCAGGGTGCAGCATGGTGGGGAATCACGGCGGCAGGAGCTCGAGGCAGCCAGTTCTTCGCATTCGCAGGCAGGAAGCAGAGAGAGATGGATGTTCTCGCCCACCCAGCTACCTGCCTCCCGAAGTCCAGGGAGTGGGGTCCCACTGTTCTGTCTCCCCAGCTCAGTTAATGTACTCAGGATGATCCCTCACAGCCAATCTAATCTGAGTAAGCCTTCCCTGTGTGCATGGGGGCTTGTCTCCTAGGCGACAAGCAACAGGAATTACGACAACTTACCCATAGTGAACTGCGGGCCAAAAGTAAAACTACAATGAAGCAAAGAATTGAGAGACAGAAGCTAAGACAACATTTGCCCAATTTTAACTAGCGTGTTGTTGTAGTTGTGTTTTATTATTGATATTGTTAATCTCTTGCTGTGCCTAATTTATAAATTAAACTTTAATAGGTAAGTATGTATGTAAGGTAGGAAACCTAGTCTATATAGGCTTTGTCCTCTGTAGATTCAGGCATCCACAGGGAGTCTTGCAGTGTGTCCCCTGAAGACAAGGGAGGCCTGCCATACAGTTTTGTCATTGTCACCATACAATCTCATTTTAAGTGAGGAAAAATCAGTGAATAGTCTGCTTTTTAAAAGCAAACTGACCAATAGTGATTAGAAACAATTATATTTCCTAGTTTGTATCACAAATGTAATTTTTTTTTTCTTATTTATTTGCCTTTTGTTTTGAAGACAGGGTCTCCCTGTAGCCCCAGCTGGCCTGGAACTCCCTTATGTAGACCAGCTGGCCTTGAACTTACCACACCCAGCTGTGGCGCACGGTTTTAATCCTAGCATTTGGGAGGCAGAGGCAGGCGGATCTTTGTGAGTTCAAGGCTAGCCTGGTCTACAGAGCAAGTTCCAAGACAGCTGGGGCCACAGGGTGACCCTGTCTCGAAAAGACCAAAAAAAAAATGGAGAAAGGGGGCTAGAGAAATGGCACAGTGGTTAAGCACTGGCTGCTCTTGTAGAAGACCTAGCACCCACATGGTGGCTAACAACTATTTGTAACTCCAGGGGATCTGAGATCGTCTCTGGCTTCTGTGGCACTGCACACAACATTGCATACTCCCATACACCCATATACATAAGAGAAAAATCAGGTTTCTTAAAGGAGAAAGGAAGTAGGTAGGAAGACAGACATAGTATATTCCTACATTTTAAAGACATAAATGTGTGTAAATATGACCATATATGGAAAGACATTGCCAAAAGATGATCAAACTAGACAGCCCTGCCTTAGCGCTATTGTCCTTTTAGACTGCCCTGTTCCTCCCTCCAGCTGGTGAGTTTGCCCTCTGGAGCCTGATCTCCAAGTGTCCTCACTTGTCAGGGTGAGCTTGGTGGGCGTAGGTTGTAGTTTATGATAGGCCCTGACCTCAGATGGAAGTCTGGCGTTGCCTGTGTACCCAGGGACCTGGGGAGAAGGGTATGGCGTTGCCAGCCTGGAGCTCTGGCATGTGTCACTGGGCTCAGTATAGAATGGAATGCTGCTGGCTGGGCTGTGTCCTCTCCAGTGGTGCATGGAAAGCAGAGTCCTCTCCTGCCCCTCACCATCCCTGCCAGGTGGCTGGAAGGAGAGGACAACCCCCCAGCTTCATGAAGTTCTTTCCTCTTCTTCTGGACAAGGTTGGCAATCAAGGAATGGAACATTCTGCCATCCAGTCTCCCCGCCTCTGGTGTTCCTGAAACAGTTTCTGGGTTCCCTAGAGACAGTGTTATTCTTAGTTCCCAACAGGTCAACATCAGCAGGCAGGGAATATGTATTGGGTTGAGCACCTGGGGGATAGCTATGTTAAATACAAGTTAGGTCGGGTGGAGATGGCTGCTTCGGAGCGAGACCCCTGCCCGCAGCCTGGGAGGTTATGCGCCACAGTCCCCCTCTAGTTGGATTGTGGATGTGGCATTGCTTGGTGCTGGGACCCCTGGGCATCCCTACACATTAGTCCTCTTTCTTCTTAGCCTCTAGCTGGGACAGTTCCCACAGTGGGTTCCGGCAGAGCCCAGGGGAGACTCTGGCTCCCCTGATGGCCAAGTGTTGTCTCTCCTCTCTGCCTGCCAGCCCTCTCAGGATAGGAACTGTCCTTACCCTTCTTTGTGTTCCCTGGTAGACAGCATAGCCCTGTGCAGAGAGGGTATGAAGCACAAATGAGAAGCCCCACCAGTGGCTGGGTCTGCGACCCATGCCCTGGGTGGAGGGACAGGTCACCGTGTCCAGAGTCCCAGCTCTGCCCTGAGTATGCTATGACATCTTTGGCGAGTTATTTCCTCTCTGGGCCTTGGTGCCCATGACTGTGTGTGTGATCTCCAAGGACACTTTATGGCATGGGGTATTGTGCTCCTCAGACTGCTAGGTGTCGCATGTCCCTCTATGGTGGCTGCAGCCCCATTCCCTCTTCCTCACTGGGACATCTAGGGAGGCCCAGTAGACCTGGTACCCAGGCCTCCTAATACTAATGTAGCTTCCGCTACATTCAGAGAAGGGACGGTGTCCTGACAACCCAGTGTGGGGAAAACAACCCTGGCGGGTGCAGTGGAGCACACCAGGTAGTTCCCTGCGTGCGGGAGGCCGGGGGAGGAGGATCAGTTGAAACCAGGTGTTTGAGACCAGCGAGAATATAGCAAGCCCACCTTTTACAAAGAAAAAAAAAGAACCCAGGGACCCAGTATGGTGGCACCTGCAGGGCCATTGTGGCAACCTGTCATCTTCTAGGGGCTTTGCTGCCTGTCTTGTGTCTGGGGACGGCATAGTGGTTGAGTAACCCGCTGTGCTTCCGCTGCTACCATAGCTGCCATGTTTAGGCCCCAGCCTGGGAGCCGGTCGCTCACTCTTATACCTCACTGAGCTCCCATGACCCTCCTCGGAGGGCAGAAGTGCTGCTGTTTTTCAGTTTGCAGCAAAAGTGACTCAGCTGCCGAGAGAGTGGCTCAAGTTTTCACACGTTGTCTGTCCTCCAGATGTGTGGCTTGGGCCACGCTCTTCCCCTAGAGTTGCCCTGAGCCCTCTTCCTGTACAACTGAGTCCTAACTGAGCTGAAGAGATAGTGCTGTTACCTACACAGCTTAATGCAGGGCCAAACCACAGCCAGGGGAGTGTCTGCTGGAGGTTCGGCCAGCGGGATGTGGCCAGACACCAGGCCCCTGTCTCTGTCTTCCTCTCGGGTCCCTCTCCATGGGCTGGCTTTGTCTAGGGAGGCTGAAGAACACAGTGAAGGACTCACTGGTTTCCTGTCTCCTCAGAAGTGGGCTATTAGGCAGTTAGAGACTGGCCTGGTGGCCCTGTGTCAGGCAGGAGGCAGCAGAGCTCCTAGAAACTTGGGAACTGTGCGGCCTCTGCCTTCTATTTTGGAGCTCCTCTGTCCTCTGTGCCCAGATGCTTCCAGGCCCCAGCCTTGACCCTCAGATTTGAACTTCTTTGGGGTAGGCCTTGGGGAAAATCTTACCTGCTTGGGAAGATTTAAGCATTAGTAGCAAGCCCTATTGGGGATTCTTGACCCCAAACAGTGTCCTCACAGGTCCCAGCTGCTCATGTGATGCTGCTTGATGTCTTTACCCAGATTGTTGTTCCTTCCCCAAGGGGCTGTCACCCACGCGCACCCATAGTTGAGCCAGCTAGCCTCCTCTTTGAGAACCTCAAAAGCCCGTCTTCATCCCCGCCAAGCCTGTGGATGTCTGGGAAGCTGGCGGGCTACATTCCCCACCTGCTGCCTCTGTGTCCAGCTGGTGGGAGGCCAGGCCTCAGCCTGTGCCAGCCATATCTCTGGTCCTGGGTTCTAGCCCTTCCCAGATGGCATGAGATACACAGATCTGGGGACAAGAGAGGCAGCTGTTGGCATGTGCTGCCCACTCCCCGGGAGCTGCCGGGCAGTGTCTGCTTCCTGAGAATTGCTGGCAAGTCCCTGCCCCCACCCCACCAGACCCTGTGCTGTAGGCAGACAGTGGGCATCAGTGGCAGTACGTCCCCCCAGATGGCGAAGCCCCCAGCCTCTCCCCTGAAGGGGACCATGTGGCTGATGGTCTCTTTACTCACGGTACGAGAGCTGAGTGATGAGGAGAAAGGGTCAGCGGGAGCCAGATCCGACGGTGCCAGCAGCACAGAGGGAGGGTGTGGTCCAGTGTCTGCACCCCCACCCTGAACTCCAGCACCTTCCTCCCACCCGAGTCAGGAGCCCGGGGGATGTAATCGAGGGTGCTCTGCTCCACACTCTTCTGGAGGCCAGTGACACAGTGTGGCCTTGCAGCATGCAGTTCCGTGCTGGTGTGGTGCCGTGCACCCCTTTCTGCCTCAGCGCCGTGCAGTTCCGTGCTGGTGTAGTGCCGTGCACCCCTTCCTGCCTCAGCGCCGTGCAGTTCCGTGCTGGTGTAGTGCCGTGCACCGCTTCCTGCCTCAGCGCCGTGCAGTTCCGTGCTGGTGTGGTGCCGTGCACCCCTTCCTGCCTCAGCGCCGTGTAGTTCCGTGCTGGTGTGGTGCCGTGCACCCCTTCCTGCCTCAGCTTCCACTCTTGGCATCCTGGTCTTTTCACGGGCCACGGCGCGTCTCAGAACAGGGCTTTTGGGAACAACGCATTTGTGTGCTGTAGCCTGGCTTGCGTGGGTGCTAAGAGTTCCAGGGAAGAAGAGATGAAGACATTGCCCGAGTTCCCAGGTGCCACCCTGCTCGCTTCTAGCTCCAGTAGGCGCTGTGCCTTTGCTTCTCACTGGCAGGGCCTGGTTCTGGAACTCGGCACCGCTCTAATTGGGCCAGACTGGGGCAGCCAGGCGGGCGAGCAGATGCCTGGACCAAGGCACGTTTTGTGCACCTGCCAGTTGGTGGAGTGGTCCAGAAGATGCCAGACCCATTTCTGACTTTTGGGCCTCTACCAACGGAGGTGCCCAGGGGGTCAGGAAGGATGTCCTCAGAGCAGTTCCTGGGCTTCCACCCTGAAAGAGAAAGAGAGCTGACTTTTACTGCAGAAGAGATGATTTCCGTTTTCCTTTTTCTCAAACCTCTTGTGTGGTGTAGTAGAGGAAAGCATGTTGGGTCACAGCCCAGCTGAGGTGGAGGGAAGAGGAGCGAGGCGGGAAGGACTTGCCCTTGACTTGCCACACAAGCTTGGAACACCTCCCTGGGTCCTGGCCACCTGTAAACTGAGTAGGGTGGGAAAGGACTCTCTGCTGTGTCCTCTGTCCACCAGATGAATGAACTCAGAGCAACCACAGCAGTCAAGAAAGGGTGGTGGAGGTCCAGGCCGCACCCTCCAGACAGCTTTTGTTCCCATTGTAGGGGTGTGGGGACAGGCCTGTGATGCAGGGGGGGCGGCAAGGTCCGAGCTGCTGTTCCCTGTGGATGTAGCAGCTGGCGGAGGGTCTCGAGTTTTGTGCAGTGTGCTGGGCATTCTCAGAAGTACAGGAAGCACTGCGCTGCCCACCTCCCCATCTTTTGTGGGACAGAGCAAAGTGGGAGTTGGGGCTGTTTGGAACAACGTAGTGTTCTCCCCTCTCCTCCTCAAGTAGTGCCCGGCCATTCTGCCAGCTGGAGCCGCAGTGAGGGCGGAGGAGTCCGAGCTCAGTCCACATGCAGGGGTGTCTGGGTGGAGTGGTTAGCTTCCAGGATGGGCGTCCCAGGCTTATTCCTGGTTTCTGGGATGCTAAGGGGAGGGTCTGGGCCTGAGCAGTATAAAAGGAAGAGTGTGATTTGTTCAGGGCAGAGGACAGGCCCAACCTGCTGTGGGTCTGCACACAGAAGGTGCTGGCGAATATTGGTCATGGTGGGTCCACACATGGAAGGTGCTGGTGAATGTTGGTCATGGTGGGTCCACACACAGAACGTGCTGGTGAATGTTGGTCATGGTGGGCCCCCACACGGAAGGTGCTGGTGAATGTTGGTCATGGTGGGTCCACACACAGAAGGTGCTGGTGAATGTTGGTCATGGTGGGTCTGCACACGGAAGGTGCTGGTGAATGTTGGTCATGGTGGGCCCACACACGGAAGGTGCTGGTGAATGTTGGTCATGGTGGGCCCACACACGGAAGGTGATGGTGAATGTTGGTCATGGTGGGTCTGCACATGGAAGGTGCTGGCGAATGTTGGTCATGGTGGGTCCACACACGGAAGGTGCTGGTGAATGTTGGTCATGGTGGGCCCACACATGGAAGGTGCTGGTGAATGTTGGTCATTGTGGGTCCACACACGGAAGGTGCTGGTGAATGTTAGTCATGGTGGGTCCACACACGGAAGGTGCTGGTGAATGTTGGTCATGGTGGGTCTGCACACGGAAGGTGCTGGTGAATGTTGGTCATGGTGGGCCCACACACGGAAGGTGATGGTGAATGTTGGTCATGGTGGGCCCACACACGGAAGGTGATGGTGAATGTTGGTCATGGTGGGCCCACACACGGAAGGTGATGGTCAATGTTGGTCATGGTGGGCCCACACACGGAAGGTGCTGGTGAATGTTGGTCATGGTGGGTCCACACACGGAAGGTGATGGTGAACAGTGGCCATCGCATGGCCATTGGGCTTATTGAGAAGCCATCTTGGGAAAGACCAAGGGCTTGTTCTCGTCCTGGTCATGAGCAGTCAGGGCTGTGTCAGAAAGGATTTGATATCGGCCCTTAGACTTGGCTAACTCAGAGCCAGAGAGGGGAGCTTCAGTTACCCCTGCTCCCGACGACGGAGTACTTTGCCAGCACGCCTGCCTCACTAAGGAGAAAGTGACCCCTCCAGCCCTACCGTTAACAAGTGTCAGCCAGCGTGGGGCAGGAGGCGGACCCTATAGACATCCAGAGATCTATTCTGCTTCTGCTTCTCCAACACCCTAAGGCAGGAACAACCATAGGAACCCTGAGATGATGTCAGAACCAGGTGAGGGGCAAGGCTGCAGAGCCTCCTCAAAGACAGACATGGCACCCAGAGATGCCTTCAGAAGACACAGGGTCTCCAGTGTGCAGAGAATATCCATGAGGAACCCAAAGGGCACATGCTGTGAGCCTGCCCAGTCCCATCTCACTCATTCCCTCTGCCCTCTCTTTCTACTTTGGTCATCCATTTGGAAGCCAGGCTTAACTTCCGGATATCAGCCTGGTTGAACCATGGTACTTATAGAGCCAGTCCTGCTCCAATTGATTGCTCAGTACCAGGCCAGGTACATAAAGCCCTGCCCTTCCCCCACACTTCCCTGCTGCTGGGCACACAGACTCGGGGACCAGGGTGCGCAAGGGGAAGCTGACCTGCCATCCTGTAGAGATGCTTCTGGCCAACTTCCTGCCCGTGGGCTTGTATTGCCTGCATGTGGCAGTGCGTGCGCTGCACGGTGCTGGAGGGAAATGCAGCAGGGCATGCAGGATGACTGATCAGAAGACTGCATCCTAATCGAATGATGGACTGCCTGCCTGCCTGCCTGCCTGCCCCTCGCATGCAGACCAGCTTCAACTCTGGATTAGAGCAGCCGCCACTTGGTTTTAATCGTGGAGCTAATGGTTCCCTGAGTGCCTCCTCCTTGGTACTGTCTGTCCCCTGGGGATGATCTGATGAACTCCTCCTCAAGGAGACACTCACTTTCCTTGCTGCCGTTCAGACTTCGGTCAAGGTGCTCCTGTCTCTTGGTGCATGCCCCGCTGCTTACCTTTGACACTGTTCTGCCTTCCCTAGTCAGAGTGCAAGAATCTCTCATGGGCCGGGCACTGGGGAGGGCTGGCAAGGGCTGACAGTCAGGTGTATAGTAGGACTGCCAGCCAAGGACTTCCCGGGGACAGCTGGTACTCTGGTCTGACTTTGACTTTGAGCAGCTATGCCTGCCTGGATCTGTCTTTCCCCTCTGCCTGTGCCTGGGCTGCTGCGCGGCTGGGCCCAGCGTTCCTGTACGTGGCCCTTCTCCCCTCTGCCTGTGCCTGGGCTGCTGCGCGGCTGGGCCCAGCGTTCCTGCATGTGGCCCTTCTCCCCTCTGCCTGTGCCTGGGCTGCTGCGCGGCTGGGCCCAGCCTTCCTGTACGTGGCCCTTCTCGCCTCCTCCCGGGCTCCTCTGTCAGTCCTTGCCTGTCCTACCCAGCCTCTGGGTTTCAGCTCTGCCCTTTGATGATACTGCCTTATGTTTATAAAGTGCCTTTTCAGTTTTCTGAGAATTTTCACATCCATGGTGATGTTCACTTCTAACAGTACTCCTGTGTGGTGGGATAGTTCATTCAGGCTTCTGGTGATAAAACTGGAAAACAAAAATGATTAAGCCAAGGTTTGATTGCATCCCTGTTCCCAAAGGCTGTGACTTTGAGGTGTCACAGGATGTGGCCCAGGCCATTTCTCATGCACACCTGTGTCTCTTACATCTTCTCTTCTTGATCCTTCAAATGTGTTTCATCGTCTTTCTTCATTCTCTTTAATTGGCTTAGTAGTGGGTGTCCCATCTGTCTATCTCACAGTCCCCATCCATCCCACCTGTTCCCTCACTCTGGGTTCTGTCCTGATCTCCGTGCTCCCCCTCACTCTGGGTTCTGTCCTGATCTCCGTGCTCCCCCTCACTCTGGGTTCTGTCCTGATCTCCGTGTTCCCTCTATCTCCTAATTCATCTGGCCTGCAGGTGCCATGTCCTTCCCAAGGCTTCAGCCATATTAACAGCTGTGCCTCACACAAGATGCCACCACTTTCTCTTAGAAGCCAAGAGTTGGTGCTCCTCCACCCGAGTCACCTGGGCCTCCAGCCTTGGCCCCCTCTCTAGGTGACCTCAGGCACACTGAAGATCACACTCTGTACTGTTCTCGTACTGTTCAGTCAGACTTACTTCGTCCTCTTCTCTGTCCCAGCTCCCCCCGAGTCCTCACGGTGACCCATAGGAAGAGCTCCCATGCCATCTCCTGTCCCACCTCCTTCTCTGCAGTCAGGATTTCTTCTAGACCAGTGATCTGTGCACATGTTACAGGCCCATCTCCTTGAAGCCTCCGTCTCAGCTTCCCTTTCTGCTGTGGAACTTCAGATTTCCTTTCTACTGTGGAGCTTTCCAAGCTCCGCGGGGATGGGGATCTTTGAATGACCCTCGCACATTCCCTTCTTTCCTGTCTCCCATAATCCTTAGCACTCTTCACTCGGGCCGTAGTTGTGTGCTTAGCCAATATCCCGAAGACAGGGTCTCTTCCTGAGCGGTCTTCCAGGTAACTGTGGAGTGCAGATCAGCTGCTTGTGAAGCCTCTCATTTAACAGGTACCATCCTAGGGCATCACATAAAACATTAGTTAACTCAGTCCTCAGGTCATCCCGAGGAACAGACTTCCTTACCTTCATTTATGAGTGTGGTCATGTGATTGACTTGAAGCCTCAGAGGTGATGGGGCTGGGCTTGAACGTTGGGTATCTGTCAGTTCAACCCTGCATGCTGCCTTTGCCACACTTTTAGGATGAGTGCTGCTGACTGCTGCTTGTCCTTAAACCATGCACGAGGCAGGGCTGGCTTAAAGGATTTCATTGTAAACGGCTGCCCATGCTGGGGTGACAGTCCCTTCATGGGTAGTAATGGTGGGATGCCTTCTACAAGGCCGTTGATGAAGGTCAGACATGCCCGGGCGTCCCTGAAGCCCTCCCCGTTTTGATGGCTTTCCCACCGCGGGTGTGTCTGTTCCCTTGATCTTAGTCATGTTTTCAGCAGTGCTACCTTCCTGGTAATGAGGCCCCTGCCTTTGTCCCTGTGAAAAGCTGGCCTGCCTTTCACTCGTCCTCAGATGGTATTTGCTGGCTTCAAGAAATGCTTAAGGTTCTATTTCCAGATCTGTTAGGCAGGGCTGTGCTCACAACTGCCGTGTCCTTGTCCTTCATGATTCTGCAGACTTTGATCTAACCTCCACCAGCCCTGCTTTTCCATGGTGGAATCCGAGGCTCTTTAAGAGTCACCCTGGTACCTCACTTTTCCATTTGTCTTGTAGTGTCTGGTGTGTTTCGTGTGTGAGATGGATCTCCCCGTTACAGTCAGGGCACTCAGAACATGGGGGCTCTATCCCTCTCCCCAGTATCCACCTGTGTCCAGAACACCCCAAGACTATCCCACTGGTCAGAGCGCCACAAGAAGCAGAAGCCCTGTCTCAGCGTTGTGCCCACAACCAGGCTAGCTTGCCCATGCTGATGTCAGCTTGTTGGCAGCCACACACACCATCCTGGGATGGCAGCCCAGGGTGCCACCATCTGTGACTCGGAGCCCTTTTCTGGTGCCATGACAGAGTGCCTGAGGTATGTGGAGCTCGGCTCCCAGCCCTCTGTGGCTGCTGTACGCTTCCAGGTCTGGGAGATGGCGAGGTTGATGGTGGTACCTCTTAGGCTGCCCTAGAGGAGGTGCATGGATCTGGGGGGACCTGCAGAGAGAAGAGGGGTGGGGATCCTCTATTCATGCACTTGTGCTACCCCCATCTTTATCCCCTCTCCTCCCTAACCCCAGTCCATCTCCCAGGCTTTGAGAGTTCTCTTGGGCATAGAAGCAGAACTACAGAGACCTGAGCCTGAAGGAACTCTCAAACCCGTCAGGGGGAGAGAGATGAGAGAGAAGAGAGATGCTGTGTGTGTATGAGGGTCCCCAGATATCTGAAAGAGGAGGGAGCAGGTTGGCAGGCTGAGTGGCTGATCTTGACTGATGATGGGTAGGTTTGAAAGAAGGGAAGGGGGCCTGGAGCGATGGTTCAGCTGTTAAGACACTTGTTGCTCTTTTAGAGGACCTGAATTTGGTTGCCAGCACCTACATGATGGCTAACAGTTGTCCATAACTCCAGTTCCAGGAAGACCCAACATCTTCTTCTGGCTTCTATCAGCCTTGTTCAGCATTGTACAACATGGATGCACTTATATACATGCAGGTGAAACACATACATTAAAAATATTTTTAGAAAAATTTTAAATGAAGAAATGAGGGGGAAAGTTGGTTTCCATTTTTTTAAAAAAAGGATTTTTGATACAAAGTATTACTATGTAGCCCAAGATGGCCTTGGACCGGAGCCTCCTGCCTCTGCCTCCCAAGAGCTGATGTAGGTACGCACCGCAACACCGTGCCTAGTAAGAAGCTGATTGTTTTAAGACTTATTATTTTATGTGTATGAGTGTTTAGCTTGCCATGTATGTATGTATGTATGTATGTATGTATGTACGTACGTGTACTGCATGCATGCATGCCTGGTGCTTGTGGAAGTCAGAAGAAGATTTTAGATCCCCTGGAGTTACAGACAGGTGTCTAAAATCTTCTTCTGACTTCCACAAGCACCAGGCATGCATGCAGTACACATACGTACGTACGTACGTACATACATACATACATACATACATGGCAAGCTAAACACTCATACACATAAAATAATAAGTCTTAAAACAATCAGCTTCTTACGAGCCACCATGTGGGTGCTGAGAACTGAACCCAGGTCCTCTTCAAGAGCAGCTCTTAACCGCTGAGCCCTCTCTAGCCCCAGAAGTTGGTTCTTTTTTATTTTTTAAAAAAAATTTTTTCTTTTATTTATTTCTGTATGTGTATCAATGTACTGTCTGCATGCAGGTCTGTGCACCCGTGTCGTGCAACGCCGCGGAGGTCAGAAGAGGGTCTTGGATTCCCCTGGAGCTGGAGTTCTCCTGGAATTGGAGTTTCAGACGGTTCTCAGCCGCCATGTGGGTGCTGGGGATCGAACCCGGGTCCTCTGTAAGAGCGGTCGGCGCTCTTAACCGCTAGGCCATCTCTCCAGCCCTTGGTTCTTTTTTAAAAAAAAGTTTGCTTCTGATTATAAGCTAGTGTGCAGCCATGGGAGAGTGCTGGGAAGAACTGGCACGTGCGAGATTGGGATGAGTCAGAGCCATTCACAGTGCTGTCCTCCAGACGGATGCTTCTCACCTGTTCTGTTACAGGTGTGTGTGTGTGTGTGTGTGTGTGTGTGTGTGTGTGTGTGCCTTGCTTGCAAAGGATGCTTTTAATTTTAAGGACAGAGCATTGGTCTCACATAATGAGCACAGTTACTGTGACTACACCATCCCTACTGCACTCAACATCTGTGCCCAAGGCCAGGGAGATGGCTCAGTCCGTGAGGTGCCACCATAAGCGTGAGAACACGAGTTCTACTCCTCAGCACCCATGTAAAAATCCCAGGGAGGTGGTGCGTAATTATAATCCTAGCACTGGAAAGGCTAAGGCAGGAGGATGCGTAGAGCTTGCTGGCCAGCAGCCTAGCCAAATCAGTGAGCTCCAGGTTTAATGAGCGAGCCTATCTCAAAAAATAAAATGGAAGGGCTAGAGAGATGCCTAGGTAGTTAAGAGCACTTGCTGCTCTTGCAGAGGTCCTGGGTTCCATTCCCAGCACCCACAGGACAGCTTGCAACTGTCCCTGACTCTGAAGTCAAGGAGATCCTGGCGCCCTCTTCTGACATCCACAGGCATTGCATGATGTTGCTCGCTTGTGCGCATGCAGGCAAAACACTCATCAACATAAAATAAAAATAACTAAATTAATTTATTAAAATAAAAATAAGGTGGAGAGCAATTGAGAAAGACCCCTGAGATAGACCTCTTGTCTCTTCTTATATTCAGACATACACATACAAAACCAGCTCCTGTATTCAAACATACACATACAAAACCATCCTCGTTCCTGGCCACAGCCCAGGCTTTCAAGGCCTGCTCCTTTGGTTCCCATTCAGTTCCTGTGAGCACTGTGTCCCCGAACCCTTCAGGGCTGGTGAAACTGGAGAGGGTGGAGCCGTTGGTCAGGCTTCGGTAGCAGGTGAGGTGTAGCCCTGTGTTGGAGGGCGTGTGTGGCAACAGAGGGGAAGCCCATTCCAGGCTGAGGAATGGCACGCAGGAATGTTCATCTGTGGCAGGTGCTGGACTGTGAGCTTCTGCCGGGGTCAGGAGACACACCAGCCCCCCGAGCTCCCCCCCAGTCCCATGTCCTTATATGGCAGTCCTTACATAGCTGTCCTGCACTCCCAGAGCCCAGGGTGGAGACAGAACCCCTCCTCCTGTACACACTCGGGGCCCTGGCCAGCCCAGGATCAGCTTGTCATCGCAGCCCCAGTCAGCTGTTGGATTGGGAAGCGTTCCCTCCTCCAGCGTTCTGAGATGAGCAGCCAGAAATACAACCCTCCTGTTTGGCAAAAGCGCAGGATTTTGGCAAACTGCCTTGTGGCCTATTTTAGACTGAAGGGAGCGGGGGGCGGGGGTATCTCTGGGGCTGAGGCCAGGACCTTCTCTTTGCAGGGCTGAGCAGGCTGCTGCAGGTTTGTCCTCTTTCTCCAAGAACTATTCTAAGGGGTGGGTCAAGGGTGGGAGATGACACTGTTTCAGGGGGATCTGCAAGAAGGATTTAGGAATTACATGGCAAGGCCTGAACTACAGTTTGGAGAGCCGGTTTGGAGATCTTTCAGTGGATGCCTGTGTGGCTATGGCAGTGGGAACATACAAACTTGTATTTGGACTGTCTCATGGACTCTCCCATCTAGAAAACAGGCTCACTGAACCGCTCCACCCTCCAGAGGTACTCCTATGACTTCAGGGGGTGGCTCATTTTCTGCAAAGCCTACCCTGAGCTGACACCAGTTCCCGAGAAAAACCAATAAAAAGAGGACAGGAACAAGGCAATAAAGGCCATTTGATGCTGACCGGTGCCTCCTGGGTCAGAGAACAAAGTAATAATGATAACTCGTGAGGGTCCCGGAGTTGCCTGGTGCTTCATTTCTGGACTGCAGACCTGAGCTGCTGAGCTTCTGCTTAGATGAGCTCCTTAATCTGTCTGAGTAGATGGCATGCATGGTGGAGATGTTACCCTGAGGGCCAAGGTGAGGATGCTCTGAGCACAGGTGGAAGGCACAGGTGGAACCTGTAGAAACCTGCAGTGATGCCACAGCTCAGGATACAGGGACTGGGGTAGAAACCCACACTCCCTTCTGGGTCTCCATCATTACCCCGAGGACCTGATTTTGAAGGTGACCAGGAGGTATTCATTCTGGAAGGGGGTTAGGAAAGGATCAAAGCAAGTCAGCTCTCCAGGGCAATGTGTTCTTGGGAATGTTCCTGTCTGCTGTGTGTTAGCCGAGTGCTAGATCCTTTAGCCCCTAGCACCCATGGGACTCTTAGAAAGCCCAGCTGTGTGGGGGCAGCTTTGGGAATTCTGATGCCTTCAGGGAAGTAGAGGAACCTGAACAATGGGGTCAAAAAGGCGGGACAGTCCTTGCTCCAGTGGTGCATAGACTACCAGTCCTCCCGCTAAGAGCCCTAGGTGGTGTCTGGCACATCGCCATCCTATAAGCAAGGGTGACAGCAGCAGCCATCCCAGAAGCCTCTGCTCTGTTCAGCCCCATCTCCTTCAGACCCCAGCTTTTCTCTCACACCGTTTTCATGCGCCCTCTTTTCGTGCGCCCTCTTTTTGCCCCCCCCCACGCTTCCTTGTCCTCTTTCCTACACCTGACATTGAAGCCTAAGCAGAGATGCAGAGATGGGAGGGAGACTCCTGCAAGTAGGCAGAGACCTGGACAGCAGTTTCCAGCAGCAGCACACCCCCCCCCCACCCCGGGTGGGGCTTGTGGAGTCTCCTAAACTACCCTGAGCCCTCAGGCTACACAGCTCAACACATTCCAATACCACAGGACTCTCGGTGTTCTCTGTCTCTCCTGAGCATGGTGACAGCAATAAGGATGATGTTGACACTGTCAGTGTCTAAGGCCTGTAGAATATGGACCCAGCATAGTTACTTGAAATTGTTTCTGTATTCACCTGCTTGAGCTTTGTGATGACACTGAAGAGGGGATTACTGTCAGTGACTCCACTGAAAACAAGAAGAGGAGCCATGGATGACTGAGTTGCTAGGGGCTCTGCTTCCAAGCATGCCCTTCCCTGTCCTGTCCCTTTGTGCCCCTGGGCGATCCATTAACAGTGACGGCATGTGAAGCTGTCTCTCTGCAGTCTGGACCCACTCACTGCATGGGGTGGACGCTTCATGCAAGTGTAGATGTTGACTGTTGAGCAAACTATTTGTCAGTTTCTAGGGGACAGAGGGAGAGGCTGGCCAGAGGACAACAGCTGCCCCATCACCAGGAGAGCTACTCTGCTGCCTTCCTGCCAGCCTGTGCGGTTCCTCTGCAGCTGTCAGCTCCCCTTTGTCCCCCAAGAACCCAGAGTTATAGCTTGTACTCAGGAGAGGAGCAAGGTTGGGTGGCTGGGCTGCAGGGGCCGCTAGTTCAGGGACACTCAACCTTGAGGCTTCCGGTGCGGCCCTGTCCTGCCAGCGTCAGGCTTTTTATAGAGGCTGTGTTAGACCTGGGTTTGAGTCCCTCAGCAGCTGAGTCGCCCGCCTGTGGCCACATCGCATGACAGGAGTGGCCGATCAGGGCAACTGAAAAGGAAACAAATGGCTGTGCCCGACCCAGCGCCATTATTAAACTTTTCTCTAGTGCCTGCTTCCCACTCAGACTTTGGCCACCATATTCGTGAGGCTGTCCCTGGGCCACCCACATATGATATGGCCACAGTGAGAAGACAGCACTGGGGCCTTGGTTCCAGAAGCCACCAGTGATGTCCTGCTTTCAGAGGCTGGAGAGTGACAGGTTTTCAGACCGAACATCTTGTGGAATCTAGAACAAAACAAAACTGTAGATGCTACCTTTAAAAATATTTCTTTAGGGCTGGAGAGATGGCCTAGCAGTTGAGAGCGCCGACTGCTCTTGCAGAGGACCCGGGTTCGATCCCCAGCACCCACATGGCGGCTGAAAGCCGTCTTTGACTCCAGTTCCAGGGGAATCCAACGCCCTCTTCTGATCTCTGAGGCATTGCAGGACACGGGTGCACAGACCTACATGCAGACAGTACACTCATACAAAAATAAATAAAATTAAAAAAAATAAAAGTATTTCTTTGTTTTTATTTTATATGCATGAGTGTTTTGCCTGCAAGCGTGTAAGTGTACCATGTGCATGCACGCAATGCCTGCAGAGGCCAGAAGGGGGCATTACTTACCCTGGAACTGGAGTTAGCTGCATGTGGGTCCTGGGAACTGAACTCAGGTCCTCTGGAAAAGCAGCCAATGTTCTTTGTTGGCTGAGCCATAGCTGCTCTTGCCCCCAGCACTTTTTGGGGGGGGCGCTCTTTTTGAGACAGGGTCTCCCTGTAGTCCCAGCTGGCCTGGAGCTCGCTATGTAGACCAGGCTGTCCTTGAACTCACCAAGATCTACCTGCCTCTGCCTCTCTAGTGTTGGGATTAAAGGTGTGTGCCACCACACCTGGATATCCAGCACCTCTTTTTAAAGGTCGCCCAAGACATAAGGTAAGTATCTTTTAGTCACACATCGGGTGATACATATGCTAGCCAGTAAGTGCATTTGGAGAGCTGGGCAGAGTTCAGAATTCCTCTAGTGCGCATTGATCCCATGGAGATAGTAGGGTCTGTAGAGGTAATGGGTGGACCAGGTGGGAGCTCAGCTGGACCACCCTGGGCGTATGGACCCTAGGAAGCCCAGGGAGCGTGCTTCGCTGCCTCCCGTGAGTTGAGGCAGGCTGCTAGTCGGTCACTCACTTCTTTGTGGAGGTACCTCCTGCCCTCAGGGATAGATTTGCTCCCCTGTACTCCTCCGTCCTCACTCACAGCCTTTCACTCCTCCACATGGCTTCAGACTTGGACTGTCAGGGGCCAGGGAGGTGATGAGGAGATGAGAAAGAAGAGAGGGGGAGCTGGAGAGGATGGGGCGCCCTGCCCTTCGACCCAGTGCTGAGCTGGTAGAGACCCTGCAGGAGCCAAACCACATTCACAGGAGGCCTGGGGTTTTGAGGAGTTACCCCAGAAAAGTCGGGCCCTGCTGAATGTGGCTGCCCCACGTTGGTGATGCCCCAGAGAAGCCATCTCCTGTGAGCCCCCACTGGGCAGCCTGGATGGCAGAGTCCCTGAGGCCAGCACCACAGGCCTGGTGCTCAGCAAGGCCCTGTGCTGTGGTAGGTGGTGTCTCCTTCCCCCAGAAGGCGGGGTAGGCCTGGAGAGAGGGAGTGTAAATAAATAGCAGATGACGGCAGTGAGAGCTGCCCCTAGCGTGATGTCAATTTGGGGACTGCCCTGGTTGGGGTGGGAGGGATGGCCAAGGTTAAATTCAGCTTCGTTGGCCGATTGGCATTTCATGAACTGGGTGCTAATCCCTTCAGGAGGTGGGATAAGCCCCCCGCAGCTCCTCTGATCTTGACTTTAGAGGCCAGGTTAAATCTTTGGGGGAACTCTAGAAAGGCCTTAAAGTCACGAGCTTGACCAGGTCTGAAATAGAGCTGCAGGCCTTGCGAGGCCTCCTCAGGGTTGGCTCCTGAAAGCCCGCGATGGACTGTGTCTCCGTCCCGTCAGCGCGAACTGCTGAGGACAGCTCTAGAGTGAGAGAGTGCAGCCGCATCTCGCTGGGGAGTAGTGGAGACCCAGGGAGACCTGGGCAGGGAGTGGGCGCACAGTGCCGGTCAGGCAGTGCAGAGAATGGGCCTGCTTTCTGTCAGGCCTCTCACAGTCTGAGGACTCAGGACCCCCTCTCCACCAGGTTGTTGGGCCTCTAGTGCCCTTCTCCAGCCTGGCAGGCCAGGGTAGAAGGCATCTATCTTGCACCTCCTGCATCATCCCAGCCAGGAAGAGGCAGTGTGCCCCTATGTGTGCACTCCCCAGGTTCCTGGGGCAGCACAGGGTGGCCGCTGGTTTTCGCCTTGACTCTTCCTTATATCCTCCTCTCAGTGCTCCACTCCCTGCTGGGATGGTCAGGCCACACTGTGGCTCTCTTAGAACCTATCCTTTTCAGGACCGTAAGGCCTGGTCCCTGTGGAGTGTCGCAGCCACCGTGCAGCGTCCCCCTGGGCAGCCCTCTGTTTTATGGCTGCATCTCCCTGCTGCGTGCACTCCCCCATTGCTGTGCTAAGATGTCCCAGATCAGCGCCTGCTCGCTCCATGATAGACTCAACTAGCTGAAGCTGGTGGAGACACAGCAGGATAAACTATGCCCGCACGCTCTCCTGTTCAGGCTGGGCCCCTCCGCAGCCATGCCGTCCTTCCTAACTGTCTCATGTGACAAGCTTAAAGACCTTGGGGACTTGGGACAGAGGACTCCCATTGCCCAGGCCCGAGGTGGGTGCTCCTCACCGGAGCAAGATGTGGCACAAGGCCAGGCACCTTGCTGACCTTGCAGGATGCTGGGATGGGGAAGGCTGTCCTTCTAGGCAGAGGCCTGATGTGGACAGGTGGATGGGGTAGGTAGGCAGAAATGCTCCTCGTCATTTTTGCTGGAATAAAGTAGTTTGCCGAAGGATATGCTGGGAGACAAAGCCATCCATTCATGGAGGAAACCGAAAGGCTCAAAGTGACTCCTTTGAGATAGGGAGGGCAGGTCTAGGTCATAGTGGGAGGAAGCAGGGCAGGGGTCTCGGGGGCCTTTCTGGCCCTGCAGGTGGCTCTTCACCTTCAGTGGGCAGCCTTGAAGGCCAGGGTCCCATGCGTCCCTGGGTCACTAGTTGCTGTTTGCCACTTGAAACCAACATGTCAGGTCATGTCATTGAGGATATTTATTCTTCCATATTTTTCTCCCCATTAAGTCTGGGGGGAGTTTGGGAGGATCTTAGGACCCAAGCATTGCTGAGTGAGCCCCCCATACCATGCCCTGTCCCACCCTTAGGTATCTCTTGGCTGAGAACTAGGAGCCCACTTGGGGCCAGAGTCTCCCTAACAGCCCCTCACAGACACCTGGCTGCATGGCCCCATGAGCTCCTGGCCTCAGAGGCCTCTGGTGGCATCACCGTGTCCCCTCCAGCCCAGACCCTGGGGATGAGGTGACTGGTACATAGCAATGGAGACACTGAGGCAGCATCTAGAGCACCAAAGGGAACTGATTTTTTTTTCACAGAGTGGTACTGCTCCCAGCAGCCTTTGGGTCAACACTGGCCTGTGAAATTAGTTCAGTTATCTCCATATAAGTGAGGTATTTAGGCACAGAGAGTTTAAGTCATTTGCTTTCCTAAGGTTACACAGCCAGGCCAAGTATTTTAATTTGCCCGAGTCCCTTGATTTCCTGGCCCGTGTTTCTTCTTATTCTTCTTCGGTAGTCTTCTGCACCCTGCAGCATTCTCTCTGCTGTAAGTTGGCTCTCTGCTACCATCCGCAGGATCTGGACTATGCTCTAGAAGTTTGATCCACATGCATTAAATGTCACTTGGAAAAAAATTCTCAAGAACAGGGATTTCTAAGTCCTGACACCTTCCCTCCACTCATGTCCAGGGGCTTATTGAGAGTTCGCCAGGTACTTGGTACAGTGCCTCGCCCAGGAGGATGCTCAGGGAATGTGCTGTGGAGCTCAGCTCCCATGGGACTCACATTAATATGACAGACAGACAGACAGCAATAAACAGATGGAGTGGATGCAAGGAAAAGTCATAGGATAGGAGTTAGCTAGCCTTGGAACTATCCAAGAAAGGATATTCTGGACAAAGGAAATGCCACGTGCAAAATAGATCTCCGCTAAGAACAGCGGAGATGGGAGGCGAGGAAGGCAGGGCCAACTGCGCAGCCTGTAGAAGAGACTGGGATTTCGTTCTGAACGACAGGAAGAATGACAGGAGAGATTCAGGCCAGGACCACCTGGCTGCCCCACGGAGAACAGGTTTTAGGGGGGTAAGGGTGGCAGCTGGGAGAACAGGACATGGTTGCAGAGTTCAAAGGAGGGTGGTGACGGGTGGAGGCGGAGGGAATGAATGGATTGGTGTGTGAATCAGCTTTGCGTTGCTACAACAAAATACACAATGTAATTACCTCATAAAGAGAAAAGGTTTAAAGGGTTTAAGGAGTTCAAGACCAAGACTTAGCTTTGGGTCTCTGGTGAGGGTGCCAAACGGCAGTGGCAGGGCCTGTGTGTTGGGGCACAGTGTTCACATCACAGGCCAGGAAGCAGAGAAAGCAGTCCCTTTCACAGTCCCTTTCAAGGGCACACCCTTATGACTTGACCTCCCACTACACCCTCACTTGCTAAAGGTACAAAGCGCCTTCCAGTAGTGCTGCCCTGGGGACAGAGCCTTTACAGATGAACCTCTGAGAGGACATTGATCAAAGCCATCACAACTGAAGATGGGCATTAGGAACACCAGGCCTTCTAACGATAATGTGGGAGTCCCTAGAGGCCCTTGGGGTTCACTGTGACTGGAGCATGAAGATTTCTTCTGGTAGTCCAGACAGTGTAATATGTTCATGAAGTGTCCAAACCAAGTTACCAAGGAGGCCAGTGGAGGCACAGGTCTGCAGCCTGGAGACACAGTGCCCTGCTTCTGCTAGTAGTCATCAGGTGGAGCAGCCCCACAGAGTGCCGAGATCCCATGAGGTGAGGACTCTGCTAGATACAGTTCCCAGCAGAGTTCGTGCTTCGTCAATAACTGGAAACAAAGCAAGATGATCACACAAATGAACAGCACAGGAAGTCATCAGCTGTTCCATTTTCACACACCTTGGGGTTTAGGATTTGTTCCCATGGGTCAGTGAGATTTCTGCTGGGGAAGAGAAGATTTGTGGATGACCTTAGGATTCGTAGAGGGGCTTGCTAGACCCTCAGGGTCCTTAACAGCATAGCAAGTGCCTTTTCCCCAGGCACCAGCTGGGCCAGACCAGAACAATATGTTCCTTGTACGGCCTCAAACTCTGGGAGTTCACCTCTTGTGAAAACACGGCTCAACTAGAAACAAAAGCTCCTGGACCTATTAGCAAGGAGCTTCTAGGAGAGTCACGGTAAGCAAGACACAGGCTACCTGCAGGGCTGGCTCGGGCAATCCTACAGCAAGCACGTGCATGGCTGTAGGCCAACATGTATTGGTGCTTTGAGGGTCAGATGCTTCCTAGCACATGGCAGGGAGTGGAGGTCACTAGCCTTCCACAGAGGTGAAGGCACACTGGTGTGGGAGAAAGGAAACGAAAATGGGCAAAGACATGGTGAGTATTCCCAGAAGGATCAGCACTCTGGGTGGCAAGGCAGTGCAGCAGACTTAGTAGAAAGGACGACTTCCTGGTGGAACTTGTGAACAGACACACCAGGCCTCATGAGGGGCTCAGACCACATCCTGTGGCTGTAGGATCTTCCAGGGTTGTGAAGGTGAGGCATAACCTGCTCCACACAGGATTGTCTAGAGGTTGTGGCTGGTAGGGATGAAACATGGAGCTGGGTGCAGGGAATGGAGAGGAAGCAGGTAAAGGTGATTTGCAAGGATGTGGCCCAAGGATTTGGAGGTAGATGAAATATGAAGGTCTGATAAAGACAGTACTAGTCGACAACACATATGAGCCTTTACTGTTTTGGGCTGTGCTCGCATTCTAAGAGTAATAGAATGGTCCTATTTAACCTCACAGTGACCTTCTAGTAAAGGACTATATATTTTGGAAGGGTTGCATTATAACCCGCTTTACAAATGAAGACTTGGTTCTTAGAAGTCAGCTCACAGAGTTCATTTGTTCAGGAGTCCAGCTAGAGTTCAGAGCCCAGGCGTTGAGTCCAGAGCTCCATATCTACCACTAGTCCTGGGTCTAGACTTTGTTTCCCAGAAAGAAGACTAGATGGAGAGACACATCCCAGAGAGAGGGACAGTGGAAGAAAAGAATCTTTCTGTTTCTTTTGTTTTTTATGAGACAGGGTCTTGCTTTGTAGCACAGGCTGGCTTTGTAGCCCAGGCTGGCCTCAAACTTACAGCCTTCCTCCTGCCTCAGCTCCTCAAGTGCTGAGATTGCAGACACACCCCACCATGCCTGGGGAGAACACATTTTCAGGAGATGACACACCTGATTCAGAAGCCCATGTGATGTGACATGAAACACTGGTGGTCAGTGCAAGCAAGAAGCCTGGGCCTCTTGACTGCCGGGCAGCACGACCACCCGCAAAGGACACTGCGGCCCCCTTCCTCCTGAGGGGCTGGGAGGGAACCTGGGGCTGCTCGTGCACCCAGTGCAGGTGGCAAGATCCTGGCACAGTCTGTTCTAGCGCCCACATGACATGCCAAAGAGTAGAAATGTGGAGCAATGCATGACTGTTAGGACCCTCATGGGGGAATGGGGAGTGAAGAAGGAGGAGGAGGGGTTCCTGGGACCTGTACTTGATCCGGGGTCCCATGTGAGTGAGCTTGATCCTGAACTCAGAAGTAATCGACAAGATTTATATCCAGGGTATAATTAGCAGTGTTGATTTAATGTCATTGTGGCCTGAATCTTTGCCAGCTTGTGTGTGTGTGTGTGTGTGTGTGTGTGTGTGTGTGTGTGTGTCAGTAGGTGGTACCTGAAGTAGGACAGTAGATTGGTCTCGGAACTTTTCCAGGGGGCCTGAGTCCAGGTGTGTCTTGGAGCCCCAGTTTCCTTAGCCAGGGAATCTGTATGCATTTAGATGTTGCTTCACAGAAGGTTGGGAGCAAGTGCCAGCACAGGCTCAGGCTGCCTTAGTTGGCACCTGCTGGAATCATTACCTTCCTGCTCCCTTCCCTGAGAAAAATGGGGCCATCTTTCTTTTTTTAAATTTCTTTTTTTTTTATTTAATTTTATTTATTTCTGTATGTGTATGAATGTACTGTCTGCATGCAGGTTTGTGCACCCGTGTCGTGCAATGCCGCGGAGGTCAGAAGACGGTCTCGGATACCCCTGGAACTGGAGTTCTCCTGGAATTGGAGTTTCAAGACGGTTTTTGGCCGCCATGTGGATGCTGGGGATCGAACCCGGGTCCTCTGCAAGAGCAGTCAGCGCTCTTAACTGCTAGGCCATCTCTCCAGCCCATGGGGCCATCTTTCTAAGGGAGGGCCAGGTTCCAGCCTCCTGGCTCTGTAGACAGGTCACTTAGCCTCGGCACCTCAACCTGCTCACTGAGAACTGGGCTGCCAGCAGTGTCTTCCTTGTCCATCTGGGGACCGGACTGACAGACGTGAAGGCACAGACCTTGGGCTGGAAGGAGCTCTGGTTACCCTTTCAGCCTTTTGTTGTACAGAGGGTAATATCAGGGCTCAGAGAAAGTCTGTCGGCTTGCCCTGGGCCACGCAGCTGCTGAGCAGCGTGGTCAGTGCTCTCTGGGCATTACCTGGAGGCCCACCTGTCTTAGCTCGTAAACATATGAGGACACGTACTTCTCCCTTTGTGATGGTGGACAGGCAGATGGCCCTTCTCCTGCCATATGCTGCACCCGTTGGGGCATCCGGGGCTGGAGCAGCTTGTGCACCAGGGCATCGGATAAGGAGGTGCCTGTTGCCCAGCCTCACGCTTGTCTGGCTGTGTTGTCCGCTCTCCATCTGCACTCCCACACCAAGTTTGATTGTTGTTAGGCAGGGCCTCTTGGTACTGGGGGTTGTGTTCTGTGCTAAGGAGGTGCACAGAGCCATCTGGGGAGTTCCCACCCTGCGCAGCCATCTGCAGGCAGAGCACCCTGTTGGCAAAGGTCAGCCCTCACAGAGGGGAGAACACACCAAGTCTGTGAGTAGTGCAGTCAGAAAGCACTGAAATATTGGGGGGCAGGGAGCCGGCAGGGCTGGAGAAGGAGGAAGGCATTTATTTGGGTAGGGAGATGTTGGCAAAGCCTAGAGGCAGATGTGTGGGAAGTGTGTTTGGGGGAACCTGGGTTCACACTGCTCTATGGGAACATTTTTATTTGGGGAGAATTTATTGTGTCAGTAACTGAGCAAGTCTCTGGGTGGCTTAGCTTGTTCAGCACTGAGACCGAGTCATTATGGAGGCTCAGAGCCTTCCCAGCATCTGCCTGTACCTATCCGTGTAACATTTGGTTCACCTGTCTGAAGATGGAAACTTGTAGTGGCTCCCCGTCTCCCCTTCTCTGAGAAGCCTGGTTAGATTGGGGTACTTGAGACCCAACAAGAGGATCCAGAAGTCCCTGATGTAGCTTGGGATTCACTTTACCCCCTTCTGGGTCACAGAGCAACTTTAAGCCCGCCCATCTGCCTGCCCTAGCCTGCCTCCTCTCGAGCTGGCTTTCCGCTTATCTTAATTTATTGATGAAAACTTGTTTTACGGTCCAGAGCACAGACGGCAGCAGCTCCCTGCCAAAAGAAAGCAAATCGGGAAAGCAAGCCGCCTCCCGGAGATGGGCGGCTGGGGACCCGAGGCCGGCAGCAGGAGAGTGCATCGCAGTCACGCCTGCTGCACAGGCCGCCTGGGGTGACAGGGCAGCTGCAGGAGGCCAGGCAGGGTGGCACCAAGCCATCAGGTATGGGGACGGAGCAGCCCAGGGTCCAGGGGGCCAGACCTCCCCACCTCCCTACCCCTCTCTCCTGGCACCGGCTGCTCTGCCTGCCTCCACCTGGGCGAATGCCGACTGCAGATCGTAAATACTAGTAATGGCCCCGTTTATGGCTGTGTACAAGGCACCGTGCTAGGAAGTTTATTTTCATGAATCTCATTTGATTCTGAACACAGCTTTGGGTGGTAGGAAACATTAATCCCCCATTTAAGAGAATCTCCCAGCTGGTAGACGAGGAGCCTGGGAACATGAATATGGTTGCTTTAAGCCTTCTGTGAAGGCTGGTTGGCTCTGGCCAGTGTCTCCTGTGTTCTGGCCTGGTCCTTATGTCTGGCTGGCCTGGGGGATCCCAGTGGTTGGCGTCACTCATATACCTGCGTGGCACCTACCAGGGAAGCAGCTGGTGGAGGCATCTGATGGGCTTTGGCACTCCTTTCTGGAAGGAGACAACCTTCGAGGTGCTCACGTGCGTCCCTCTGAAACTCTGTATGCTTGTGGATATTTGCAGCGTCCCTGGTCACCCCATCCATCAGCGCCATGTAGATAAAGGCTGGGCGCCAGTGAGCCCCAGTATCCTCATCTATAAAAAGGAATAGGAACTCCTTGCAAGCCAAGATAGGGTGCCTGAAAGTACTCTCAGGAAAACAAATGGCCCAGGGCCCTTGCTGTTCAAGACCAGGAAGAAGAGCTATACACAGGTTTGTTTTGTTCCTTTTGCTTCTTGTACAGGGGCAGTTAGGACTCTGGCATACAGCAAACAGCAAGGGCTTCTGAAACCCAGCACCTCCACCCCAGCATGTCCACCCAGTCTATGTCTTCCCCTGATGGGGCCCTAACCATTGTCTCTCCCTCCCCTCACTCTATCTTCCTGAACCCCACCCTGCTTCCCACACTGCCTGGGGGGGGGGGCTGTGCAGAAGCTCTGCCACTGTCAGTTCCCCAACCCCGGGCCATGTCCTGCCTCCCCTTGTGCTTGCACAAGTTCTTACCTCTCCTGACTCAGTCAGAGTAAGTGAGAAGTTGTTGAAAAATGCAGAGTGAAATGAGGTCGCTGGTTTTCTTAGACCTGTAAGAGCCACTCAGGCTACAGTGACAAGACTAGGAACTATGGCCAGTTGGGTTGGAGTCCCGGCTCTGCCACTAGTGTGCAAGTGGAAACAGGATTCTCGGCCTCCAGTCTTTACTTTTGCCGGTTGTGAAGTCGGGAAGACAGGACTTCTGTGGACAGGGCTTTGTCCGGTTCTCACCGGCCTCGAAGACTCAGTAAATGCTGCTTTCGTCATTGCTATTGTGACTACACATCCTTGTCACCAGCTCTGCTTTCTTTATACTGCCCTGGCTGAGGCTGTTCTACTGCCCTGACCCCCAGACTGGACTGGTGCCCTTCCTGACCACACGGCTGCTAATACAGAGCACTATGGCCAGCTTTCCTTCCTAAGTGTGTCGGCCTGCTAATACAGAGCACTATGGCCAGCTTTCCTTCCTAGGGGTGTGCAGAGGCCACACCTTCTGGCTCATTTTGGAAGCCAGTGGAGAATAAATGTAAGGTGTGTTCCTGAGCCAGTGGAGAATCTAAATGCAAGGTGTGTTCCTTTGCTCCTTGGCCTTTCTGTGCCCTGTTCTCTCATCTGTGCCTGTGGGTTGGAAAGAGCAGACAAGGGAGTAGAAGCAAGGTTGGGGCTGAATTTTGGCCACAAGAGTGTTTGGCTGTCACCTCCCCAGAGCAGGACAGGAAAGGGCAGAGGCAGGTGGGGGCCGAGGGTTTTGTGGGCAAGGCGTGGCTCCTCGTGAAGTCTCTATGACCTGTGTTACGAGTATGCTGGGGAACACTGGGAACCCGCAGCTCGCAGCAGAGTGGATGCATGTATCTTGGAAGGCCAAGAGTGGCCCACTGCTTCGTCCTGCAGGGGCACGGCAGGCTGAGTGCTTGGCACAGGTGGGGAGGGATCTGAGGGTGTCACTTAAGTTGCTGCTGAGACCATCTCTGGCAAACAAACAGACCTAGGCTTAACTGGCCATGTCCCCCACAAAGCATGTCAGAAATGCCACTGTCCTGGCGTGGGTGGGCGTAGCTCCTGGCTGGCAGTCCAGCTGGAATGTGGGCCTCTGATCACTGGAGAAGGTGATCCAGGCTCACCAAGCCAAAGAGTTGTAGCAGAACCCATGTGAGTGGCCATCTTGGGCTAGGGATAGACCTGGCTGTCAGCCATCATTTACTACACTTAGCTTGCCAAGGTCATCCTCATGTTATTATGAAAGGCCCTCCCCTGTGTGTTGGGGGGGGTAAGAGGAACGGACTCGGTGGCAAAATATTGTCATAGTATGACTTTTCTCCATGTTTGGGGGTGGGGCAAGAAGGCAGGCCCCGGCCATTTTGAGGGACAAGTGCGGTCTCCAGGTTAAGTTGAGCTCTTTGCCAGAAAGAGACAATGTGAACTCACGGTTCCCTTGTCCCCAACCCCTGCGTTTTCAAGAAATTTGAACAGTAGCTCAGTACCTTGTACAATATTTATATTCCAAGGTTACCAGGCTCACAGCAGGCATCACCCGCTCATCTTCACAGCAGCCCCAGAGCTGGGGATTACTTCTTCTCTCTTACTCATCTGGAAGCCTGCCAGGGCACCCCGTACCACCCCAGTCCCTTTGGTTCCTGGTGCTGAGGTCCGACTGCCGGTGGTTCTGCCTCCCAGAGGGACGGAGTGGTCACCAGCATCACTGTAACCCTTAGACACGCCCTTGCCTCCCAGCAGCCCAGCACGATCAAACTCCTTACTCTGATGTTGTCAGAAATCTTTCTCTCCCAGGGCATAACATGAAACAAAAATAAGGAAAAGCTGTGGGTGCCTGTTGTATCCTTTCCCGCACTCCAGACTCTTCTGATGAGCTCTGGAATCCTCAACACCCTCGCTTCTGCTGATAGTGACCATGGAGTAGACATAGAACCTTGAATGTGATTCTGGGCTGTTTGTTTGTTTTTTTTTACATCCACCCTGGGTAGGAGAATGCAGGTAGCCATGTCCTTGGGGGTACAAGTGGTGTCTGTCCCTCCAGCCTGCCCAGCCTGGTACCAGTTCCATGGTCAGTAGGGTCATTAGGCTTGGGGGGTCAGAGGTCTCATGCTGTTTCCTGGGGAACACTGATTCCAGAGCATTGGGGAAGGCATGTTCAAGGGTCAGTGTCCCCCACCACTACCTTTCCAGTTTACTGCTTCAGGGGCAGAGACCTAGAGGCTATGACTGGATTGTTAGCCTCCCTCTCAAGACTCTTCCATGTACCTACACCATCTAGCCTGTGACCACCTGTGTATTCCAAAATAACAGGACCATCTGAGAAGCAACTGTGGGTTGGGCCTGGGGCTGAAGTTCAGTCTGGGGACCTCCTTCCCGTGCTGCCAGCGGGAAGCCGATGCCACCCAGACTGGTAGAGCTGGGGACCTGGAGTCACAAGTAGGCCCTAGTGTGGCTCCTCACCCGCACCGGCCAGGGCCCCATCTCGTTTGAACCCCAGGGACCATTGGGCGGGGCAGAGCTCTGGGCCTAGAACATACCCAACTGGGAAGAAAGTGTGTTTTCCAGGGTGTGCATGGCTGCCTGGGAAGAGCGGCAGTGGGAATCGGTGTCTGTGGACTGTGGGTGATTACAGTCCTCCTGCAGAGGAATCGGTGTCTGTGGACTATGGGTGATCACAGTTCTCCTGCAGAGGAATCGGTGTCTGTGGACTGCCGGGTGATCACAGTCCTCCTGCAGAGGTATCTGTGTCTGTGGACTGCCGGGTGATCACAGTCCTCCTGCAGAGGAATCAGTGTCTGTGGACTGCCGGGTGATCACAGTCCTCCTGCAGAGGTATCTGTGTCTGTGGACTGCCGGGTGATCACAGTCCTCCTGCAGAGGAATCGATGTCTGTGGACTGTGGGTGATCACAGTCCTCCTGCAGAGGAATCGGTGTCTGTGGACTGTGGGTGATCACAGTCCTCCTGCAGAGGAATCGGTGTCTGTGGACTGTGGGTGATCACACTCCTCCTGCAGAGGAATCGGTGTCTGTGGACTGCCGGGTGATCACAGTCCTCCTGCAGAGGAATCGGTGTCTATGGACTGCCAGGTGATCACAGTCCTCCTGCAGAGGGATCGGTGTCTGTGGACTGTCAGGTGATAACAGTCCTCCTGCAGAGGAATCTGTCTATGGACTGCCAGGTGATCACAGTCCTCCTGCAGAGGAATCTGTGTCTATGGACTGCCAGGTGATCAAAGTCCTCCTGCAGAGGAATCGGTGTCTGTGGACTGCCAGGTGATCACAGTCCTCTGCTTGCAGGTGATCACAGTCCTCCTGCAGAGGAATCCGTGTCTGTGGACTGCCAGGTGATCAAAGTCCTCTTGCAGAGGAATCGGTGTCTGTGGACTGCCAGGTGATCACAGTCCTCCTGCAGAGGGATCGGTGTCTGTGGACTGCCAGGTGATCAAAGTCCTCTTGCAGAGGAATCGGTGTCTGTGGACTGCTGGGTGATCACAGTTCTCCTGCAGAGGAATCGGTGTCTGTGGACTGCCGGGTGATCACAGTCCTCCTGCAGAGGGATCCGTGTCTATGGACTACTGGGTGATCACACTCCTCCTGCAGAGGGCTGGCAGGTGTCTGTGGACTGCCGGGTGATCACAGTCCTCCTGCAGAGGGCTAGCAAGTGTCTTGTATCATCCGCTGCTCTTTGGCACCCTGGCCATGTGTCATTTTGTGGTCCTTTTAGGGCCATTCCTCAGGCTTTGTTCCTTCCTTCTGCAAGTCTTTGTCCCACATAAGTGCTCTGGGAGGCAGTGGTACCCCTTTTACCCTGCTTCCTAGGTCTTTGGACATTCAGAAGCCTATAGGCCCTGTTAACAATTAGGGAGACACTGGCTCCCAAGAAAGCTGACTGGCCTAGGAGTGACATACAACAGGGTAGCTACTTTGGGTTTGTTCCTTTTCGTCCCATGGAATGAGCCTAACTTAAAAGACCGTGCCATTGGAGAAGCACAGGGTAGACAGCAAATAGTCCTTGTCCCATGCTCTGTAAGGACTAGCCTCACTCAGCACCCCTGGGTGGGCTTTGAAGCTCGGGACAGATCCAGATTCTCCTGCCCCCCACCATGCTTGTCTATTCTCAAGTCCCAGGGTTGGTACCCTGTTGGTAGAGTGAGGTCCCTTTGCCAAGGCCAAGCCAAAAAAGCCCTGGGGGTTGGGTCATGCTTCAGTAAATCCAGCCACAACCCTCCTGGAGACAAGAGGACACCAAGCCCTGAGTGCAGCCAGTGGGAAGTGGTGACTGGGGTTTGTCCCCACCTAGGTCCTTAACCCACCAAGGGGTGACAAGGTTCTGCACTGGAGCCTGTGAGACTGGTCTTGTCTAGCCTGTCCATCCGCAAGATGTCTAGAGACTGACACACATGACTGGGTTCCCTCTCAACTGACAGGGCCTTTGCAGGAAACTGGGGAGGGGTGGCACTCTTGAGTCCTATTTGGATCCTCGGCCTGAGAGACCACCAGCTCCCAAACACAGTATTCTGTACGTCTGTCTGCACAGAGCCACCTGGGATAATCAAATGTAACTGGGTTGCGAATATGCAGATGTTTTATATATTTATTTGGAGGAAAACTAAGCTCACAAATAATGGGTGTGATCTTCCTGTGACCTGTGAGCAGGTGGAGAAGGAACTGGAGGTTGGGAGAAAAAACCAGCATCTCATGAAAAAGGAGCTACACCGTTCGGCTTTAACTTCTGCACATGTCCAGTGTGTGTGAAGCTGCTATGACTAGCAGCCAAGTCAATGGGGCTTAGGCTGGATTGTGAGAACTATAGAGCTCCACGTGTGGGAGGGGACAGTGGTGTCTTTGTCCTCTGTGCAGGTCCCACTCATGCCGGAGCCTGACTTTCAGTCTGAGACAGATGAGTAGCAGAGGGTGACTCAGAGGTGAAAGATATAAAAGCCTTTCCTAGGCCGGGAGGAGGTAGAGAGAGCATCGCTAGATACACATGTTCAAATATTTAAAGGCCTGTCACACTTGTTCCTGGTGAGCTTCTTGGGTGAAACGAGGACGGGTGTGTGTTAGCCACCAGGAAGCGGATTCGTGAATTAAAAGAATTCTTGCCTTGAGCTAGGCAGAGGGGACTGGAATGTCCATTTGGGTAAACATTCGGACCCAGGGGCCTTGCATGGCCGCCTCCCCCTCGGGCCCCACCACAGCCATCGTCCTCCTGCAATCCTGGGTGACTTTGGCAGAAGTCTCTGACTTTGTCCCTTCATTTCCCTGGGTATGGAATTGGAAGTGTGCTGCTTTCCCCTCCCCTCCCCTCCGCAGCAGCCACCAGCCCCGTCTGTCTCTCTTTATGGCCATGAAAGTGAATGAGCCTCAGGGCCCTCGGGGGAAGCAGGGAGGGGAGAGGGCTGCCCCAGCACAGAGCAGCAGTCCCTCTCCCACCCTGGTGGGTCGTCTGCCCCACTGCAAAGCTCTTGACAGGCTGGCGTCTCCCAGGGCCCGGGGGCCTCTGTAGTGGCCAGCCCGTCAGGCTGTGAAGTCAAAGCTGTTTTCACGTGTCTTTTATTTGCCAGATCCGCTAATTTATTAAATGTCGTTAGGCCTTGGCCTGGCCCTGGTTCATACAAACACTGGGGAAGTATTGAGCCCTGGTGCTTGCAAGGTGGCAGAGAGGGGCTGAGGAGGCCTGGCGATGGGTGGGGAGCCGCCGATGGCATCCGCCCCAGGGCCTGTGTTGGGGCCTCTCTGTAGGCGTATGAGGCTGTTGAGTGAAAAGGGGTGGGCTTGGGCTGCAGAGGGTGAGCTGGGGTAACATGGGGCACTGGGGGCTCGAGGAGTGGAGAGGACAGGGTACATGGGCTGGGGAGGGTGAGCTGGGGTAACCTGGGGCACTGGGGGCTCTAGGAGTGGAGAGGACAGGGTACATGGCCTGGGGAGGGTGAGCTGGGGTAACATGGGGCACTGGGGGCTCTAGGAGTGGAGAGGACAGGGTACATGGCCTGGGGAAGGTGAGCTGGGGTAACATGGGGTACTGGGGGCTTGAGGAGTGGAGAGGACAGGGTACATGGCCTAGGGAGGGTGAGCTGGGGTAACATGGGACACTGGGGGCTCTAGGAGTGGAGAGGACAGGGTACATGGGCTGGGGAGGGTGAGCTGGGGTAACATGGGACACTGGGGGCTCGAGGAGGGAGAGGACAGGGTACATGGGCTGGGGAGGGTGAGCTGGGGTAATGTGGGGCACTGGGGGCTCGAGGAGGGAGAGGACAGGATACATGGAGAGCTTCTCTTTAGAGGACTGTGTGTCTGGGTCTGCTCTTGTTCCTGAGATGGCCTGCCCAGGCCTCCCATGCATCTGTCCGTCCATCCATCCATTCATCCATCTACTTATCCATTCAGTCACTGAAGCATTCAGGGATCCCTTCAGTATTTCAGGCATATTCTGGGCCCTGTGTTCTTCTCAACAATGGATGGCTATGAATCTGGGCTCTGAAAGGGCCTGTGTTCTTGGTGACAGAGGCTTGGAGTAGACGCTGGCATGCTACTCTGGGCCATCTCCTTCCCTGGTGAAGGACTAGACAAGCTGGAGGTGATGTGGGCAGTGTCTGCCCTGAGCCTGTGCAGATGGGAAGAGGCTCCGGAGTAAGACCAGTTTGGAGGAGAAGCTGGGCCCTACCTGTGGAGAAATGGGGTGCCTGCATGAACCTCCCACAAAAGGCAAGAATGTATATTAACATGATATATCAGTGTGGGTCACACTGAGATGAGAAATAGCATGGAGACATTAGGCCAGGCAGCACTGATTAATAAGCGTGGAGACTCTGTCCACAGTGCTGCTCTGTTGGCCACTTGTTGCTTGGGCATCAGTTTACCTGCCACATATGTGCCCAGTGGACTCGGCCTCTGTGGGCCATGGGGCCTGCCCTTTCCTCTGCAGGGCTCAGCTAGGATGGTTCTAGAGAAGGGTCCCCAGGGTCCCAGGGTCCCAGGGTCCCAGGGTGAGCTGTTATTCTAGGCTGCGGAAACTTATCATGACCGAAGCAGACCCACGTCCCAGCCTTGATGGGCTGTGCGCAGACTCAAGTTTGTCTTCTCACCTTCACGCATGGGTCTTTTTGCACCCCCGAATTAAAGTTCTCTTTAAGGCCCTTGGTTGGAGGTTGCTTGGAACTTTGGAGCCTCTTGGCTTGCCCTCAATTAGAAAAGGGGACTGACCAGGCCTGGACCTCACAGGGTGCTGGTGACCTCCCCTGCTACTGGCTGGATCCTGATCTCCATGAGTCACTCTGGTGCCCCAGAGTCTTCAGCCTTGGGCTCTAGGCTGGCTCTGTCATCTCAGCTGAGACAAGCCTCTTGTTTTAGAAGGGAATTTTCTTGAATACTACTTGCTAAGCTCTCTGGCAACCAGCTTTGGCTGGGTCACCAAGGCCTTGTGCTTCCTGCATGGCTCGGGCCTTGAGGTGGGGGAATGGCTCCCTGCCCTTCTGGCCCTGCTCTGCCTGCAGAGTTGGTTTCCTGTCCTCTTGTTCTCCTACCTGCCCAGGGCAGACTCTATTCTCCAGCTTCGTAGCAGATCTGTGTCTGCTGTCACCTTCTTTCTTTTGCCCTCTGCCACCCCCCCCCCCGCACTTGAGCTCTGACCTGCTCGTGCCCCAGCTGAAGGCCTCCCCACACTTCTCTGTGTCATCTTCTCTTCCTTTTAGGGCCAGCAAAGAACCTAGCAGGCCCTTCCTGCAGAGGCAGTGTTCTGAAGGAGTTAACGGACCGGCCTTCCGGGCCTCAGGACAGGGTTCTTCAGCCTCTGGTATCGGGCCGGGTAGGTCCTTGTGGTAGGGGCCTGGCCTTTGCACCCTGCCTGCCAGCAGCTTGTCCCCTGCCCTCTCTCACTTCAATTATGACCACCAGAAGTGTCCCCACACATGCCTGATGCCCCTAGGAAGCAGAATGGCTACTGTCTAGGAGATGGTGGCAACATGCCCGGGTCATGGCCAGGCCCAGGCTGTAAGAAAGCAGCACAGTGATTTAACCTGAATCCCACAGTTTAAAATGCATCAGGCCTCAGAGAGTCTTAAGATCACACAGGGTTCATAGAGTCGAAGCTTGCCTCAGTCTCCCAGATTCCATCGTGCCATCCCCCTCCCACCTCACCAATAAAACAAAGCCCTGATCTTTATTTTCTTCTTGCCTGGAGGCTCAGCTGGGATAAAGTCATCTGAAGCCAGTTATGGAGGGTTTACCTCAGCAGAAGACCCCGAGGACCTGGGTTGCATTGCCCAAGCTCCGTTGCACAACAGGCTTTGTGTAGATTGCCTGGGAGCTGGGGGTGGGGCATGGTGGGAAGTAGGGGACGGCTGTGGGGGCTTGGAGAGGAGGCTGGCTGTGGGAGGTTAGTGCTTTTGGACTGGCACTGCCTGAGGCTCAGCCTGGTGGGACTTCAGGCAGGAAGTGAGAAGAGACCCAGGTGTGGGGACGGGTCTGGCACTGTTCCGCACCAGGTGAAAGGGGGTTCCTGGGCTGCTGCCTAGAAAGCTTAGAGACCACGTCAGAGGACACAGTGTGAAATCGGAGAGCCAGCAGGAAGGAACATGGCACAGTGGCCCGGGAGACTCTGAACTGCAGAGGTTTCCCACGGAGATACCCTGGACGTCGCAGCAACGCCCCATAAATGAAAGGACCCCGCCATGCCTGCTCCCGGTGAGCAGGATGGAGAGGGCTCTGCTGGAGGAGTGCAGGGCTCCAGGAGTCCCCTGGCCAGGTCTCACACAGGCTCCTCCACACAAGGCTAGTGCCCTCGAGGGTTTTCTGCTTACTCATTCCACGGTCTGACTTTCAGAGCCATAAATCTTCAACCTGAGATCATGAATTTTCCAGGGTATGATTAATGAAAGAAAAATTGAGACGGCAGTGCAGAAACTGACCCTGCTGAGGAAAGTCATGGTGACGGGCCGGATGCAAGTTTTAGGGCATCACAGGCAAACCCAACAGGCTTCTGCACCATGCTGCAGCGCCACCTAGTGACCACAGAGAATAGTGACACCCATTCAGTCCCCTACAGAGCTCTATGGTGTGCGCTGGGCCTGCGGGGGCTAGAGTCCTAGGGCTTTTGACCTAGTCTCACCTGAGGCTGCTTCCGTGTAAAAGGCCACGCCAGAGCACTTTCCACAATGTGGGGGACTTGGACAACTTGAATGGCTAACTCAGAAACTCTGCAGCTTTATCATAACAGAAATACCCTTCATCTTGTGTGCGCGTAGTCAGGCCATCTTTCTGTTTCTTCTGGAACAACCTCTGGCTTTATGATAACAGAAATACCCTTCATCTTATGTGTGCGCAGTCGGGCCATCTTTCTGTTTTTCCACAAAATCCTCTTCGGTCCCAAGCCCAGCTTGCCCTGACAGCACTGCCTGTCAGCCACTGGACTGTGTCTCGCTGGTTCTGTATGGTCACCTGTCGTATGGCCATCAGGTCACCGCAGTGGTTCCTGAGTGTGTGCTGGCCTTCCTTTGCCTGCGGTGGCCTCTTTGGGAACCACAGCTGTGGTGATCTGTACAGTCACGTCACCCACAGCCCCAGAGCAGAACACCCATGTTTTCCTACCTCATGGTCCTGTCCTATCTGCCCGCTGGCTGCCCTGCCCTGCCTTTGCCCCACCTCTGTCCCCTCCTTCCACACATCCCTGTAGTCGCTCTGTGGGTAGTCACATGACAGCTTGCCCCTTCTTAGTGGCTCAGGCTCGGTCCTAACTCAGGGTCTTTTAACTTGATGTACACTTTTTCTAAAACATTCCTCCTTTCTTATTTATATGGCACACTCCATGTCTTTATTTGGTCCTTGCTCAAACGCCACTCTGTCTATGAGGCCCCATCTATCCCCAGTTACTCTAACTCCTTGTGTGTCCTTGTTTTCCTTTCTGGTTTCTGTTGGTGCCTAAATTCCATCTGTGCTTGCTTGCTTGTCATGTGTGTGTGTTGCCATGAGACTCTCCTCTCCATGAAAAGTATTTGCTGGGACTGTTGACTGCTGTCTCTACAGCCTGCTGTATTTAATAACCGCATACCTGGTCTGGGTCTGTGGACTGTATGAGCAGAAGCAGAGTGACCCCGAGGGAAGCCGCTCCCCTACCTCTCACCTTGGCTGGCTCCCCTGCCTCTCACCTTGCCTGCTCCAGCAGACTGCACTGCCTTGTCCACTCACATCTTCTCCCCCAGCAAGAGCAGATGGAGGGTGGGAGCTGTGCTCTCTTCTGGGAGTCAGGGGCATCAGCACAGTCCCTGGCAATTGGTAGTTGATTAGGAAATGCCTTTTTGGCAAATAGTCCATTGAAATTCACCCATCAGGGGCTGGGGAGATGGTGCAGTGGTTAAGCATATTGGCTGCTCTTGCAGAGGATCCAGATTTGATTTCTGGTGCCCACATAAGTGGCTAACAACCCTCCAAAACTCCAGTTCTAGGAGAACCAACACCCTCTCTGGTTTCTGTGTGCATTTCAGGCATGTGGTACATTTATGTGTATGAAAAATACTCATATTGTAAAAATAAATAAACATTTAAATTCTCCCACCATGAGTTAGGTCACACAGCCAGGACAGGCAGAGCTGAATGTGAAATCCTCACCTGTGACTTTCAAGCCCCATCTACCCTCCCACCATGCATAGAACATTCTTGTCTTCTGCCTGGCCCGTGACCACCCATCCTTCAGTGGTTGCCTCTTCTGAACTCCTGTAGCCTTTATTTGACACCAGTGTATATTGGCAGATGCTGCATTTCCATTGCCCTGTCCAGCCAATGCTGAGGACCCTGGAAGGCAGTTCTCTAATGTGGCTATAGCGTTTCTGGCACAGGCTGCTGTGTGTTGTAGGTACTCAATAAATGTTGGCTGACTGATGGATTGGCTCCTCAGACTCAGCACACTTCCCTGGAGCTTGGAGAGCACAGAGAGTGTCAGCTCTATGGAGCATAAAACAAGGCAGGTGTGGAGATTTGCAGCTGTGAAAGGGAACTGTCCCCAGGTGGAGCTGCTGGTTCAGTCACAGCCCCAGGGGCACTGGCGAGGAGGGTCGGGTTTTCACAGTGCTCATGCCTGCAGCAGCGGGTGGTGCTCGTGCCTGCAGGGGCAGCTAGGTTGCTTACATAGATGGTGAGGTGTGTTAGCTAAATTCCTCATTGCTTTGACCAAATCCCTAACAAAAGCAACTTAAGGAAGAAAGTTTACTGTGGCTCACAGTCTGAGGGGACAGCCCATCATAGCAGGGAGGGACGGCAGCAGAGTCACGGGGCAGCTGGTCACATTGTGCCCAAAGTCAGGAAGCAGAAAGAGGAATGCTGGTGCACTGCTGTCTTTATTCAGCCTGGGGTAGGATGGTGCTCCCTACATTCAGAGTGGATCTTCCCCTCTCAGTTAAGCCTTTCTGAAAATACCTTCTAGAAGAACCTGCTGTTCTTCCTGTACCCATGAAACGTGTTCTTCAGATTCCTGAGAACAATGGGCAGACGGCCTCTCTGCTCCAGGCAGTGGGACGTGGTGACGAAGTCCTGGCTCTGAGAAGCCAGTGCTCCATGTTCTCTTCTGATGCCCAGAGATCAACCTTCCTCCCCACTCACATGTGCTCCCTCTCCCAGCCTCCGTTCTGAGTCTCGGACCTTTTCTATGTTCAATGGAGTAACTTCAGCTGCCCATTTGTGTATTTATTTATTTTATGTGTAGGAATGTTTTGCCTGCATGTATGTAAGTGCATGTACATGCAGTGCCTACAGAGGCCAGAAGAGGATGTTGGATCCCCTGGACCTGGAGTTACAGGTGGTTGTTAGCCACCATGTGGGTGCTGGGAACTGAATGCATGTCCTTTGCAAGAGTCATGTCTCGAGCCGCACTTTGTTCTCCGTGTTCTCCCTTCCTTCTGGTCCTGCTCCGCATTCTCGTTCACCTGGTGGGTCAGGGGCCACATCACAGGTTGGCTGAGATCAGGACACTGGCCTTTTGAGCCATCTCTCCAGTCTATCATTTGTGTATTTTGCTGTGTGGTTTTTCCTTTGTCTTATTTAACTTGATTGAGCAACCCTATGAGGTTTATGACACCATCTCATCCAGTTTGCCAGAATGGGAGACTGAGGCACGGAGCAGCAAGGGGATATGTCTGTGTCACGGGATGTGGATCTGCGGCAGTACCTGACTAGTCTTCCCTTTTCTCTCTCAGAGGCGTCGGTGTGGAGTGGGTACATGGTGTTCTGGGTTCTAAGATGAGCACAAGACCAGCACTGGTCTAACGAGTTCTCTCTCTTTCCAGCTCTGTGGCTGTGGGCTGCTTGGAGTGGGCATCTGGCTCTCCGTGCTGGTCTAACTGGAGTTCTCTCTCTCTCCAGCTCTGTGGCTGTGGNGTTCTCTCTCTTTCCAGCTCTGTGGCTGTGGGCTGCTTGGAGTGGGCATCTGGCTCTCCGTGCTGGTCTAACTGGAGTTCTCTCTCTCTCCAGCTCTGTGGCTGTGGGCTGCTTGGAGTGGGCATCTGGCTCTCCGTGCTGGTCTAACTGGAGTTCTCTCTCTCTCTACAGCTCTGTGGTTGCGGGCTGCTCGGAGTGGGCATCTGGCTCTCCGTGTCCCAAGGCAACTTTGCCACCTTCTCCCCCAGTTTCCCCTCGCTGTCTGCAGCCAACCTGGTCATCGTCATAGGCACCATCGTCATGGTGACGGGCTTCCTGGGCTGCCTGGGGGCCATCAAGGAAAACAAGTGTTTGCTCCTCAGTGTGAGTTGAATTGCACGCCCCCACCTTGAGCTCTGGGGTGCCCCGACCAAAGCCTGTGGAAATTGTTTCTAGAATGTTCTGTGCCTACCTCTAGCTGACCCCCTCA
Organism: Rhizomys pruinosus; assembly: GCA_009823505.1. Lineage (NCBI taxonomy): Eukaryota > Metazoa > Chordata > Mammalia > Rodentia > Spalacidae > Rhizomys > Rhizomys pruinosus. The sequence continues at coordinate 314,830 of VZQC01012819.1, forward strand.
TTCTTTGACATGTGGTGTGTCTGGGTTTCCGTAGGAGTAGGTAACCCCGTCCAGACCTGGGGACCCCGCCCATCCCTGCAGCTCCTCTGTCCCCAGCCACCGCCCCTACCCTGCACTCATGTCTAGACTTCTCTTTGCAGTTCTTCGTTGTGCTGTTGATCATCCTCCTGGCAGAGCTGATTCTGCTCATTCTCTTCTTTGTCTACATGGACAAGGTAAGCCTTGAAGAGGTGCTCACCAAGGCCCCGGGGCCCCCCCCAGCCCCCCCATCTGGAAATGCTCCCTAGCAGCCACAGCTGGCTTGGCGTGGACTGTGGGGAAGAGCCAGTGTCCTGATCTCAGCCAACCTGATGTCGCCCCGACCCGCCCGCCAGGTGAATGAGAACGCCCAGCAGGACCTGAAGGAAGGGCTGCTGCTGTACAACACAGAGAACAACGTGGGGCTCAAGAATGCCTGGAACATTATCCAGGCTGAGGTGCGGCTCCGGCCTGTATGTGGGGTTTGATGGGACCGGCCTCAGGCTGCCTTGCAGGAGGTCTGTAGACCGTTTACCTAGTCACAGGTTAGATACCCACTGAGGGGGACTGCTGGGGAGGGCGAGGTGGTAACGGGAGGCAGCATGGCCTGCACGCAGGAGTGAGCAGCCCTAAGGAGCCGGATGGGCGTCCAGGCCTCGAGGGGAGTGGTAGAAGCCACCTCATTGCTTGTGCTTGGGTCAGGTGACAGCCGAGGTGCTGAGAGAAGGAATACAAGTACCGTTCCCAGCTTCACACTGTGCATAGAGCCCAGCGAGGGGATAGCGAGGGGCAGGGGGGAGGCCAGCTTGAGAGGGTCCACACCACGGAAGGAGGAGCCTGAGGTGCTGGCGGGGGCTGGGCTCTCTTTCCGCACGTGTGGTGCCCAGTCCTGAGTGAGAGCAGCCTCACCTTTTTCCCCTTGCTGTTCTGTAAGAAAATACAGTCACTTGTTTCCTCCGGGGCAGGTCAGAGAAGGGACAAGATGAAAGAAAGCTCTTTTGCTCATCCTTAAGGTCCGGGGTATCTTCTTAGATGGGAGTAGGGTTGGCCCAGTTAGGATAGCCTGGGAAGATGGGGCTAGCCATGACATATCTGACCCATCTCCCACAGATGCGGTGTTGTGGAGTCACTGACTATAAAGATTGGTTCCCAGTGCTGGGGGAGAACACAGTTCCAGACCGCTGCTGCGTAGAGAACTCCCAGGGGTGTGGGCGCAATGGTACCACCTCCCTGTGGACAACGGTGAGGCTGCATGCTGTGGTGGAAGAGAAGCTCCTGCGGTGGATGGAGGGATCCGGCAGAGAGGATGGGCCCAGAGCACAGCAGTTAGTGCACTGTAGACGGGATGGGGCACACTGAACTGAAGCCAAAGGCTGTGTATCTGTATGTGCATGCATGCATGTACGTGTGTGTGTGCGTGCATGTACATGTGCGTGTATGCGTGTGTGCGTGTGTGTGCATGTGTGTGTCTGTGTGTGTGTCTGTGTGTATGTGCGTGTGTGTGTGCATGTGTGTGTGTGTGCGTGCGTGTGTGTGCATGTGTGTGTGTGTGTGTCTGTGCTGGACCCACAGTTGGGAGAGTCAGAGGGTGGAGTTTGGATGAAGTTGAGATTGTGTAGCTGGGCCTTACAAATGGCGCCTGGGGGCAGAACTGTTCTTAAGGAGGAAGAGACCTAGAGACAGAAGGGACAAGACATAAGAGCAAGGACAGGACTGGGGCAAAGTGAGGTGGAGCCAGGCTCCGGGGAACAGCCTCGTGCCAGGGCCTGATCCAGGGCCTGATCCCGTGGTCCACTCCCCAGGGCTGCTACGAGAAGGTGAAGCTGTGGTTTGATGACAACAAGCATGTGCTTGGCACGGTGGGCATGGGCATCCTCATCATGCAGGTAAGGGAACCCCAGGGCCCGCGGATTCTGCCGGATGCACGCTGACGAGGAGCAGCCTGGCAGACACTGCAGAGGCCGAGAGCAGAGCCTCTTGGCCCAGCAGCCAACCCCCGTCATGCTGCAGAGCTCTGGGTGAGGTCACAGGCACCGAGCAAGATGGCGTTCAGCACTGAGTGAGGACCGTGGTGCTGGATCCAGTGTCACCCACTGTGGTGTCCATAAGAGCCAAAGAAGGCGTGCACAGTGTCCCCAGGTCACCAGCCTTACAGTTTGAGTGTGTGGCACCCGGGTGGTAGCTGTGAATCCGCAGCTGGCATCCTCTGCCTCCTCTGCCCCCACCTGGTTTCAGGATTCTCGATTGAAGGGCACAAACGAGATTCGGCATTCAAACTGTTTACGTCCCAAAACATCCCTTCCCATGCTAGATCCAAGCGCAGCTGCGTGGCCTGCGTCCCAGCCCCCCCACCCCTTCCCTTGCTGCTGCTTAGCCCTGCTCAGGGTCACATCCTGTGTGCACTCTGCCAGCCTTGGGACTCCCTGGCCTCCTGCACACATGGCTCCAGGGGACAGTGTGCAGCTCCTAGATGAGTGTCCAGGTGACGTCCTCGCCCGTGTTTTCTGTTCCCTCGCTCATTTTCCCAGCACACTGGGTTACACCCACTTCCGCATTAGGCTCCCTGGGGCAGTCTCAAGCTTTCGCAGCAGGGTCTCACCCAGACCGCAGCGCTCATTGGTATACTACCTGTCTTCCAGATCCTGGGCATGGCGTTTTCCATGACTCTGTTCCAGCACATCCACCGGACGGGGAAGAAGTATGATGCCTGAGCAGCTGGCAGCGCCACCTGGACACTGTGTGCCAGGGGAGGGCACCTGAACCTTGTGTCTCCTGCCATGCTCTCCGACTGTCACCCCGGCCCACCTGCCAGCCTGCCCTCCCCTGCCCACCGCCTTGGCCTTGGACCTCTTGAAGAGCCAGGGAGGAGCACACTGCAGAGACCTTGGGGCTCAGGCGCCTGGATTCCTGCACCTGCCGATTTGCCAAAGACACCAGGGCGGGCACAGTGTCAAGGAGGAAGCCCTTGCACTGATGGGTTTCTGCCTCTGCCCTTCCTCGTACTGACACTTGTCCTTGTGTGGGTGGAGTCTGCCCCCCCCCAAGGCCACTGCCGTCCGTGTCTGCCCAGCTGGAGAGCCGGCTGGGAGGTAGCCTGGCACCGTCAGGCCAGGCTGCTGGAGCACCCCTGCCCAGGCTTTTTATACTTACAGTATAACTTTTTTATTTTACTCTGATTATGATTATTCAGGAATATTATCTCAGATAAGTTTAGGGTTAGCTTTCTGATTTATAACTTTTTATTGTGTTGATTCCCTTAACAGTTTGCGTTTCCTTTTCCTGTGGGTGGGGAGAAGTTGGGACTGAGGACGTCTGTCTGCTTTCAGCGAGGACAGACTGTGTGACACCTGTTAGGGGGAGGGGGAGACCACTAGGCTTTCTCCACAACTCCCTTCTGGGGAGGAGGGGTGCAGCCAGGATGTGGGACCCTTCCAGGCCTGGCAGTCATGGAGGGGGGCAGGGAGAGGCAGGTCAAATGCAGAGGGTGATGCCAACATGATGGGCCATCCTGCTTGGTTGGTGCCTTAGGCAGGGAGGCCACAGCAGTAGCGTGCTTAGGGGCTGGGCTGATGAAGTACTTTGTTAGAGGTGCCAGAGTAGTTGGTGGCATCTCCTTCCTCCTCCGTCATTTGTTGGCTCCGTGACCTCCCTGCTGCCCGCCAGGCATTCTGTACCGTGTGGGCTCTGCAGACCTGGTCACTCTCTCACATTCCTGCTGCCTGTGTGCAGACAGACACCTCTGCTTCAGACCCTGCTCACATTCACCCCACGTGGGGCAGGGGATGCAGCCGTGTTCAGCTGCTCAGAGGGTGGAGGAAGAGCCTGCATGAATACGGGGGTGTGGGGGGGGGCAGCTGGCACCCATGACTTCCCGCTAGACTCGCTGAGCTGCTGACTGCCCGGCTGGGAGGAAGGGAAAGGGCCATGTGGACCCCAGGATCCTCATCCTTCTTAGGGTCCATTGCTGACCCTAATGAGTAGGTGTCCCATCCCATGTAACTCAAAAAGACAAGATACAGAAAATCTGTGAAGTCAGGCTTACCCTGCCACAAGAGTACAGTGAGAAAACAGCCCACATTTCGAACACCCAGACCTGAGCACCATAAATGATAGGTCAGGTTTTCAGTTATGCAGCAGTGCTGCTATGCTTGGCTAGTGTTCTGCAGTGAAGTGAAGCCAAGGGTCTGTGGGAAAGGCTCAGCAGCCCCTGGAGTCCAGGTGCCGCACCCTCACGTGGCACAGCTTTCTTCACACCATTTGACTCCTGCCAAATTTCTCACCAGGCCAGCTCTTCTCTCACCTCCATCTGCTGTCCGCTACCAGAGCTGGTTGTACCATCCAGCCAACCTGTAACCTCTGACCACCTTAAATAAGAGATGAGGTAGAACCAAGGTGTGGAACTTGCACTGTGTCCAGGACTGGAGTTTGGTGATGAGAGAGGAGAATGGTATAGACTCAGCAAGGAGGGCGGAAAAGCAGCCAGTTTCCTGGGATGGAATCGTGGTGCCATGGCAATGACGACGCCCCCTCCACCTCCAAGATACAGGGTGCAGGCAGACCCATAAGGTACCCAGCAATCAAGTGTCGGACCTACTACCATGTTTCCATGGATGGGGTGGGATGGATATGTTGATATCTGTCAATGCAATTTTTAACTTTTGTCAGCATCAACAGCAAAAACCTATACACGGGGAGACATGCAGCCTCCCTGCCGTCTCATGGTTCTAGGATGCTTCCGGGTCCTGCTGGTGCCGAAGTGCTGTGCCCTCACCAGCCTCACCTTGTCCCATAGCAGAGGCAGTCCAAAGGTCTGGAAGGTCACACTGAGTGATGCCACAGCTGACTGGCAGAGGGGTCAGTGGGTAGGGCCCAAGAACTGCTCTCAGGAGATTGACAGGTGTCAGGGTGCAAGTCTCCTTGCACTTCTATGCCCTCCGAGCTGGAACAGTGCCCCCTGTGTCGCTGCCAGCCTGGGCCTGCACCTTAGCTGTCCCCCTGCACGTGGTCTGAGTTGGAATTGTGTGGCCAAGCCTCCAAGCAGTCGAGTGGGTGGAATTGATTGTACTCTCTGGCCTTCCGGCCACTCTGGTAGAGGTGCTAACCAGCAGGACATGGCACAGGACGGGAGCTGGGAGCCAGGTGCTAGGGTCTGTTCTTTGCCCCTTAGTCTGGTGACCCCACTCATGTTCCTGTTCTCATTTCCCATCTCTCCTCTGTGGTGGCCGGGAGGGGGTCCCCGATCTCCCCTTCCTGAGTGAGCACTCGGAGGAGTGGGGCCTAGCCTTCCTGCCGGGAGAGCTCGCTTGCTTATTGGTTTCCGATGCACTTTCTGCTTGTGATGCCTCGTCCGCATTTCCTACATTCTGGTCCTCCCCCCAACACCATGTTTTTAGCATGTTTTTAAATAAAACTGATACTGTGTCGAAAGCACAAGCAGCCTGCCTGTCTCAGTGGCGTGTTTTCTCCCCCAGCCGCGATCGGGACCTGGTTTGTAGAGCATTTGATGGGATGGACCCAGAGAGAGACAGACAGTCCCCCATGCTGGGAGCTTCTAGATCTGCTGGGCTGAGTGGATCTCCGCAAGAGTCGGAGGAATCCTGACACATGGCAGACACCTGCCAATCAGTGTGCTGCCTGCTGCTGGCTTATAGAGTAGTAGGTCACAGAAGCTCTTTGTTAGTACCTTGGTCAAGTGAACTAAGCCAGGGTCCATCAAGACAGGAAGGGGCCTCTGGAATCTTCCAATGACAGGGTTAAGAGTTTCCAGAATGGTGACTTTCATCCATGGGAGAGAGTGGCTCACATCACTCTGGGGATCCCTCCATTGCTCTTCCACCCCCCATGATCCTGGAGAATGCCCTCCCATCTCTGCTCAGTGAAGGGAAGAAAGAATGGCCCAAGAGCAGTAGCTCAGCAGGCCAAGCTGTCAGACTGCAGGCAGCACAGACAAGATGTCCGGTCATCCACAGGCCTAGTGAATGTGGAATTACACTGAGCCCCTTCTGCAGGGGTAGACAGCACAGACCCAGCCTCTACTACAAGAGCAGTAGCCCAGCAGGTCAAGCTGTCAGACTGCAGGCAGCACAGACAAGATGTCCGGTCATCCACAGGCCTAGTGAATGTGGAATTACACTGAGCCCCTTCTGCAGGGGTAGACAGCACAGACCCAGCCTCTACTACAAGAGCAGTAGCCCAGCAGGCCAAGCTGTCAGACTGCAGGCAGCACAGACAAGATGTCCGGTCATCCACAGGCCTAGTGAATGTGGAATTACACTGAGCCCCTTCTGCAGGGATAGACAGCACAGACCCAGCCTCTACTACAAGAGCAGTAGCCCAGCAGGTCAAGCTGTCAGACTGCAGGCAGCACAGACAAGATGTCCGGTCATCCACAGGCCTAGTGAATGTGGAATTACACTGAGCCCCTTCTGCAGGGGTAGACAGCACAGACCCAGCCTCTACTACAAGAGCAGTAGCCCAGCAGGCCAAGCTGTCAGACTGGAGGCACCACAGACAAGATGTCCGGTCATCCACAGGCCTAGTGAATGTGGAATTACACTGAGCCCCTTCTGCAGGGGTAGACAGCACAGACCCAGCCTCTACTACAAGAGCAGTAGCCCAGCAGGCCAAGCTGTCAGACTGCAGGCAGCACAGACAAGATGTCCGGTCATCCACAGGCCTAGTGAATGTGGAATTACACTGAGCCCCTTCTGCAGGTGTAGACAGCACAGACCCAGCCTCTACTACAAGAGCAGTAGCCCAGCAAGCCAAGCTGTCAGACTGGAGGCAGCACAGACAAGATGTCCGGTCATCCACAGGCCTAGTGAATGGAATTACACTGAGCCTCTACTGCAGGGGTAGACAACACAGACCCAGCCTCTACTACAGGGCTAGAGGACATATACCCAAGCCCTCTGTCCACAGGGATCTCGAGTGCAGTCTTAGCACAGCCACAAGACAGGCCACGTGGTTATACCTTGGTGCTGGTAAGCAATATTCTCAGGGTTCCCGGTGGCCCAGGAGGATTGACATTAACCCCACCTTGCCCAGGGAGAGGCCCTCCGGAGGAGATGCCCTTGAGGCTAATAAAGGAGTAGTTAACATGACCAGGAGTGTAAGGGAGTGGCTAAGCACTGGGGGTGGAGGGGAGCGTCTGGAGAGACAGCCTCATGAAGCAGGTCAAGAGCACAAACTTCCACCTGGAGTGACGAGGACCCCAAGCTTCTGGGCACAAGTAAGAGTGCCCAGCTGTGGGCTTCAGTTGAGTCCCTGAGTGTAGTGTAGGCATGGTCAGAGGAGACAATCTGCCTGAAGGGGTTTTGTTGTCACCTCCTCCATGTTCTGCAAGTGGCCGTGTGTGTTCAGCAGACTGTCCAATGCACCACAGCGGGCTCACTGAATCTCAAGCGGCAACAGGGAGGGGGAGCGAGAAGGTTCCGGGAGCCTGGGGAAGGTGTAGCTACGGACCCAAGAGAAAACCGGGGGAAACTTCACAGGAGGGAATAACTTAATTTATTGGCACCAGTCAGGGCTTTTTATACTGATACTACCATGCTCTGGGGTGGAAATGGGGGGTTGGGTTCGTGTGGGAGGGTTTAGAAAGGTTGAGACATATTCTCTTCCTGCTACTTCAAAGGAGGGCCTTAGGATATGAAAGCTCACTTTGGCGAACAGGTGACCAGCTCATCCTGGCATCATCAAGAGGTTGTTGGTCCTGAGCCAGGACCCTTATGGTGCTCAAGCCAAGTAGAGGCTCCCCCTGTCAGGGTTTAGATGAGATGACAGAACTATAGAGACCCGCAGCAGATGTCAATAAACCATGGGGACAAATCATCTCCTGAGGGGGAAGCCATGCACACATCACATACAACCAGCCAATGGATGGATGGATTAGGTACTGTTCTTGTTAGCTAACAAGAAGCAGCTTAAAGGAGGAGGGGCTCACGGTGAGGGGAGGGATGAAGTAGAGAGTGATGAACACTGGTGCTCAGGACCCCAACCCACCGGCATGTAGGCCCTGTCTTCCCAGCTAAACCCTTACAGACATGCCCGGAGGTAGGTTTCTATGGCGTTTCTAAAGACTTATTCACGTGCCAAGATTCAAACCTGGGTCCTCTGCAAGAGCAGAGGCATCTCACTGCTGAGCCGTCTCTCCAGGCCCTCTATGGCATGTCTTAAGACTTACTTATGTGCCGAGATTCAAACCCGGGTCCTCTGCAAGAGCAGAGGCATCTCACCGCTGAGCCGTCTCTCCAGGCCCTCTATGGCGATCCTAAATCCAATCAGTTGGCAATGAAAATGAAAGATCAGAGCGGGGCCCTGCATTGTCCAGCCCTGAATACAGAAGATGGAGGCCCTCTCTCTACTGAGCTTCACAGCTTACAAAATGTTCCCACGAGCATTGTTCAACAGAGTAGGTATACAGGCATCCAGCCTTTTTCTGGGCCAGTATAGACACGGGGCCCCCAAACTAAAGATAGGAGGACCACAAAGAAGAATGTCACCCAGACATGAAGATTATCAGAAAGGGGAGTGGGTGCTTTTAGGGACAGACGCGAACAGTGCTCAGTGGATGGGTGTCCCTGGGCCTCGGCTCTGCCCCAGCTGGCTCAGCACCACCACTCAATAATCCATGGAAGCCACATTAGATAAATGTCATTTAGACACAAAAATATTGGCATTAAGCTCGTCCCTTGTTCAAGCATTCAGCAAGATTGGGAGGTTATTGATTTGGCTATCTGGGTTTTGCTGAATTTAATGACAGCCATGAGCTGGCTATCTCCTTAAGCTAACAAAAAGAATTGCAAAGCTCTGCCCGGCCTGCGGGGCCAGTTTTCCTGCCTGAAGCTAACACCCCAAACTTTCCCTTTGTGCCCCAGAGACCAACAGAGAGCTGAAAGCTCATGGAGATGAGTTTTGGAGCAGGGGCTGCTTCCCCTTGGTGGGCCGGGCACCAAGTAGAGAGCTGACCGGGCTGAGGAAGCCACATGGTGCTCCTGCCTGGGTCTTATGGTTGGCGTGTGTTGCCTTTTCTCGTTACAAAGTTCTGCAACTTGCCTGAGCTAATGTCCAGTGCAGTCTACACTATGTGGTCAAAATGAATGGCAGTCCATCTTCTGTAGTTTAATTACGCCAGAAACTCCTTGTCTTTTGTGTTATTTTGTGATATTTTGTGCTATATCCTGCCCTGACTTGCTATAGTGAATTCTTGGAATTTATATATCCACAATACACGTATTTTTCGTGAAGAGACCCTCCCGCTTCCCATTCCTGAAGGACTCAGCCACATTATCACTTGGCCATATAGAGCGAGTATGTTCAATATGATCTTTGGGGGGGCAGAGAGATGGCTCAGTGGTTAAGAGCACTGGCTGCTCTTGCAGAGGAACCCAAGTTGGGTTTCCAGCCCCCACATGGCAGCTAGCAACCTTTCATAACTCCCCAGTTCCAGGAGATTTGATGCCCTCTACTGGCATCTCCAGGCATTGCACACGTGCAGTGTATTTGCAAGCATTCAGGCAAGGCACTCATACACATGGAGTAATAATGAATATGTTCTCTTCCCAACTTAGGGCTTTCTATCATAGAATTCGAGATTTATAAGTTATTTTCCATATTTGAAAGTCTAATGGGGGGGCTGTGGATGTAGCTCAATGGTAAGGTGCTTGCCTAGCGTGTAGGAGCCCTGAATTCCATCCCCCACACCACAGCAACAAAACAATGCAGAGACCAGCGGCACTTTTCTTTTTTTCTTTTTCTTTTCATTTCTTTTTTTGAGATAGGGTCTCCCTTTAGTCCCAGCTGGCCTGGAGTTCACTATGTAGACCAGGCTGGCCTTGAACTCACAGAGATCCGCCTGCCTCTGTCTCCCTAGTGCTGGGATTAAAGGCATGCGCCACCATGCCTGGTGTGCTTTCTTTTAAATATTTTATTTTCTGTGTATGTACGAGTGTATTGCCTGCATGTATGTAAGTGCACACATATTGTTGTGCAATGCCCGTGGAGGTCAGAAGAGGGCATTGGATCCCCTGGAACTGGAGTTACAGACTTCTTAGCTGCCACGTGGGTGCTGGGAACCAAATCTGGGTGCTGTACAAGGACAGCCAATGCTCTTAACCAGCAAGTCACTTCTCCAGCCCCTAGACCAGTGGCTGGTCGTGGGAGCATTAAACCTCTGGCTCCAGTTGCCTGTTATGGTTTGAATCTTCAATGTCTCCCATACGTTCATGACGTGAAGGTTGGTATGCCCAGTCTGGGGTATAATTTTGAAGGCTGTGGAGCCTGAGTAGGGGAAGGTAGTCATTAGAGAAAGGACTTTGAAGGTCATAGGCACTCCTGGGCTCTCTGTCGGTCCAGTGCTACATGAACAAGCCACTACCATGCCACCATGTCTTCCCTGTGAGAAAAGACAGAAAGCCCTCCGAGCCCAAACAAAACTCCTCCCCTAAGTTGTTTCTGTAGGACATTTTATTAATGATGAGAAAAGTAATATACCAGCTTTGTCCAGTGACCCTGTCTACACTTGGCTGATGTACAGGATGGATTCAAGCCCTTACCAGCACCTGATCCAGCGGCTCTTCCTGGACACGTGAAGGATACCAACTTGATTCACGTCATGAACGTATGGGAGACATTGAAGATTCAAACCATAACAGGCAACTGGAGCCAGAGGTTTAATGCTCCCACGACCAGCCACTGGTCTAGGGGCTGGAGAAGTGACTTGCTGGTTAAGAGCATTGGCTGTCCTTGTACAGCACCCAGATTTGGTTCCCAGTACCCACGTAGCAGCTAAGAAGTCTGTAACTCCAGTTCCAGGGGATCCAATGTCCTCTTCTGACCTCCACGGGCATTGCACAACAATATGTGTGCACTTACATACATGCAGGCAATCTCTTCCTTCTCAAGTTATTAGGGTTCCAACTCTAGGTAGAAAAAGAAAAAAGGCAGCAGGAACTTCCTGTGTATTCACAGTCCAGAAGGGAGTAAAGCTTGTGGTGTCTGTGTGCGCCTTTCCCACCACAGCCGGTTAGCCCCGTGGGCAGAGAGTGGAAAGCGGAGCCAGCAGCTGTGACAACTCAGCTCCCAGGGCTCCCGTGAAATACTGCTCGGCTCCTGGCCGGCCTGCAGCTGAACCTGGCATTGCTTCTGTAGCAGCCTCGGGGTGCCTGCCCACCTGACGAGTCCTTTGGTGGCTGCCAGGGCCATTGAGACAGGGTCGTAGCCCCCATTAGTGCTGCCCTTGCAGAGGGCAATGGCACGGAGTGGCACTCACCTTTCTTGGGGCACGTCTGTGCACTTGTGCACACACGTACAGCGATGCCGAAGGGTGGGCAGACGTCCCATTCCAACGGGATGAGGACAGCAAAGTATACCCTGGCCAGGGCCACCTCCCTGGCACCCAACTCCAGAGGGCTCTGCTGTGACTGCTCTAGAACCAGGAGCCATGACCAGGCCCTGGAACTTCCCCGTGAGGTGGGTCCCCAGGCGGGCCAATCTGCGTACACAGCAAGTGGTTGGGTCCCTCCCAGCACTCATAAGCAGGCCCTCCCAGTGTGCAGGGGCTCCCCCACACCTCCAGATCCTCACTCTTGGGGTCTCTTGGACCCAGCTTACCCCCACTCAGCAAAATTTCCAGAAAGAATAGTGAATTAAAGAGAATGCGTGCTTTAAGTCAGAAAAGACAAAGTACCTGCTGCCCTTCCTTCACCTCTGTACGGGGCAAGCTGGTGACAAGCATGCAGGACTAGTTGGTTTTTCTTTTGTGATTAAAAAAATTTTTAATTACATTTATTTGCACATGTGTGTACACGTATGTGTGCATATGTATATATATATATATATATATATATATATTATGAGAGTGTGGGAACTCATGTACCACAGCATGTGTGTGATCAGAGGACAACTTTGTGGAGTCACTTTTTTCCTTCCACAGTGGGTTCCAAGGACCAAACTCAGGTCCTTAGGCTTGGACAAGAGCTTTTACTTGCAGATCCATCTCTCTGGCTTTACTTTTTTCTTTTGGAGACAGTGAGTGTCTCACACCAGCTCAGACTGGCTTGGAACTCTAAGTAGCCCAGACTAACCTTGTACTCACAGTAATCCTTCTGCTTCAGCCTCTGAAATGCTAGGATTACAGGTGTGGGCTACTGTGCCCTGCTCAGATTCAAGTCTGCACTGCCAGGCAGAGTCTCCACCTCTGGGTTAAGGGACAAACTGATGGGTACAAGGTGGGGAAACACAGCACAGCAGCTGAAGTAAGTAGGTCTGGGGGTAGGCACAGTAAGTGCTGTAGTCAGGGGATGCTGTGCCCTGACTTGTCCCTGTACTCTGTCTCCTGCAGCTGTGTAGAGGGACTGCCGCTGCAGGGGGACTGTACAGAGTGTCAGCCCACAAAGGAGGTTGCTTTGCCCCCTGAGAAACTGCAAACACAGGGACTGGCCAAAGGCAGGACGGTTTAAGCAGAACACAACTCAGGCACACTCATTTTAACTGGACCCTTGTTAGCAGCCCAGAGTGTTAGGTTAATGAGGCTCACGAGCAGGTGAGATTCTTCCAGATAAATCAGTGTGGAGAAGATATGAGTGAGGGGCGGCAGACCCCTGATGCCTGTGGTCAGTGGGCCCTGTAGGGAAGCATGGCCGACACAGCGACTTCAGCGGGGTCACAATGCATTTGATGAACAGAGGGTTTGGGGTCTCCATGGAAATCCAAACCAGCAGGAGGCGCTCCTTCATACAAATCCTTTATTATCGTCCGCTGCCCAGGGCACTGGGCTTACACTGAGTTCAATGGCAAGAGCCATGCTCACATTTAGAGTGTCACTCTAAGCAGTAGGGTAGGGCCACATCTCTCTAGAATATCTGATGACCTACTTCCACGGGCCAGGTGGATCCAGGAGCCATCTGGCCTCTTAACATTGGGCTCCATGGAATTATTGGTGGCACTGGCGTGGGGTAGGAGCAGGTGCTACAGGGTGTAAGTAGCAGAAGGACATGTGCTGAGGACACTGCAAATACAGGAAATGGGAGTGACAAGGACACAGCACGGTCACCCCAAGGCACATAGATGTAGGAGACGGGGGCTGGGGAGTGTAACTGGTGCCCTTGTGCCCTTCCAGGAAGAGACCTCTGCCTCTGATCTACTGGCCAAGGTCATAGACTCAACAGAGTAGGTGTGTCCTGCGTGCACAGCCAAGAGGGGCGACGCTGGGTGGCAGGGTGTCAAGAGGGGTGACGCTGGGTAGCAGGAAACCCCTCACAGTGCCGGCTTCATCCCAGCCTCTCTATGGACCGAGGAGGAACAGTCTCAGACTGCTTCAAAGTGGAACTCAAGCTTGAGCAAGTTTGATACTGATTGGCTTAGCCACACTTCATCGGGCTGTCCTTGGAGGGCGTGAGTGCCACCCTGCGGCCACACACAAGACTGCTTTTCTGCTTAGGAGTCTGAGCATCTTCTTGGCTCTTTTCCACTAGCACAATGGAGCCAGGGAGCAGGGGACATTTTCAAGTCTGGTATGGGGCTCATTGATCAGTTTACTTCCTTGATCATAAAACCTTTAATGGGGCCCAGGGTATCATATTCTGAGTTCAAAGTGGGTTCAGGCTTGAGGGTCCGGGGGGGGGGCATTATCACGTTGACCTGTCATACCTGCTTTCTACTGTCACACAGGGCCTTTTGGATCTGAACCCCTATGGCAATGAAAAAGGAGAAGGCTCAAGTCAGAATACACTCTGAGTCCAGTCTAGAGCCCAGAAATAGCGGGTGCTAATACAGGGGAATGAGTGAGGCGGGGGTAAGGCAGGAGAGGGCCTCGCCGGACAGGGAGGCTCATATCACCAGCCAGAATACCTCCTTTCCCTGGGCAGCTCTGGGAGTGGATGCAATGTGTGGGCTTCTCACCTGACCTCCAGCATGGGGCAGGGACAGAGACATTCCTGCCCTGAACAATGATTTGGACATGGCAGATTCCCATCGGCATGGAAGCTGAGCACTAGGGGCAGTTCCTGCTCTCTCTCACTGTAGTGGCTGCATGGGCCCCTGAGTGTGCACTACAGCACACCCCAGTGGCATCAGCATGAAATAACATATTAAAGATGACTTAGGGGTTCTCAATGAGCACTCAAAGCAATGTCAGTGGTACTCTGGGAGTTGGGGTACACTACTGGGGAGGGAGGAAGACACAAATGGGTGCAGATACCTTATCCCTTTATCAGAGGCCAAAGCCTTGTCCCCTAAACACTGGCCACTTGGGGGACTTGGGGTCAAGCCATTCTCTTGAGATTGCCCCTTTGAGCTAGGGGACGATGCCTCTCGTGCCCAGGGTGAGGACGTTCTTCTGGCTATAGCTATATTGAATTCAGGGCCTTGGTGCGGGATCCTAGTGTGTCTTGCGCCCTTCCAGACCAAGGATGAACTTTGATAGGCATGGCCTTCACTCTTTCCAAGAAACTCAAACTGACAGCCTCCAAGCAGGGACCTGTCCCCAGGGAGAAGCAGGAAGAACCATCCTGGGCATGGATCCAATGGCTGTGTCCCAGTACAGGTCCTATCTATGCCTCCAGCCTTCATAGCTGCTGCCTAAAACCCACCCCTCATGTCCTCCGAGCCTGTTTTGTCTCCCAGGTTGTTGGCATAGACAAGGACGACACATCTCAGGCTGTCTACTGCCCTCTGTAGCTCTGAACAGCTACCCCTCCTCAGTGGTTGTCTGGGTTGGCTGGTGCCCAAGGAAGGAATCACAGCTCACCCTACCTCTAGAGGGCCTGGGCCAAAGGAGCCAGGCTCTCTTGTCCTGCCCTGGCGAGGAGACTGTACAAATGACGGCCATTTGTTAGCTCTGTCCTCCTTCCCTCCCTCCCTCCCTCCGTCCCTCCCTCGGGACAGGCACCTGAGCCATAGCCTCTGCTTGTCCATTGTCACCTCTTTCTAAAGCTTTGGCAGGAAGAACCTCGTTCTGGCTTTGCGCCTCTTTCTCAACCCTCTCTTCTATAAGCTTAGAAGTCAGGGCTGGTCTTTGAGCATCAGCCCGAATCCCAGGAAGCTGGAGGGCAGGAAGAATAACCATCTCACACCATTTTCTCTTGGCCCTAGTGCAGTCTGGGATTGCTGGGAGAGAGTGTCTTCTTTTTATTGAGTTCTGGGGGCCAACCTCAGGGCTTCCTAGCTAGATGGCATGAGCTAGCCCAGGCTCCAAGTAGCCCCCCGAGTGGAGGAGGCCGCCTGGCTTGGTGTTTCTTCTGTTCACACAGCTTCCTCTTCTGAAGATGGGGATTCAGGGCTGTGCAGGGAACAGCAACCAGTGGGCCTTAGGGCACCCATGTATGAGAACCTATACCCCCGACTCAAGACTGTTCTGAGAACTGGGTCATGTGGGTGACCCAGGCAAAGCAGCCCTCTCCTGAGTCTCTCCTCCTCCGCAACTCTTGATGCATGCAGGCCTGTGCTCCACTAGGGAAGTTTCACACCCTCCAACATTCTAACCAGTATTCTGGGAATCAAGCCTGGGAACAGAATACTGGGGACTGGGGTTTGGGACCCCTCTCCTGGGAGGGCTGCTGGGCAAGGGGTGGGGCTTTCTCCCAGGAGTGCCACGTGCTGCTCTGACTAACCTGTCCTCTTGGTTCCCTGTCTTGGTGGCTCTACCAGCCTGGCCTTAAGTTGCCCCTCTTGAGACTGTCCCTGTCCCAGGCCCTATAGGAGGACATGGCCGGCAGGGCCCTATCTCCTAGGTGAGTGTGTGGGCAGATCCGAGGGCCAGCTGGCTAGGTGTGGGGAGGGGTAGCTGACCAAGTTTGCCAACTATGATGCCTCTCTCAGAAGACAGCTACCCAGGGCTGCCCCACACCCATGGGAGTCACACGGGAGCCACTTCGGGACCCCAGAGGGCCCATCTGCCATGTTTTCCTGCCAGGTTCAGGCACTGGGTTAGGGGCTGGGCTCTGGCCCGGGTCCTCAGCACCCACTCCAAAGGCTCTGGCTGCTTCCTGGCGGGATCGTCCCCCGCCAAGGATTTTGGCAGTGAGGGAGTGCTTAGAAATGGAGTTTGTTGAGAGCCCTGCCCCGGGCGGGCAGGAAAAGCAGGAGCCGTGATCATGGCACTCGGTGGGCACAGCACAGGGTCGTAGGAGTCCATGGCTGTCCCGCCTCTGTTGACTTTGCAGGCCTGGTAGACAGGATGTGGACTCTTGTCTGGGGCAGTCAGCAAGGAACAGGGTCAGCCATTAGTAAAACTGCTGCTGGAGCTTCCGGTACAAGCAGCAGGTGAGAACCATCCCGCAGATCTGCCAGGTAGAAAGCAGAGAGCAGAGAGAGACCCGTGAGAATCTCAGAGCGGAGGCCAAACTGGCTGCTCCTGCTGGAGGAGGAGACCCCACCCACTCAGAAGGGCTGGGGTGGGGCCTGCATTTCTCAGGGGATCCTAGGGGATGCTGGCCTGAGAGGAAGCAAGCTGGGAACGGCTCACCAAGGGCCTGCATTGTCTGCTAGAAAAGGCTTGAATCAGTGGAGCCTTGGTACAGGGCAGATTTCAATCCTGTGGGCTGGGATTGGGGTCCCGGTGGCTGCTGTCCCCTCAACCACCCTTCTCAGTCGGTACTATTGGCCTCTGGGTCCAGATCTTCTCTACAGACGGCTCCATTTAATGGGCGATAGTGTTTCTACTTGCCTATCAGAGCTGTCTGTTGCCCTCAGATTCCAGAGCCAAAGCAAGGCCCACCATGACCCTGGAAAGGACATCCAGTGGTCTTGTCTAACAGCTCAGGAGGGGGCTCAGGCTCTGGCTTCCTGCCTGTCAGTCCCTTGTCAGATTCACCGGGCATCCTCCATGCCCAAAGCCTCTTTAGACTTGGGAAAAATCACTCCCCGCTGGGATCTTACCGTTCCGATACACAGAGGATCTTGTTTGTTGGTTGGTTGGTTGTTTTGCTTTGTTTTTTTGAGACAAGGTCTCCCTGTAGCCCCAGCTGGCCTGAAATTCCCTATGTAGACCAGGCTGGCCTTAAAGTCACAGAGATTCGCCTGCCTCTGCCTCCTGAGATCAGACCTTGGCAGTACAGGCCTGGGTGCCCACAGAGCTTCAGCCAGAGTGGGAACAAGACCATGAGGATGATCACAGCCAGAGGCCCCTGCCTGTCCTTGTCAGGTTGGCCTCAGGGGGTCACAGAGGCTCGTCTCCTCCACTCTCCCCAGCCGCCACTGCCATGAGCCCAACAGGGTGGACAGCCGACAGTGAAAATGCTTTTGACTTTAGCCTCAGTGTTAAGAGCACTGCTAATCCATCTCAGGAACTTGGGCTCACAAGCCCAGAGGCAGCTTAAGAGGTTATCTCACCTCCACTAGCTTTAAGCAGGAGCTGTCGTGGCCAACCACGGATATGCGCCCAGGGGTCGTGTGGCACGCTTCCGTCCCCATCTCATGGTTGGATGGTTTCTCTATGGGTTATCTGGGTCCTTCTGATGCATGCAAAGGGAGGGACTTGTTGGGCTGGCCTGTATGTGCCATGGGCTGTGTCTTAGCATGCAGCACACTTTGGGGGTCCTGAAGGAGCTGAGCACCTTGATGTGCATGCCATATATGAACTGGGTGTCTAGGATAGGCACAGCAAAGGTTTGTGGGGGTACACCATCATCCACATGTCCATGCACATACCCACATGCCCACATACCCCACCCTGAATGGTATGGAGGGGTAAAAGGATGCATTTACTAACACGTGCATGGTGGGTCAGTGTGTACACATGAACACACACACACTCGGAATTGTACAAAGGGTAAAGGACAGAGGCCCGCTGGGTCCCAAGTGGGCACCACTGTCTCTCCCTTTGGGCAGAGGATATAGAGAAACCAGTATGGGTGGTCTGAGCAGCCGGCACGGTGAAAGGACATGACACAGGACAGGCTCCTGGACCGGCGAACATGGCAGAGGGCAGCCAGTCTGCTAGTTTGGGGTGCATGGGGCTCTCTCACTTGCCCACACCTGGGACATTTCTAACGAGGAGGCTGCCCTTAGCTCCTTATGAAGCTTCTCAGTCAGTGCCTGCCTACCCTTGGACAGCTTGAAGGAAGGGCCTGGGGCGGGGCCACAGGAAGAGGTCCAAGAAGTATATTTTCCAATGACCTGCACATCCCAATCTCAGCTGTGTAGTGAGTTTTCTGGCATCTCAAACACATTTGTATCCTCCCAAGTGGCATGCTGGGGCAGTTCTATTTCAGTTGGGTGCCAATAAGCTGCGTGACCTTGGGGGGTGGTTATATCCCTCTCTGATCCAGTCCTGATGAGGTTTTTCCCAAGCTAGGATGACAGGAAGCCACAGTAGAGAACCCAGCCTCTCTCATATCTGGGGCTTCTCAGTGCCTTCAGGATAAAGTGCCCCCGATTACTGAGAGCCAGCCAGGACTTTCTGCATGCCGTTCCTTGCCCCTGCCAGCTTTGCCCCCACTTCCTGTCAGACCCCTTCAAGGACTGGTACCCATTACCTACTCCAGGAAGTCTCTTGGACCTCAGGAAAGGATAAGGGCCAGTTGCACCTTGTCCTGAAAACCTAGAGCCCAGGCTGACTCAGGCTTGACTCTGGGCTGATGGCCCAAGTACTTGTCAGTCTCCTTTCCAAAATGAGAGTCCCCTCACCTGTCCACTGTGGGCAGAGCTTGCTTCAAAGCCTCTTCTGTACATCCCCTGGTGGGAGAGGCCTCTCCTCTGTGCATGAAGAGGGCAGCAAGAAAAGATCGCTGGGTTACTTACTGCTGCCGTTTTAAGGTTTCCTAGCTGGAATATTCTAGAAATTATCTCTAAGATTACACCAGGATGAAATGCCACCCACAAGAGAAGGAGCTAGTGGAGAAGAAGGTACGCAAGAAGAGAGGGTGCTGGTTGGCTCTGCCATAGTGACTGTGCGGCCCTCAGCGAGAGCCTTTCCATCTCAGGGATTAATGTTCTCAGAGGCACATTAAGGAGACAGGCCCAGCACTGTAAGAGCCCCATGCACTGGGCTCATCTCAGAGAGCCCGAGTTAGGGAGCTGACACCTGATGTCACCACTGAGTGGTGACAGCCCTGAGCCAGAGAGTATGGGGAAATTCGGGTCCCAGGGGTCTGTCTGATCTGACATGATGTCACTTCAGGAGCCACATGATGAGACCATGCTGAGCCCACAGGTGCTGCTGATTAGAGAAGCGGAAGCACACGTGAACCTCAGCACAGGAGAAGCGGAAGCACACGTGAACCTCAGCACAGGAGAAGCGGAAGCACACGTGAACCTCAGCACAGGAGAAGCGGAAGCGCTCGTGAACCTCAGCACAGGAGAAGCGGAAGCGCTCGTGAACCTCAGCACAGGAGAAGCGGAAGAGCTCGTGAACCTCAGCACAGGAGAAGCGGAAGCGCACCTGAACCTCAGCACAGAGGTTGCCAAGAAATGGGCGAGGGTCGTGGATTTCACACTGTACTGGAAACTACACATGAGGCTAGGGCTTCAGTCCCAACAGTTCTGTCCTAGTGTGTAACAGGTTGGGCTCCTATGTAGATTTCCATTGATGAGTAGATGTTGCTGATTTTAAAGAGAGAGAGAGAGCGAGCGAGCGAGAGAGAGAGAGAGAGAGAGAGCGCCAAAATTGTCCCGTCTCTGTTCTACAGGAAAGGAAATTAAGGGTTCAGAGAGGGAATGTGACTTCCCCGAGGTCACATTAAAAGGGTGGATCCAGGCCCTCTGACTGTCAAGCAGGAATTCCAACAGTTCCTGGGGAAACAGGAAGCAGGCATGCGACCAGACTGACATCCCGAGCCCTGGGGCTTTTAAAAAGGTTTTGTTTATTTTTATTTTCTGTGTATGAGTGTTTTACTTAACATGTCATGTGCATGCAGTGCCCATGGGGGCCAGAAGAGGGTGCCAGATCCCCTGGAACTGGGTTAGCTGCCCTGTGGGAACTGAACTACTGAGCCATCTCTCCAGCCCCAGCCTTGGGAGTTTTTGAAGTACCAGACACGTGTGTGTGTGTGTGTGTGTGTGTGTGTGTGTGTGTGTGTGTGTGTGTGCTGTCTACTATGGCTCAGAAGAAAACTACTCTTTTAGGGGAAGAGACCTAGCTTGGGCTCTTTTCAAGGCTCCAGCTTGCCTACAGGCCTGGGCAGCTTAGTGCCCAGCTATGGCCGGCAGAGGGCGCTCTAACTGAAGCTTGGCATCTGTTAGTCCCTGCTGTGTGAACTACAAGGAAGAAACCTGGGCAAAGGGGTGAAAGGCACAGGCACAGTAGGGACAGTTGTCACGGGCCTCCAGGGACACTGCGCAGTGGCCTGGCACCTTGACGTTAGACTTAACCTAGCAACACTGTCCACCTTGACTTTGACCTCTGAGTGTGCAGTCTTTTAGCAAACAAAGGCCAGGAAGAAATGGACAGGGTTGGGCAGGGCTGCTCAGTGCTCCCCTAGAGCAGGGCCCTCAATGTCTGGCATGATGGGTTTCTGGAAACCTCGGTGAGTCAGGAGCTGAGTCACAATAGCAACCTCTCTGGGGTCAATCCAGGGGAAAGAGACGGCCCCTGAGGAACACAAGAGGGGGTTATGACCCACTGGGGAGTTTTTGAGAGATGATATATCCTTGGAGAATAACAGTAATGAGCATTATTTATGGACCACCTGTGTCTACTTGGCAGTGAGCCCTGTGATTTGTATGCATGACAGAGGCTCAGAGATGAAATAACTGGCCCTAGGTCATGTGACCGAGCACATCAGTGGCAGAACCTAGAAACCTCTTCCTTGAGAGGATGTTTCCAGTATGTGGGGCAGCAGTTGGCCCTCAAGTGGCACGTGGTCTGAAGCTTGTCCATACCAGGACTCTCCCCAAGCCGGGTGCCACCAGCTCTCTATGTGTTTCCTTCCTTCCTTCCTTCCTTCCTTCCTTCCTTCCTTCCTTCCTTTCTTTTCCTTTTTTGGTATTTTTGAGACAGGGTCTCCCTTTAGTCCCAGCTGGCCTGGAGCTCTCTATGTAGACTAGGCTGGCCTTGAACTCACAGAGATCCACCTGCCTCTGCCTCCCGAGTGCTAGGATTAAAGGCATGTGCCACCACGTCTGACCTATGTGTTTCCTTTCCATGGGGGGTGGCTGTTGATTCTGGGTGTGAGATCCATGTGTAGTCTCTCTGGGCCTCAGTTTCTGATCTGTGAAGTGGGGACAGCACTCTGTCCACCTGGCTTGGGTTTAGGGTGAGGATCCATTGGGAGGAAGAATGTGAAAATACTTTGAGACCATAGAGAACCGAATAAAGCTAGCTCCTACCTACCTACAGAGGCCCGTGTGTGGACCAGGTGCTGTATAGGGGTCACAGGCAGGCGCATACATCCCTGACTTATTTAGAAGGCACGGAGATGAGGAAATAAGCCCCATTTTGTAGATGAAGAAGCTGAGGCACAAGGCAAGTGGGGGCTCAAGGTCACGTGGAGGCAGAGCCAGACCGGAGCCCGGCCAGACCGGAGCCCGGCGCGTGTACAGCCCCTGCCCTTCCCCGGTTGTGCTTATAGCTGGAGTGGGAGATGCAGGGCAGGGTTGCAGGGTGCCTAGTGCCTTCTGCAAGGGCAGCCTCTACCTGGCTCCCACCACCAGAAGGAATGTGGGTCACATTGGGACCACAGGGGCTCTGCAAGCTGTGCAGAGCCCTGAGGAATCCCTCCTGGCTCCTCTCCCTGGGCTTCTTGACTAAAGCATCTGATCTGAGCAACACTAACTTCCTGGATGGAGGCCGCGTGGGAAGGGCAGAATGAAGACCGGCCATCCTCAGAGAGACTGGGCAGACCCACGGGGAATCATACATTCACACACACGGAATGCAGGCAGGTACATGCACACATGCACACGTATGTGCACCAGAAACCTAAACACACACTGTAACCACGTACGCATAGATGCATGCAGGCAGTCATAGATGTTCACATACCCAGCAGGTTGTGCTGAACACACAGAGTACACGCCACCCAACTTCAACTTGTTCAAGGCTCTCTGGGGGGGAAGAGACTGACCATGTGGCTTGTTGTTGGTTGCCAAGGGAAGGGGAGAGGAGAGGGTGGGGTAGGGCAGGGTGGGTCTCGTATGACAAAGGCCCAGTTACTCTTCCCCCATCTGAGACCTCAGCCAAAGTGAGAAGGGTTCTGGGTGCCTCGTCACAGCCCCACTGCACCCCCTGCTTCACTTACCTGCAGGCACGCCACCCCAATGCCCACTGCTCCCATAAGTAGCAGGTGGTCGGCCAGGAACTGCTCCAGCTTGGCCATGCAGCCTCCCTGTAAGGCAGCAGCAGTGTGTTACTACTCCAGCCCTGCCCAGCAGTGGGCAGGGCGGGGAGGAGCACGGCTGTCATCCCGCGTGCGACTGAGGCCGGGGGACATCAGGGACTGAGGGCCTGGACCAGCGCTGGAATTTCTCCTGGGAATCTCGAGAGCCTCAGGGGGCAGACCACAGGGTCTGAGGTCTCCGGGAGGACTTGTGGGTTCTTAGAGCTCTGTCATATCCTTGAGGACCCCAAGCTCTGTGATCTCAAGCAAAGGAGTATACTTTGCTTTCTTACACTCATCTCCTGGGCTTTTCCAGAGTCCTTCCCACCCACCAGACAGCTCAGTGCTCACCTCCACCTTGTAGATGTTGGAGGGATGGACCCGTTGACCACAGCGCGTGACCACTGTCTTGCAGCAGCTGTCAGGCACCTGGCGGCCCTCGGCCTCCTGAGATAAGATGTACGCACTGCGCTGCCAGTCGGCAGAGCTGCTGCTGCCGCAGCACTTGAACTAGGGGAGAAGAGAAGGCTGCGGTGAGAGGGGCCTGTGTGGGGCCCGCCTTGGGATCCAGGGCCACGGGTCATGTGATTCAGGTTTTAACACCCATCTTTCCCCTGTGACTTCCCCTTCTATTTGGAGCAGGACAGGGTCTCTCTGGATCCTTTCTTTACAGGACACCTGCTGGCTATTTATGCCAGATATTCTAGGGCCAGGAGTCGTTTGTGAGCCTGGAGGGCAGATAGATGTGGGGGTCCCAGGAAGGTGAGTCTGGGTACCACCAGGAAGCAGAGCTGGGGCCCAGGGCAGGGGGAAACCACAAGGGTAGATCTGACCATCCATGAGGCCGAGGCAGGACATGGGGACAAGGACCCAGCCTTGCTGGAGGCTCCAGGGTCCCCATCTGGGCTTTGAGGTTCAGACAACGGGGTCATGGCGAGTGTCCTGGAGCCCATAGTACAGGCAGGCCATGGACCATAGAGGCTGAGTGCCAAGTACAACCCAGCTGGTCAGCACCCTGCAAGTACAACTCAGCTGGTCAGCACCCTGCAAGTACAACTCAGCTGGTCAGCACCCTGCAAGTACAACCCAGCTGGTCAGCACCCTGCAAGTACAACCCAGCTGGTCAGTACCCTGCAAGCACAGCCCAGCTGGTCAGTACCCTGCAAGCACAGCCCAGCTGGTCAGCACCCTGCAAGCACAGCCCAGCTGGTCAGCACCCTGCAAGCACAGCCCAGCTGGTCAGCACCCTGCAAGCCCAGCCCAGCTGGTCAGAACCCTGCAAGCACAGCCCAGCTGGTCAGCACCCTGCAAGCACAGCCCAGCTGGTCAGCACCCTGCAAGCCAAATGTGCTGCACCACATTCAAGGCAAGTCAAAGAGTGGATGTTGCTTGGTTGCTTCCTCCCTATGAGAGTCAGGGCTCCGAGTCCGAAGTGCCTGCACGGCTGTCACTGGGGTTGTCTGTCTCTTGTGTCAGCGCAAGGACATTTAGTTCAAATAGTAGGCTCCTACTGTGTGCCAGGAGTGAGACTGGAGACTCTTAGCTTGTTGTTTATTATCTTTGAGTATGAGTGATGACGGAAGCCTGAAAGGGACACGGAGGAGGAAGGGGAGATGGTCTGTTCCGGGTCAGGAAAGTCTACAAGAGTGAACAGGGGACCTGGTAACCAAAGGACACACTTAACACAAGCATGGTCTAAGAGAGGACCCAGAGGATGCACAGCACAGCACAGAGTGTGCGCACAACATAACTACAAGCAGAGCATGCATTGCAGCAGGTGAACATGTATGTACGTGACAGAACAGTGCACCCAAAGCACACATATGATATAACAGAGGAAGAAGAGCACATGCACAGCACGTACACACACAGCAATGACTGATGTGGAATATGCTGGGAGTCATTTGGCAGTTGCACAGTGTGCATGTGTGCATGCGTGTGTGCATGTGTATGCGTGTATGTGCATGTGCATGTGTGTGCTGGTGCCCCTGCAGTGGAGGACTGATAGGTTGGATGCTCAGAAAGCATTTAAAAGCATCTGCACAGAGCCAGCAACAATGAGGTGCTACAGTCACCATCTTCATTGTGTGAGGAGTGGCTCATGTGTGCATGTGTGTTATTTTCATACACATGGAGGCCCCAGATGTGGCCCTGGCTCTGATCTACCACTGTCTCAAGCTCAGTCCTTCCTCTGTGGCTGCTGGTCGGGGTACTAACTGTCCTGTCATCAGAGGCCAGTGCTACATGTACTGAGGCCCACAGAGGTCCCAGTCAACTACAAGTTTTGCTCTGAGCTGACCAAGCCTTCCTCTGCTTGTGTCTGTGGTGTGAGCTGGACCGCCTACTTCCCAGCTGGCCCAGCCCCGCCCACTCCCGTCACCCCACCTCCCGGCTGGCCCAGCCCCGGCCCACTCCCGTCAGTCCCATCTTTGTCTCCCCACCTTAGGACCCAAAGGCGCACGCTGCTTGGGACAGGGTGACCGGCTGTGTGGGCTGCCCCATCCTGAGCTCCTGGACTACACATACGGGGCATGGTCGGCTGTGTCATAGGACCCTAGGCATGTGTAGTTACCCCTGGTCACTTTCTCAGGAACTGCCTTATCTCATTGGGAATGAGACCCCTTCTGTCCTCTGTGTGCTGCCCGATGGCTCCCGACCAGAAGGTTCTCTGCGTCTCTGAGCCATCATGGTATATTCCTGAGCACTCTGCTGGGGCCTTGGTGTCAGGATTAAGGCTGTCCAGAGACAGAAGGAGCTGAGAACAGCTTCCTGCCCCAGGGGACCCTAAACTGGAAGGCAGCAGGTGTGGGGTTTAGAAAGGGTGGAAGAGGAGGAAAGGGAGGAACCATGATTCACAGAGCACTACATGGAGGCAGCTAGAGGTATCGCCCCCCCACCATAAGTCTTATGTAAGGGATACATCAACAGAAGCACAGAGAGGGTGAGTAAATTTCCCAGGGTCACACAGACTGGGAGGGACAGAGACGGGATGTGAACTTACATCCTGCTGTAGCCGGTCCACCGAAGCTGTGATCTCCATGGCCTTGGGCTGCCCGTAGCTCTCCGTCAAGGTGCCGTTCAGGTGCTGCTTCAGCTCATCGCTTAGCTGAGGAGGGGGAGGCGGGAAGAGGCTTCAGCACGCCCCCATCTTTCTCTAGGCCTTGGTTGGTTCCGAAGCCTCACCGGCTGGTGCCGGGACGCCATGACGCCTCCAACAGCGTCGCTGGCCTGCACGAGGGTGTGATGGGCATCGAGGGGGCAGAGGAGGACTGGCCCAAAGCCACACCACAGCCGAAGTGCTTTCAACTTGCTGTGGACTTGAACTTTCATCAAAGACGAGGTTCGAAACATGGACAATCATGACCTGTGGTTGCTGCGTGGACAATGGCTTCCAGGGATCTACATGGTTGGGTCTGCTGTCTCTACCACCTGGCTCCTGCCCTCAAATTTTTTGGGAGGGGGTCTTTTTGAGACAAGGTCTTCCTGTAGCCTCAGCAGGCCTGTAATTTGCTATGTAGACCAGGCTGGACCTCTGTTTCACAGATCTTCACCTGCTTCTGCTTCCTGAGTACTGGGATTAAAGATATGCACCACCATGCCCAGCCTGGCCTCAAATCTTGAATCTAGAGGAAAACAGCATGGGAGGGGACAAGTCCCCTGACCCTTGTCCAGTATGGGCAGATAGAACTTGCTCTGGCCTTTACAATCTGTCACTTGATCTTTTTTAATTCTCTCTCTATGGCAGATAGATCCTTTGTTTAGTGATCCTTGGAAAATGGGGAGGAGCTGGCTTCCTCTGAGACACGGCCACTCTAGCTCCCACGTGGGACCCGGCAACACCAACAGAGGTAGAAGGGTCTACTGGATCTGGGGCTGAGATGCAGAGGACCGCTAGCCTGGGAAGCAGGACCACCTATACAGACCTCTGTCTCAGCGGCTCAAGCAAAGTGAGCCCTGGACTTTTGCTGTGACTTCCCACCGCTGGGGACTGACAGA
This sequence comes from Rhizomys pruinosus, assembly GCA_009823505.1. Taxonomy (NCBI): domain Eukaryota; kingdom Metazoa; phylum Chordata; class Mammalia; order Rodentia; family Spalacidae; genus Rhizomys; species Rhizomys pruinosus. The sequence goes on from VZQC01012819.1 coordinate 341,097, forward strand.
CGGCACGGAAGCGGGCCCTTGTACTTGCCTTCTGGTAGTACACATGTGCCAAGACCCCAGCCACCAGCTCCACGAGGAAGATGACCAGCAACAGGCAGAAATACTAGGAATGAGGAGAGGAGATGATCATCCTTGGGAACAGAGTGCCCCCTGCAGCAAAGAGATGGGGACGACAGGGATTCTTGCCAGGACTCCCTTCAGCCCCTATCTGGATCCGGCAGCCCACATCGGCTGCCACCCCGAGCCCCCCAGTCACCCCTCTGCTCTCTAGTCTGTGGGAAGCCAGGAATCTACCCACCCTTCTAGTGGTGAGTGAATACCGACTGGATGCCACATGCCAGGAATCGTGACTATGGTTTAGGGAGGCAATGTACACACATCATGGCGCTGATACGAATGCTCCTACAGGGTCAGTTCTCAAGGCTCCTACTGGGGCAGTCAGAACAGGCTTCCTGGAGGTGGCGATGCCTGAGGCGCCTCTCCAAGAATGCAGAGGTATTTGCCAGGTGAAGTAGAAAAACACATTCAGGCAGGAGGAGAAGAGCAACCTGGCCTGCGGGAAGTGTGGGGATTTGAGGTCAGGCCATGGTGAGGGTACCCAGGTGACTGGAACGGAGTGGCAGGCTGGGCGGCACAGCCGAGGCTTGGGAGAAGGCAAAGGTAGAAGTTTGTGGAAGGTGTCATCTTTCGGCCCTGATGCGCGATTCCCATCCCTCACAGCTCTGCCAGATGTTCTGCACTTCCCTGAGCATGCCTGCTCTTCCGGGCTCCTCAGTGCCTGTCCTGAGCTTCGGGTGCCGGGCTGTACACCTCGCTCCTGGCTCCCACCTGGCTGTGCACTTCCCGAGCCCTGCTTTCCCCTGCTGTGTTCTTTCAGGAGCCAATAGGTCAGGCCCACGTGATCTGGGAGTGCATGGGGTCAGGGAGGGGGGCCGGGGGGGCAGCAGGCCACAGGCAGCCAGGGGGCCACAGGCAGCCAGGGGACAAGGAGCAGGTCAGAGGGAGGAGAGAAAAGAGAGGAGAGAGAGAGAGAGAGAGACACTAAGGAGAGAACTTTCCCTCCCCAGAGGCCACACCTGCTACACCCGGCCAGCAGCTCATGCACACTGGGCTTGCAGGACAGAGGAGGTCACCTGTGGGTGCCATTTGAGATTCTGGGCCCACAAAGTAGGAAAGGGCATGTGGATGGGAAGAGATGGCTGTTAGGGGCCCTTAGGAGGGCAGGACGGGGACAGTGCCAGCCCCTGGCTTTGTAGGCCTTCCCTGACCTGCATGGGCAGGGCTTGGGAAACACAAGAGAAGTGGACATTTCTTTTGACCCCGGGGAAGGATCCCCGCACAGCTGCTCTTTATGCTAATACCCACTCCTAGTAGTGTCACTGCACCATCTTCTCTCGGTGCTCTAGCTGGCCGCCATGGCCACCTGAGAAAGGTTGCTAGTTTCTAACCATGGGGCCTGTGGCAGAGAGGACAAAGGCGGTTCCTGCCTGTCCTTCCTTTTCTTCCAGGATCGACATTACCCTGGGGAAGGACCTCCGGTCTGTACACACAACCTCCGAGCACTCCTCCCTGAGGCCCTGATACCTGCCTTGGTGCTAGGAGTGTGGAAGGAGGTATCTGCTCCCCTAGGGCACGTGATTGGCCCCAGGACTCTTTGCCCTGTTTGGGTGAGTGGTACTGAATGGGATCCAGAATAAACTGGGGCAGGAGGTTGTCAAGAGGGTCTGTGATGCTCCGCTCTGCTCTCAGGAAAAGGGCTAAAGGACAAGAAGGCAAGCAGGATTGAGCTGCCAGCTTGGAGGCCGCATCCCACCACCTGTCCCCTTCATTGCTGTGAGCTGTGAATCACTCATGGACGCTAGACCCGAGGACGTGGCCATGTCATGCTGCTTCCCTGGGGAACTCATGACTTCTGTAGCTCCTCAAAATCGGGGAAGAGGGAGGACTGAGGGAGAGAGAACCACTCCACGTCCCCGGGGCCGTTTGGAGGCATTCGATGTGCTGTGCGATGTACTGGGATTGCTAACTAGAGGAAGGGCCTCGGTGGTGTGCAGAGGGCCCAGGGAGGAGGAGCGGTGCAACAGCATGTGAAGGCGCCCCAGAGGGAGGTGAGGGCTGGGCCTGGGCTCTGAGGCTCACTGGCTGGCTCTGTGGGTAATGGCTCAGGCAGAGCAGCTCTTGCTACAAGAGGCTGCAGGTGTATGACTCACCTGAGGGGGGGGCTGAGTCACAGCTCCTGGTGACAGCACCCAGGAGGCCCCAAAAGGGCTCCGCTCACTGATCCTTTGGTTCAGAGGATCCTGGAGCTCTATGTAAGGGACCAAGTGATCCTGGTCCAGAGAAGATTGCTAGGTTTGTGATGGGAGGCCATGGGATCTAATAAAGGCCTCAGCTCTGCTAGCTACTCTTCATCTTCCTCGGATCTTGCAGACCTCTCGCATCATTGTGGTAGGGCGCTGCCTGCATGAGCTGCGCTCTGTACCAGTCTGAGAGCACAGTCCTCGCCCCAGGTCTTTGTCCTCCCCAGTCCTGCTGCTGCTGTGTCCCTTAGCTGGCCCTACACTCCTCCAGCTCTGTCTGCTTGGCCACACTGCTCCTCTGGTTGGCTGTCCCAGGATCACTGACATAGCTGGGCAATGACACATGGCCGCCATCTCAGTGGCTTCTGCTCCAAGTCTCAGTCTTGTCTCTCTGGAACGACTGTGAACTCTAGGGGACAGGAGTTTCCTGGCTCCTTCACAGTGCCTGGTAGGGTGTTTGGTTGAGAGACACCTCTGGGCTACTGGAGGAACAGGAGACGCCAGGACCCGGCTGAAGAGGGCAGCCCCATGCCAGAGACAGCAGCTTAACCTTCTGTCTGGAAGGTGACAAAGCTGCTACCCTCAGTTTGTTATGTGGTTGTCCATTCAAGTCAGCAAAATTTTGCCTCCTGGGGTCATTTAGCAACCTCTGGGGACATGATTTTGTGGTTACAACTAGGAGAAGGGGTGCTATGGACTCCCGGGAGGCAGAGGCAGCACACTGATGAACATCTTCAAGGTCCAGAACTATCTGGTAGAAATGTCAGAAGTTCCAAGACTATGAAAGCCAGAGACATGCTTTCCTTCAGGCTGTCAGGCTAATGCTGGGACCTGATTTACATATGTGTCCCTAGGCACTATGGGAGACAGACAGACAGACAGACAGACACACAACTTACAAAGTGTTATCTACTTGCCAAGAAGTCAGAAATGGAACACAGAATTATAAGCATAAGTGGTTTTGTACTCTGCCTGGCTGAGCAGACACATCTGTACACAGAAGCTCTTCAGCTTGACCCAAGGCAGGGTCAAGAAGTTGGAACAGTGTCCTGTTGTTGTATAACTGCTTCCTAGAAACTTAAGTATTCTCTCCCAAGAATAAAACTCAGGAAGCCAAGAGCTCTGCATGGTTCACAGGCCTCCCCCAAGGTTGCATAAGCAGTCAACAGTTGCTGGAGAGAGGAGACTTTTGGGTGGAGTTGCCTACAAGTTGGGGTGCAGACTTTGTGAGTCTTCATCCCACCCTGGGGTGGGCTTTTCAGGGACACAGTTACTTCTACTCACCTGTTCTCCTGTAAGTAACCCCAATTAACTCATTGGCTCACTAAGCTGGAGTAGGGTGGAATTGTTTCTTTGGTCAGTTGTTGGAGCCCCATCTGGGGTTATACTGACCATTGACATGTCTCCCCAGGAAGAGTCACATAATACCCAGGAAACTCTTCTCTCCAAGGTTACTAAGGTCCCTCTTAGTACACTGGGGAGAGGCGCGATGCCAGATGATTTGTATAGGAAGAGAACCAGAAAGTCTAAAGAAGTTTCTAAAGCTCTCCTGTTCCTTTGTAAACTTTGGTTTGTGATTGATCTTTGAACTCTTAAGCCCAAGCTAATAATAAGTGCAGAATTTGAAGAAGCTAATTTGAGTAGTAACTATTCAGCAGATTGATCCCGTGCTGTCCTACTTAACCTTCACTGGGCATATCAGGCACAGTTGCACCGTCCTTGGACAGACAGATGTCACTTTCTTGAGCTCAGCTGTGCCCACTTGCCTAAGATGTCACAGCTGGGCTTGTAGACTGCTGACAGCCACCATAGGAGGGGAGGGGAGAGCCACGGGACTCTGACAGCCACCATAGGAGGGGAGGGGGGAGCCACGGGACTCTGACAGCCACCATAGGAGGGGAGGGGAGAGCCACAGGACTCTGACAGCCACCATAGGAGGGGAGAGGACAGCCACGGGACTCTGACAGCCACCATAGGAGGGGAGGGGACAGCCACGGGACTCTGACAGCCACCATAGGATGGGAGGGGAGAGCCACGGGACTCTGACAGCCACCATAGGAGGGGAGGGGGGAGCCACGGGACTCTCACAGATCATCCAGCCACACCTCCCAATCTCATCAGCAATTCTGTTCTAATTGCACGTGGCCTGGGTGGAGGGCTAGAGTAGATAGGTTGGGGGAGACTAAGGGAGGGCTGACTATTTTATGTGGCTATGGGGAAGCCATCCTCCATGCTTGGTGAACACCTTCCAGTGTGGCCTGAGGAAGGAGCACCCACACTTTGGTAGGTGAGCCCTCAGCCATTGCTCTATTAAGTAAGCCCAATAAACTCACTGGTTTCCCAGAGTGCATTTTGGTGGAATTGTACCTCCATTTGTTATTAGGATCAAGAGAAGAGGGGGTGGACATTATTTACACCCCCCCCCCCCAGGAAGGAATGTTAGCAACAAGCGTTCTCTTGAAGGTGTCCTAGAACCACTGGTCTGTAGTTTGGGAGGTGTTCTGGCCTTCCTTTCAAAATCTACAAGGAGGGAGCCGAGGGCACACAGGGCAGGTGTGCGCCACCATGCCTGGCTTATTATTATTATTTTTAGGTGTATGAGTGTACTGTGTGCATGTAGGTTGGTGCACCTGTGTCATGCAATGCTGCGGAGGTCAGAAGAGGGCATCGGATTCCCCTGGAACTGGAGTTAAAGACGGTTCTTAGCTGCCATGTGGGTGCTGGGAATGGAACCCAGGTCCTCTGCAAGAGCAGTCGGTGCTCTTAACCACTGAGCCATCTCTCCAGCCCCTCCCCAGCTTATTCTTAAGAATGATCCTATCTCAGCCAGGCGTGGTGGTGCATGCCTTTAATCCTAGCACTTGGGAGGCAGAGGCAGGTGGATCTCTGTGAGTTCAAGGCCAGCCTGGTCTACAGAGTGAGTTCCAGGACAGCTGGGCTACAGGGAGACCCTGTCTCGAAAAAAAAAAAAAATGATCCTATCTCAATATATGCAAAGCTAGACCCAAAACAGATGAAACCAGTGTATAAGCCCAGAATTGGCCTCAAACATTCTCACCCCATGCTATGTCCACAAACATTTTCCCCTAGCTAATTCTTTTCCCCATGTGTGTTCACGCATGGTGACATGAATGCGGTGGACTTGAGTGTACATGCCTGTATAGGCCTCGGGTTGACAGTAGGCTTTTTCCTAGATTGTGTTCCATCTTATTCATGAAGGCAGGACCTCTCAGAGCTCACTGGTAAGATTAGTCCACTAGCCAGCTTGCTCTCGGGGGTTCTTGTCCTTCCCTTCTGAATGGCGGGATGTCACAGCCGCTGAGCATTTCCATGGGTTCTCAGGATCTGAACTCTGGTCCTGGAACTTGCACCGCAAGCTCTTTATTTTGCAGATCAACCTTCCCAGGCCCCTAGCTAAATTCTTTAATGGAACAGTTTTAACTAGAAGCAAAGTCTAAAATTATAACTCTACAAGGAATCCAGGATTGCACAGCCTTCTCTGGAGCAAACTAGTACTTTTTCTAACGAGCGGCTCTGCAGGAAATATGCAGAAATATGTCTCCCTGTGACATTAGGGTGATTAATTAGAAACTGAGTCTTTAGATAGACTCACATTGCATCCGGGCAGGCTGAGCCCCAGGTAATTTCTGGGACATATTCGCTGGAGCGGATGACACAGGGTGGCTTCGCATATGTACTTGTCATTTTGGGGGTCAGTTTTAAGAACTATAAAGCTGGAATTAGACTTCCCACATTGGATAGATTCTTTTTGGTCTCCCAAACTATTCTGCCTATTAGACAAGAAACCATTTACAAAGCTTGCTGCCAGTTCATAGTATGTCCATCAAGGTGCCGGGTCAAGGTAGGCTGGGACCAGTGCTATGCTCATATGAACCTGGCTTTGCTCATAACGGAGTGGAACAAACAGCAGAATCAAGACATGGCCAAGGTTAAGTGCCAGGGATCTAGGCCCTGTTGGACACCGGCGGTGGAGTGGGGGAGGATTGCAGCAGCAGCAGGCGAGGGAGGGTCAGGGACTTCAGACCTCGCCAAGCGGGAAGAGATGGAGCCAGCTGTTTAAGCAGCAAATGACCTCAGGGCGAATTATTTTCTGACAATTAACCACCAGCTGGAGGCACTTGGCTATTTGCTGAAGAGGGAGGATGTGGCCTGAGGAGCCTCATGACATTCCTACAACAAGATGTCACTGTTGGAAGGTCGAAGGTGACCTCTAGCCTCCCTGGTGCAAGCCCAGTGCTCACAGACCGGGCCATCCAGTCTCAGCCTTCCCTTGGTGATGCTGGGCCACAGCCGGCCCACCTGGGAGCTGATCTGCAAAGAGGCTGTAAAGATGTGTCGTCCCTTGGCTGGCCCTTACAGCTAGTTCTGCCAAAGGACTGGGCGTAGACAGCACTAGGGCCTGAGGACAGCTCAAGGGGAAGTACAGGGAGACGGCAAGGGGGGGGGGGTTGAGAGGCCCTGGGGAAGAAGGAGAGGTTCCAGAAACACATGGAGGAAATGCGACAGAGGTCATTCAAAGTGCAAAGTTAATTGCGGGCAACCCAAGAGGATCATTGTGCACGTGTTGGGAGTGTCGTGGAAATAAAACACAGCCAGGCTCTGGGGACAAACCAAAGACAGGTGTCCGTGTGGGGACTTCCCAGGGTTCTAGCTAAATGGATTGAGTAAGATAAGTAGCCAGAACACGGAGGGCCTGCAGCTGGCTGAGGTGGGGAAGCAGGCTCCTTACGGGATCACACAGCCCAGGACACACAGAGCACGCTACAGTGGAGAGACTCGTGCATGGAGACCTTACTGGTCACTGTGAGCCCCTGAAAGGGCCAGGCCTTTCCCATCTTCTCACGGACTGGCCGGGAGATGGAGCAGTGTGTGTCAGCTTTGTGGCCAAGAGGGACTAAAGGGAGAGTGAGACTTGAGTGCACAGAGCTTAGATCCGGGATTTCCCAGGACCACCTGAAGCACAGGTAGGAGCTGGGCACTTCAGCCAGGCAGATTGTTGGATCATTCTTTCTCTGGATTATTGTCTCATTGGTTTGATTAATTCATTGTCTTGTGTGGCTGTGGGGGCGGAGTCATCCTGCTAGCTGGTATAAAAGGGCCTGTTGCCACTGTGAGACTTGAGTGCACAGAGCTTAGATCAGGGATTTCCCAGGACCACCTGAATCAGCACAGAGTACCGGGGCGCAGGCTAAACAGGCATTAACCCCACCCCCACCCCCCCACCCCCACCGACTGGAATTGCTGAGAAAGTGTCCAAGTGGATTCTTTGGAGAACCTTCAGAACAGAAAGGGAAGACTGAGTTAGACTTCCAATAGAAAGCCTAAAACTTATACAAGTCAACACTCCATAAACAAGGAGAAAAACCAATCAATCAAACAAACAAACAAACAAACAAGGCAAGGAAAGCAAGCCTTCAAGGCAGTGAAGAGGCATTTGTGATTTGCATTAGAATATAGGCAAAGAGAAACCTACATGCCGGGGACACAATGAAGGGACAACATGGGAAAGGTGCAGGATAATCCCACACCAAGCTCGACCAACCCTGTGGGAGATTCCTACAGTGGGATCCCCCTGGGGATGGCCCAGGACACAGATCTTAGGGGAACTATTTCAGACATATTCAAAGAAATCAAAGAATATAAAAAACAAGTCAGAGAACTAAGGACAGAGAATGAAAAACTCAAGAAGGACCTAGAGAGAGAGACTGACAAACACCAGAAAGAACTAGAGGGAGAAAATGACAAACTCACGAAGGAAGTGGAAATACTGAAAAGATCCCATGTTGAAATAAAAAAGGAGGAGATCTCCTGAGACCAGCTCAGGCAAGCACAGGTGTCGGGGTGCGGGCTAAAGAGCCTGCCCACAGTCCCCGACACCCCCCCCCCGCCAACTGGGACTACAAAGGCATCTGAAGGAGGCAAGCAAAGCAAGCCTTGAACACAGTGAAGAGGCATTTAGGACTTACATTAGAATACAGGCAAGGAGAAGCTCATATGCCAGGAACACAAAGAAGAGACAACATCGGAAAGGGGCAGGATAATCCCGCATCAAGCTCTACCAACCCTATGGAAGATTCCTACAGTGGGATCCCCCTGGGGATGGTCCAGGACACAGATATCACAAACACAATTGGGCACATATTTAAAGAACTACAAGATTATAAAGAGCAAATCAAAAAACTAAGAAAAGAGAATGAAGACCTCAAGAAGGACCTAGAGAGAGAGAATGACAAACTCCAGAAGGAACTGGAAACACTGAAAAGATCCCATGCTGAAAAAGATAAGGAAACCAACCATGGAAGCAAAGAGCTATAGGAAGAGATTGAGAAGCTCCAAAAAGAAGTAGAAATACTAAAGAAATCAGAAGAGGAAATGAAAAAGGAAACCAAATACTCATCCAATCAAGAGGAAAGGAATGGAAAAAGCCTCAGAAGCAGAATGGAGGAAGCAGAACAAAGAATATCAGACCTGGAAGATAACACAGAACAAATGAAAACCTCAAGGAAAGATTATGAAAAAATTAAAAATACACAAAAGTGGAACAACCAAGAACTGTGGGACACTATAAAAAGATCAAACCTCTGCATCATAGGAGTAGAGGAAGGAGAAGAATCCCAAGAAAATGGTATTGATCAAATCTTCAACAGAATACTAGATCAAAAACTTCCAAACTTCCCCAAACTAAAAAAAGACAAACCAAACAAATACAAAGCAACAAACATAGAACTCCAACTCAGACAAGAATCAGAAAAGAAATTCTCCACGCCACATCAAAGTTAAAATGCTAGACACCCAAAACAAAGACAAAATCCTTAAAGCCACAAGAGAAAAACACAAGTGACCTATAAAGGGAAACCTACAGATTACAAACTGACTTCTCAAACAAACTATGAAAGCAAGAAGAACCTGGAGCAAAGCATTCCCAGTGGTTAAGGCAATAATGCCAACCAGTTACAATATACCCAGCAAAAGATTCCGATTATAATGAAGGAGAGAGAAAAACCTTCCATGACAAAACAGTTGAAAGAATACATGTCCCGGAAGACCAACCCTTTCAGAGAGATACTTGAGCAATTCAAAGGACAGAAGAAGGAGCAACCATCCCCAGGCACCTAGAAAGAGAAATCAATAAAAGCTTAACTGCAAAAGAGAAACCTAAACCCAACCCAAATGGATAACAAGCACAAAGGAAGCAACACAGACCTATATCAATAACCTTAAATATTAATGGACTAAATCCCCAATCAAAAAAGACATAGCTGGGAGATTGAATTAGGAAACAGAATTCATTCATATGCTTCTACAAAAAACATCTTACCGTGCAAGGACACAGCCACGTTAAAGTGAAAGGAGGGAAAAACTATATTCCAAGATCAAATGGTACTAAAAAGAAGCAGCATTGCTATTTTAATATCAACAAAATGACTTGCAAATCAAATAAATAAAATCAGAAGAGACAAAGAAGGCCTTACATTTTTATTAATATTATATTATTATATATTATTATTATTAGTTTGTCTTTTTGAGACAGGGTCTCCCTGTAGCTCTGGACGTCCTGACTCACTCTGTAGACCAGGCTGGCCTCAACTCACAGAGATCCATGTGCCTCTGCCTCCCAAGTGTAGGATTAAAGGCATGCTCCACCATGTCTGGCATTTGTATTTAGTTCTATGTGTATCAATGACTGTCTGCATGCAAGTTTGTGCACCGTGTTGTGCAATGCCATGGGAGGTCAGAAGAGGGGTGGTCGGATTCCCCTGGAACTGGAGTCCTCCTCCTGGAATTGGAGTTTCAGACTGTTTCTCACTGCCATGTGGTTGCTGGGATGAACCCGGGTCTCTGTAAGAGCAGTCGGTGCTCTTAAAACTGCTGGTCATCTCTCCAGCCCCAGCCATTACATTTTTTATAAAAGAACAATTCACCAAGAAGATTTCACAATCATGAATATATATGCCCAAACTCTGATGCACACAAACTTTATAAAAACAATCTCCAGGACCACAAGTCACTTGACTAACCCCAGTACAACTCATAGTAGTGGGACTTCACCCCACTGGTCTTGGGATAGGTCAACAGGACAAGAAGAAAGAGACAGTCTGAATCTGAACTGAATGATGATACACCAAATGGACCTCACAGACCTCTCTCCAAATATTCCACCTAATACAGTTTCTACTCAACCTCATGGAACATTCTCCAAAATCGCCACATACTGGGAACAGAAGAAACTTCCACAATACAAAAAGATTGAAATAAGTTCTGTCGTCATCCTATCAGACCCAGTGCAATAAAGCTCAACATCAACACAGGACAAGCCCTCCTGCCTACAAGAACACATGAAACTAACAACACACTCTTGAATAATGAATGTGGGCAAGGAAGAGATAGAAAGAAAGAATAAAAAGCATTCCTTGACCTGATGCCAATACAATCCCCACCACACAAACCTTCCTTTAAAAGCAGTCCTGGGGGGCTGGAGAGATTGTCCAGCGGTTAAGACACCGATGCTCTTACCAGAGGACCCGGGTTCGATCCCCAGCACCACATGGCGCCAAGAACCGGTTGAACTCCAATTCAGGAAACTCAAGCTCCAGGGGAATCCAAGACCTCTTTCTGACCTCCGCGGCGTTGCAAAGACACGGGTGCACAACTTGCATGCAGACAGTACTTCATACACATACAGAAAAAATAAAATTTAATAAAAAAAAAAGCAGTCCTAAAGGGAAAGTTTTATAGCCCGGTGGTGTCCTACATTAGAAAAACAGAAGAGCACAAGTGAATGAATAACACTAGCAAAAGCACTGGGAGGCAAACAACAGACGAACCCAATCGCAACGACAGGAAGAAATAACAAAAATAGAGCAGAAATCAATGAAATAGAAACAAAGAAACAATACACAAAGTCAATGAATCCAAAAGTTGTTCTTTGAAAGAATAAACAAGATGACAAGACCTCTAGCCCAGTTTAACCAAAAAAAGAAGGAACAACTCCAAAGTCATATAATCCAGATGAAAGGAAATACACAACAACAAGGAAAGATCCAGAAAATAGATATAGGAATACTTCAAAACCTATACTTTCTACACAGTTTGAAAACCTAGAGAAATGGATGAATATCTGAAATCCTGGCAATCACCAAAGCTCGACAAGAAGAGATCAGCAGCTTAAAACAACCCATAATATGAAGAAATTGAGGACGTAGCACGAAGCCCCCAACTAAAAAAAGCCCAGCGCCCAGACAGTTTTCACGGCAGAATTTATATACAATTTCAATTAGACCTACAACCATTATTACTTGAAACTGTTTTAGAAGGAATACTCAGAGGGATTCTCCCAAATCCTTCTATGAAGCCAGCATCGCTGTATTACCAAAACCAGGCAAATGACAACTAAAAAGGAGATTTAGACCCATCTCCCTAATTAACACAAAGAAAAAATGCCAATCTAAAACAGGATACTGGCAATCGCATACAGACCCACATCCAGAAGATCATCCACATGGACCAAGTTGGATTCATACCAAGATGCAGGATGGTTCAAACATATGAAAATCAATAAACATCATCAAACACATAAATGGAATCAAAGACAAAAAACCACACCATTCATCTCTCAATGATGCAAAAAAGGAACTTTGACAAAATCCAGCATCCTTCAGGCTCAAAGTCCTAGAAGGAAGGGATTGGAGGGGTCATTCCTCATGTAGTCAAAGCCATATACAGGAAACTCACAGCCAATATCATCCTAAATGGGTAAATGACAGAAACATTTGCTTTAAAGGTAGTGAACTCACAAGGCTGCCCCCTGTCACCATTTCTCTTCAAAATAGTGCTTGAAACCACTTGCGAGAGCAATAAGGCAAGAAAGGAAATTAAAGGAGTACTAATTGGAGTAGGTCAACCATCATCCCTATTGCTGATGATAGATTGTTTGACTTAGGGATGCTAAAAAACTCCACCAAAAACTCCTAGAAACTATTAACAGCTTCCGCAAAGTGCAGGATAAAAAAATTAACCTAAAAATCATGGCCTTTCTTACACCAAGAACAAGCAACTAGAGAAAGACTTCAAAAGACCTTCCCCACTCACAATAGCCTCAAACACAAGAAATTACCTAGGAACAAACCTAACCAAAAAGACCAAAAGATCTCTACAACAAAATTTAAAACCTTTAAAAAGAAATTGAAGAAGACCTCATAAATGGAAAAACTCCCAGGCTCATGGATTGGGAAAATTAACATTGTAATGTCCATTTTACCAAAACACTTGTATAGATTAAGAACGCAATTCCAATCAAAATCCCAGAATGTTTCTCACAGCTGCTTGGAAAAAAAGTCCTTAAATCATTGGAAAAACAAAGATCCTGAATACCAAAATAACCTGAGCAAAAGATGCTACACAGGGGAATCCTATACCAGATTTCAAACTATGCTATAATCATAAAACAAGCCTGGTACTGAACGGGCAACAAAAACAGACCTGTTGACCAATGGAACAAAACTGAAGTTCCAAATATGAGCACATACAATTTCAGTCACTTATATTTGACAAGAGGGGGCCAAGAAGCCACAATGGAGAAAAACAGCACTTCAGCAAGTGGTGTTGGCAAAACTGGAATCACCATTTGTAAAAGAAATGAATTAAACCCTTCTCTCACCTTTACAAAATCAACTCCAATGGAGCAAAGACCTCAACATGAAACCCAAACTTAAAACATGAAGAAAAAGTTGGCAGAGCTATAAAGACATAGGCATAGGAAAACTTCCTAAATCAGACAGCAGCTGCACAAGAATAAAGATCACAATGACAAAGGGACCTAGACTCAAAGCTTTGTAGTACATCAAAAGAAACAATCAAAGTAAATGAAGAGAAATCCCACAGAGTGGGGAGGAACCTTACCTGCAAAACATCTAAAAAAGCATTATTCCAAATATATAAACTCAAAAAAACAAAAAAGAAAACAAATGACCACACTCAAGATGGAGCAAAGAGCTGAACAAGAACTCACAAGTGAGAATTAGAGATGACTGAGAAACAGCTTAAGAAGTGTTCATCATCACTAACATGCATTAAGGAAATGCAAATCAAAACCACTTTAAATATCATCTTACTCCAATAAGACTGTCTAGGATCAAAAAAATACATGCTGGGAGAGGTTGGTGGGGAGTGGGAACACTCACCACTGCTGGTGGAGGATGTAAACTCGTACAGCCACTATGGAAAAGCCATGTGGAGAACCTTGGAAAGAACTTGGAATGAACTTGCACCCACCCACCCATACCACTCCTTGGGCATGTAACCCTCAAAGACTTCACCCCACCACAGAATATACATGCATGGCCATGGTTAATTTCAGCTCTTCTTCACAAACAGCAAGGGAGCTGGAACCGACACCTAAAATGCCCCCTCAATTGACGAGTGGGATAGAGAGAAAATGAATGGGTAATCTACACAAGGGAGTTCTTATTCTAAGGCAGTAACAGAAAGATTGACATCTGAGTTTTTTGGCCTGGAAAATGGCTGGAGCTAAGAGGACATTAATTGCTGAGTGAAGTAACACAGTCCCAGAAAACATCGAACGATGGATCCTCATGTTGTGGATGCGAGTGCCAATTACAAGTTGTATTTCTTGTGTATGGCCCCTGAGCTTTTGTTCAAAGCAGTCTGGGGAGTGATGCATTATTTGGAAACGAACAACAACAACAACAACAACAACAACAGAAAGGGACTGCATCAAAGAACTGGACGAAACAGTTGAACTTCTCTTCAAAACAGTCAACTTCCACATGGAGAATATTAAAAATGAAAGAGATGAAAAAGTATGTTTGGCCAGAATCGGTCATGGCTCTTGTGGCGGTGGGGGGAGGGGGGGAACACGGGTCCCAGAATTGTGAAAAAAATACAATTTTAGATTATGCGGAAAAAAAGTGAAAAAAAAAAAAAAGAAATATGAAAAAAGGAAACCAAACCAGTGAAGCAAGGAGCTACAGAAGAGATTGAGAAGCTCCAAAGGAAGTGGAAATATACTAGAAATCACACGAGGAAATGAAAAGGAATCAAAGACTCATCCATCAAGAGGACAGGAACAGAAAAAAGCCTCGAGAAATATGAATGAAGAAGCAGAAAAAAGAATATCAGACCTGACAGGAAAACAAGGAACAACCTAAAAACCAAGTAAAAATATGAAAATAAAAAAAAATAAATACTACAAAAGTTGGAACAACCAATGAAGCTGTGGGGCACTATGAAAAGATCAAAACCTAAGCATCAGTGGGGATGGAGGAGGAAGAAGAATTCCCAAGAGAATAGTATTGAACAGAATCTTCAACAGCAATAATATAAAATTTCCCCAAACTAAAAAAGACAACCAATAACAAATACAAGAAGCACACAGAACTCCAAACAGACAAGATCAGAAAAGAAACTCCTCACACCATATCATAGTTAAAATGCTAGACGCCCAAAAGAAAGACAAAATTCTGAAAGCCACAAGAGAAAAACAACAAGTTACATATAAGGGGAAACCCATCAGAATTACAACTGACTTCTCAGTGCAAACTATGAAAGCAAGAAAAATGTGGAGCAAAGCATTCCCAGTGTTAAAGGACTATAGATGCCAACCCAGATTACTATACCCAGCAAAAATGTTGATGATAGTTGAAGGAGAGAGAAAATCTTCCATGACATAAACAAGATGATAGAATTCATGTCTGTAAAACCAACCCTTCAGAGAATACTTGAAGCAATTCAAAGGACAGAAGAAAGGAACAACTATCCCCAGGCACCTAGAAAGAGAAATTAATAAAAGCATAACTACAGAAGTAGAAACCTAGACCAAAAATGCAAACGGATAATAAGGTGAAAGGAAGCAACACATATCTTTCAGTTATAACCTTAATAAATCTTAATGGACTAAACTCCCCAATTAAAAGTCATAGACTGGGAGATTGGATTAGGAAACAGAATCCATCTATATGCTGTGTACAAGGACAATTGACCATGAAGATTTTACAATCATGAATATATATGCACCAAATTCTGGTGC
This sequence comes from Rhizomys pruinosus, assembly GCA_009823505.1. NCBI lineage: Eukaryota > Metazoa > Chordata > Mammalia > Rodentia > Spalacidae > Rhizomys > Rhizomys pruinosus. The sequence goes on from VZQC01012819.1 coordinate 356,463, forward strand.
ACCAAACTTTATAAAGACAATTCTCCAGGACCTCAAGGCACAGATTAACTCCAATATAGTCATAGTAGGGGACTTCAATACCCCACTGAGCCCTTTGGACAGGTCAACCAAAGAATAAACAGAGAGACATCTGAACTGAATGATATGATACACCAAATGGACCTCACAGACATCTACCAAATATTCCATCCTAATACCAGAGAATACACTTTCTGCTCAGCACCCCACAGAACATTCTCCAAAACTGACCACATACTGGGACACAGAAAAAAACCTCCACAAAGACAAAAAAGATTGAAATAATTTCATGCATTCTATCAGACCACAGTGCAATAAAGCTCAATATCAACACCAGGATAAGCCCTCCTGCCTACAAGAACACATGGAGACTAAGCAACACACTCCTGAATAATGAATTGGTCAAGGAAGAAATAAAGAAAGAAATACAAAAAAAGGAGCATGAGATGGTGAGGGCAGGACAGAGATGGTGGCGGGGGTGGGGTGGGGCTAGGATGGAGATGCAGTATGATCAACAGTGGTAAGAACAAGGGCAAGACTAGTGATGGGGGGAAGGAGACAAAGGAGAAAGAAATTTCTACCAAGAACGAGAAAGGGAGGGCTTCAGGCTCCAGCGAGCAGTTAGCTTCAAGGTAGAGAAAGGTCCTGGGCCTTGGAGAGAAGTCTGAACACTCATCGGCACAGGGGCACGTGTTCCTCACTAGACTCCAAGCCAAGCCTGGGAGAGGAGGTCACAGTTCCTCTTTCCTCTTCCTGCTGGAGTGCCCAGCAGAGCAGGAAAGCTGAGATAGGTGTGCTTAGAACAGTTGTTGAGGCTGCTGGCTCAGCACCCCTTCTAGGCGATGATCAGGTACATCTATGGTAGGCAGGGGAAGGTGGCAGAGGAAGGTGGCCCTGTTCTGGGAGGGGGTGGCACAGGGGGTGGCCTGGCTCCAGAGGCCAGGCCCAGCTTGGCTCTGTGATAAAGATGCTGCCTGACTGGGGTCCATTTCTCGCTTTCTGGGTCTTCATGCAAACGGAGATGGGGATTATGTGTTGACGCAGCAGCTCCGAGGCTAGGAAGGGTCAGATGGAGCCTCCCCTCTGCACTCTGTGGCTGAGCAGGGCTGGCCATGGAAGCCTCCAGCTTCCTTATCGGGGTTTGGTGAGCAGGCCTCGTGTTCTTGCTTTGGAGCCAGCCTGTCCTTGGGGTGTAGCATTCTCAGCTCTGTGGTGGGCTGAGGGAGGCTCGAAAACTTGTTACAAGCAGAGGTGAAGAGGGGCTGAGGCTGCAGGTGTGAAGTCACGTGCTCCAGTCAGCTTCACTAGTTATCATCAGGACCTGCTGACGCCAAGTCTGGCTCTATAGTTCAGCTGATAAAAGGATTCTTAAAGCCTTGGCGTGATCTAGCCTTCAACAGCTGCTAATGTGAAGGCTTCCGGTAGCCAGGTCTAGGATGTGGCCCAGCCAGACGTGTACCATCACCACTCGGATCCTGGTCCCCAGCTAGAGGGAGCAACAGGAAGTGAAGGGAACTGACAAGGGTTAGGAAATGCTCAGAAAGATTCTCAATGTCCCTCCCTGAGGTTATACAAATAGTAATTGCTATAGAGAGGGCACTCTCCAGGGAAGGTGCCTGCAAGTGACTGGGAGCTCCAGGGACACAGCCTTCGTGAGCTGACGTCCATGTTGTTGTTGTGGTGGTGGTGGTGGTGGTGGGGGGGATGCTTTCAGTGAAGTTGTTCCCTGAGAACCACCTCTGCTTCTGGAGGTAACCCCAGTCACCACTGTGTACCCGAGCTTGGATGGAGCCGAGAGGAGGATGCGTTCCACAAATGACCCCTCATTCTTCCCAGCCAGCCTGTCCATTCTGATCAGCTTGTCTGGGTTCCCTCTGCACCCTGGCTCAAAGGGCTCAGTAATGAAGACCTGGGCACCCAGAGAAAGAAGAGCGACCATCTTCCAGGTCTTTCCATTTCCATAGTCAGATCTAGAAGCTGTGCAGCAAGAGTGAGAGTTGTCCATAATCTCCAGATTTGCTCTCAGAGTAGGGATGCAAAGAGGAGGCTGTTTATCCACACACGCACACACACACAACCTCTTTTTTGTTATTTAAAATATTTTATTGGCTACTTAATATAGTCATGTAAAATGAATGTGCTATATGTTCACATGTAATTTCTATTAATGTCATTAATAATTTCTAATTATAGATTTAACGTGCTTCTGCTTATTATTTCTTTACTTAGTTATTTGGTGGTACCAGGGATTGAACCTAGGGCATCATGCTTGGTAGCCAAGCACTCTACCACTGACCTACACCCAGCCTTTAGATTGCTTGTATTTGTTTTTTTCCTACTGTAAGTGAAATAATTCAGGCCAGATTCTTCACATATTTTTGAATATAAATATCCTGAACACAGATCCTAGACATGGAATCTCTGTTTCAAAATATACAAATATTACTCAGCAAAAAAATATATGTATCAGTGTATTGCCTGCATGTAGGTAGATACATCCATGTCATGCAATGCCCTTGGAGGTCAGAAGAGGGCGTTGGATCCCCTGGAACTGGAGTTATAGACATCTGTTAGCTTCCATATGGGTGCTTGGAATTGAACCCTGGTCCTCTGCATGAGCAGCCAGTGCTCTTAACCATTGACCCATCTCTCTAGCCTCTGAACCTCCTTTTTTTTTTTTTTTTTTTTTTTTATTATTTTTTTTTTTTTTGCTCATTCTGAGACTGGCTTAGGCCTCACCTAGATTGGGTGATCCCTGGAAGCGGCTCTTAAGCCCACCCTGGGTGAGGGATCACTCATCATACATAACAGAACCACCCTTCCTAACCAGGCTACATGCTCTTTTGAGGTACCCTGTCAGACACTTGTGTCAGTGTCCCCCAGCTTTGCCTTCACTTTTGCTGTAAATCGGGGAACAAGCTGTCAGGATAAGTACCCCTAGCGTTCTCCCCACGCTTTGCATTTCATTTGGAAAGAGACCAGGGGTCCCAAGTCAAAGGGCATGAGCTTGCTCCTTGCATGCCAGGCATGTGGGAAGAGGAGACAGAGCCCATCTGTGCTGCCTGGGAGCCTGTGAACTCCTCAGGCTGTGTGGCCCTAGGCAAGTGAACCCGGCTAAGAAGGTGCTGGAGGGCTATGTGAACAGGAAGGGCCTTTCCAGCACGCCATGCCGGGGCCTGGAGACGAGGAAGGGCCTTTCCAGCACGCCATGCCGGGCCTGGAGACGAGAAGGCCTTTCCAGCACGCCATGCCGCCTGGAGACGAGGAAGGGCCTTTCCAGCACGCCATGCCAGGCCTGAGACGAGGAAGGGCCTTTCCAGCACGCCTGCCTGCGAAGTTGTCGCACCTGGAGGTCTGCTCGAGCATTTCTTTCCAGTGAGTGTAACGGGCGGGTTGTATTGGCTCTGGCTCTCTGTGGACACCTGCCTGCATCCATGGACTCCTCATACAGCTCTAGGGATCTCTCCCTGGCTCAGTGTCACTCGTTTAGTGAGGCCAGGAAAGTACATTGAAGTGTGTGTGTGGTGTGTGTGTGTGTGCTGTTGTCTGCACAAAGAACACACTCAAGCCACTGCATACGCTCCGCAATCAGTGGCTCTTGGGGACATTTGTGCTGAGAGCTTAGCTGTGGGATCTTCCCCTTTGAGACTCAAAGATCCAAGTGTCACCAAAAAGTCACCTGCAGCTAGGAACACGATGGAGGGAATTAATGGGGAGGACGCAGTGAAGGGTCCAGGTGTCCTCCAAACTTCCACCCCTATCAGCTTCTTTGGGGGATGTGGCCTCCCGCAGGCTGCCAGGACTCGGGGAGAAGCAGCCCTAAGAATAACTGTTAATTTAGGTTCCTTCTCAAAGGAGCTTGGCCATCGTCATGTTAATTAGAGCCATATTTTTATGATCTTTATATAACGTGGCTTCCTCAGACCTCAAAATGCTTCGTTATTTTCCTTCACACCTTGCTTCCGGTGTAGTGCTGGGGCACCTCAGTGACAAGGACGAGATGGGTGACTTACCCAGGTCGCAGAGCTGGGCAAGCTGCGTACATCCTGCCTGGTAGAGTCCCAGCTCAGATAAAGCTGCCCTGGATTCTAGACCGTGTCCTCTTGGTCACACAGTAGCCTCAGAATCTCAGATGGAAGAGATTGTAATTCTGGGTCACCCTCATTTTGCAGAAACCACGTTTTAGAAACTTCTTATTTCATCTACTCCCTCCCCCAAAAAAAGAAAAAGAGTTCTGACAAGACCCAGTTTAGTCTGGACTATCCATCACAGCTTCATTTGGCAAGATAGAAAAGTTGCAGACCCACTTCCAAATTCTAAACAGTTCTCTCCTTTGATCTGGGTGGCGTGGGTACCTGCGTCATCAGCCTCATCCTCCCAGAGGCCTGAATTATCTGTCTCTCTTTGCAGTCTTGGCCTATAAAAGAGACCTGGTGTGAATAATTTAAAGCTCATCTGTCTCCCCCTCTGCAGAGCTCTGATGTTAAGCTCATTGCTTCAGTACCACAGAGACGTACTATTCTTTCCCCAAAGAGTGTCTCCTTCTCAGAACAGATGACCTTTGGAGCGGCTGCAGGTAGCCCAGGACAAAGGGTCTTGAGAGGCACAGGTCCCAGCAGGGCATCTCCTCTCTGGATTCTTCCTAGTAATGTTTGATGCCAGTCCCATCTCACGCTGCAGTCCGACTTGGACCACCCACCATTTGGACACTCCTGTGCTTTTGTGTTTAATCCTCTTTGTCTTTGTGCCCCTTATGTATTAAGAAGACGGTAGACTCTCCTATCAGGTTTCCCTTTAAAGATATCTTACTATTCCAGCCATATCTCTTGAAACCTTAATAAGGATTAATCAAAAGGAAGTTTGTAGCATATCAGGCGTGGGTGGGGTGTTGGGTGGTGGTGTGTGTGTGTGTGTGTGTTGTGTGGTGTGTGTGGTGAATTAAAGCCAAGAATAATACTGGAACTGCAAAATGCTTCCTAAAGAAACCTAAACTTCCTGGGCTCCATTTGATAAACCAAAGCTGGGCTTCCAAAATTCCTGCTTGTAGCCAGACATGGTGTGCCACACCTTTAGTCCTAGCATCCGGGAGGTCGGAATCTCTGTTGAGATCCAAGGCCAGACTTGTCTACATCTAGTGAGTTCAGACCAGCTGCAGCTATAAGGGGAACTTAGCTCCAATAACACAAAGCACTCCTGCTTGTGATGCAGGGGCTGGTGGGTCAGGGAGTGGGTGACTCAAGGTCTTCTGGTGACCCCAGTCTGTCCTGGGATGCTTATATCATTGATGCTTATATCATTGCTTCTTTTAGAGGGAGGCAGGGAACTTGGGAGAAGGAAGGATCTAGGCTGTGGGGTATGCTACTTATGAGCCTGCTGGTGGAAATTTGTATCTCAGCAGTGCTATGCCAGTGGCTGAGTGTGTTCTTGTGCACACACACACACACCACACACACATGCCACACCGCTATGTACTTTTATGGCCTCACTGAACAGTGACACTGAACCAGGGAGAGATCCCTAGTGCTGTATGAGGGGCTCACGGATGCAGGCAGGAGTCTACAGAGAGCATAAAGCAGACCTGGGAAGAAACAGACGGTCCATGGTAGCCTGTCTAAGAGCTGCTGGGCCCCAGCATCCATCCCGAGATGACACAGCTATTTGCTGACCCTAGGATGCTCAGAGTGGCATCAGGAGGTCTCTCTAAGCACAGAGACTCTGCCTTCCAGTTACCACATCTCTTCTGCATAACCAGCCACAGAGTCTTGTCCCTTCAGGGACCCAGACCAAGGGATGGCCAGAATGTACCTGGGGGAGGGGGAGACCTTGTTCTTACAGGTCAGTGGATGGCTGGAGAGACAGAGGTGTGAACCCTGAAAGGAGGGGGCAGAAAGGGGAGGTGACAACAGTGGTATGGAGAGTCAGGTGTCAAGCCTTGGCTTGCCTTTGGCCCGTCAGACCTGGTAGAGAGCTGTTTATTGGGAGGAGATTGGTCTCCTTTGATGCCAACAGCTCTGTCCCCAGTACTGAGCCACACTGTCAGCCATGCAGGACCCTGAAGGCTAACCTCTTTGGATGAGTGCTAGAAACCTGATCTTCAAGTTCCCTTCCTCGCCAAGTGTACCGAAACCCAGAAGTATAGTTACTTCTAATGGAACAAGAAAACCCTTGGATGTCAAAGTGTCTATGACCAGGGCCCTGGGGGTCCTGGGTGGGCCCTACAGGCAGCTCTCACATCTCACCAGACCTCTGTGTGCCACTACTGCTCCCCAGCTACCCCTCGTAATGTGCAACCCTGTACATGTCTTTCATGCCTGGCAACCTGTGCCCCTGCCTTCTGCCAGGCTCCTGCCCCCTGGGGGAAATGGTCTCTCTAGATGAGAACCCTGCATGCTAGGTCCATGGTCAGCCTGCATCTCCAGGCCCAGCTCCTCAGCTGTACAGGAAAGTGGTCCAGGCTCTCTGTGGTTGGACAGGAGGTGTGCTGGGTCAGAGCATGGGAGGTAGACCATTTACCCCTCTCTAGCTGTGTGTCATATTTTCTCACTGCCTCAACATCCCTGCAGTTAGGCTATAGGCATCGCAATAACTGGTAACCAAGAACACCAGACAGAAAAGACTGGACTCAACTGTAAGTTTCCCTTCCCATCTTCCCCGACTCTGACCTTGTGACATTCGAAGACACTGCTGACATCCCTGGGCCTCTGTCAATGTGTCCTGCCCCTCCCGCCATCAGTCCTTGCTCATTTCTCCCCACCACCTGCTTGGCTGAGACAATTCCCTTGCCTTCCTTCCAGAGACCCCTCTTGGCAGATCACCTGTGTCCACCCCACCCCCAACTCCTGTCAAGTGCACATCACCATGGCAGGTGCAGCTCTGTGGGTGTGTGAGGCCTGAAGGAGTTAGCATGCACCCATGTTGGGATCGGCGCAGGCCCAGTGCAGATGGCGGTGCCTTTGCAGGACTGGTAGGGTTCGAGGAGCAACATGCAGTGCTCAGTGAACAGTGGCCATCTGTGTCATCACCAGGCAGCAAGGGCTGTTTCCCAAGACTGCTGGGGACACCTCGCTCCTAAGATGGATGGCTGAGTCAGAAGCTGGGTCCCTGAGGAGCCTGTATTCTCTCTTGGATTGCCCAGAGGGAGCCCTGGCCCCCCTAGGAGGAGGTGCCACCTTGCCTCTTGCTCCCAGAGATGGCATGCAAGGCAGAGTCTATGCTGGGTGCTGGGAAGGAAGGGGGTAGATGAAAGTATGGGGCTCAGCAGCCTGCCTTCCCGGGGTGCTACGTAGGGGCCAGGGCTAGAACCTCAGACCAAGCTGTAGGACCCCAAGAGTCAAGCAGGATGCAGACCAAGTAGCTGAGCCTGGAAAGAAAGGTGGGCCACTCTGGGCCCAACAGCCAGGTCCCTGTGAGCCTCAGTCCCCAGGAGGCCTGGTCAGTGTGTCACAGGAGACCTCTCTGCTTGGGTCCTCCTTACACCCTAGTATCTTCCTCCAGCCCAATGGTCAGAGCTGGGATATGCTAAAGACTCTGAGGGACATCTGGAGATGTTCTGTTTAGTTTTGTCCCTCAGATGAAGTATTCTTACTTAAAAATCCGATTTGGGCCTTGACCATTGTCTTTGTGGGCATTGTCTTGATTGTTAATGACTGTAGGACCGGGCATGGACCTACCGTGGGAAGCCTAACCTTAGGGAGATGGACCTGGGCTGTAGAAGACAGGGAAATCTGGGCAAGCCAGGGAAGGAGGCACCCTAGCAGGTTCCTCCAATGGGCTCCTGCTTCAGTTCCTAGGCCTCCAAGTTCCGGCCCCGACTCTCCTGTCTTGACTCCCCATAATGAAGGATGTGTAACCTGTAAGCCAAATGCTTCTCATGATGTTTATCACACAACAGAAGAGAGCAAACTATGAGACAGAAAGACAACTCTGTACCCTCTGCTGGAGACGCAGTTGGCTCTCCACATCCGTGGGATCAACAAGCCTTGGATGGTGCATGTGGTAGACAAGCCTGCTATGTATGACATATGAACATACAGAATGTTGTCATAATCCCCTGACAATATAGCACAACCCTTATTTATGTGGCACTTATACTGCAGTTGATATTATAAGTAACCGAAAGATGATTTAAGTGGATGGTGAACGTATGTAGGTTATATGCAAATATTGCACCATTTTATATAATGGGGACTTGCTTATCCCCACGCTCTGGAGGTCCTAGTACCGGTCACCACGGACATCAAGAGAGGGCTGTGCTTTTTCTACTAGGCTGCGAGAGGGAAGACCAGGTAGGTTATGGCTGCCTCCCAGCACCCTTGCCCTACTGCTAGAAAAGGGCTCAGAGTGTACGCCCGGGAGGCGGGTCTCCTGTGGAACTCACTTCACCATGTATCACTGTGCACCGTGCTCGGGGCTCTCCCTCAGAGGGAAATTAAGGAAATCTTCAAAATGGGGAGAACCATCCAGCTGAGCCTAGCACAGAGCAATTTTTAATATCCAGGGCAAAACCTAGGTCGCCACTTTGAGAAGTGCCGCAGGGTGCCAGGCCTCAGGCTCCCAGACGCACGCCCCATGCCTCCTGCTCCCTGGGACTGTGCAAGGCTGAGCTGCACAGTCCATGGTGAGTGCTGGGAAAGTGGAGGTGGAGAGTGGGTAGGTTCCGGCTACAAGGGCTTCTTCAAGGACTCCCTCCCCCCCTCCCCGAGCGCTTGCTTCTTTCAGGCTCAACCTGGTTTCTCTTTGAAATTTTAGATCTGTTCTGCAGCAGACTCTTCCTTGCTAAGGTCAGGCATTTTTTAGTCTCCTCTATCCTCTTCTTCTCTTCTGGCCACAGTCAAAGGGTGGACTCAACCTCAGGGGCCCTGAAGGTTGGTCTCTTTCTCAACCGACCCTGAGTGCTGCCTACACCAGCCAGGAGGGATTCTTCTTTTTTGGTCTCTTCAAGGCAGGTTCTCGCATGCAGCCCCAGGCTGTCCTGGAGCTCGCTCTGTGAACCAGGCTGGCCTTGACTCACAGAGATCTGCCTGCCTCTGCCTCCCGATGCTAGGATAAAGGCGTGCGCGCACCACGCCTGGCTTTAACAAAGTAGACTAAAAACGATCACCTCAGCCTCTAGAAGGAACTAACAACAGAGCGAGTTAACACAGAAGGACATAACACCAAAAATCCAGAAACCAGAGGACACGTGACCAGAGCATTCCACAAATGGGGGAGGGGACCCTAACAGAAAGGGACTTAGGAGACAAATCACCAACTTTAACACATGGACCTAATTCAAACAAATTTAGAACAGTTCATGGTCAGTTAGGGAAACTGGAAGGTGCCTAGTTATTTCATGGTAGTAATGAATGACTAGTGATTATTTTTTGAATCAATTATTACATTCATACAAATTAATTAAATAATTAATTGTATGAATGTATGTCCTGCATGTAGGTTGGTGCCCCATTTGTCGTTCTATGCAGCGGAGGTCAGAAGAGGGTGATACAGAATTCCCCTGGAACTGGAGTTAAGAATGGGTTCTTAGCTGCCTTGTGGGTTGCCTGGGGAATCAAACCCTGGTCCCTCTGCAAGAGCAGAAATCGGCAACTCCTTACCAGCTAGGCCATCTCTCCACCCCGGACTATGATTATTTTTAGGTGTGACAAAGGACCCTCAGATTTGGGAGGTACATGTTGATGTGCTATTTGGGGCTGCTTCATAGGTAAAAAAAAAAACCTTTAAAAAAAAAAAAAAAAAGGGGAAAAAAAAAAGAAAGGACAGACTGTGGAGAGGAGTTGACCATAAGGGGACCAGATGGGAACCTCAAGGGACAGGGACAGGGACTTATTACTACAGCACTGTTTTCAATCTTTGCATGTCTGTGGAAATTGCCAGTCTAGATAGGAGTCAAGAAGGAGGTGGGAGGGGGAGAAGAAGCCAAGACACTAGCAGTTTTGATCGGGTATATTGCCTTAAAGATCCTTGACTTGGCTACGAGTCCCTGTACTGCTACAGTGATATGCTGAACGAGACCACAGGCGAGACAGGACCCTCCACACGCTAGTAGCCAAATTCCACTGAATGCCCCAATAGCCTCAAATGCCCTTCTAAGGCCATCCGGGGAGCCCAACTAGGGGGGCATCAGTGATTCTGGCTCCCTCCATTCACATAGCACAGGCCTACACTCACTCCCCATAAAGGGAAAACATTCACCGTGGAGGGACAGTTTCCACGGAAGGACCAAAGGACACTCACTGTGGAAAGACAGCTCTTCTGCTCTCGGATGATGGCTCCAAAGCCCAGGAAGCCGGTCGCCATGACAAGTGCCCCCGAAAAGATGAGGATGTAGGCAGAGGCAGCGAAGGTGCTGGAAGCCAGGATGCTGAGGTAGCCACTCTTCTCCACCAGTGTCCAGACACCCACGGTCATGACGGCTGCTCCGCCCAACTGCAGACACAAGGAAAGAGGTTGGCAGGCGCCAGCTGTCGAGTGCCTACTGGGCACGGATCCGCCTCGTGTACTGTGTGAATTAGTACTCCAAAGGGCCCGAATGAATTCTGACTGTTCAATTCTATCCTAAGTGAGAAAATGGAGGCTTCAAGTGCTCAGAGGATTTGTCCAGGCCACAGACACACATCCAAGTCTCTGAGAGAGGTTTTCAATCCCAGTTTGAACCCAAATCTGTGCTTCTTACTGGGCATCTATGTGTCCCTGTGACCTAGGGCGACGACCACCACTGAGACTGATCGGGGATGGGGACCCTTCACCCTCCCAAGTTTCTTCTCCTCTCTTCCTTCTGGGTGCTCTTGGCCCACCCCCATCTCCCCGGTCCATGCTCACATTTGGATCTCTTGTCCCTGTCCTGTCCAGACATCCCACTGAAAGACTTTCCCTCTAGGAAGGGCAGGGCCAGACAGGGTGAAAGTCAGTGAAGGGGAGATCTCAGGTCCTGAATGCTTCTCATGTGGATACCTTTCCCTGGTGGCTCTCCTGGAGCAATCTCTCTCTCACTTCTTGCTCTCTCTTCTCTCTCACACACACACACATGGACACCTCTTCACCAAAAGAGCCCCCTGAACCCCTAGACACCTGACTCAATCCCAGTCACAGGGTACTCCTTGGACCAGAGTCCTATATGACTGACTCTCCTCATAATGGCAACCTACTCTACAACTGCCTGAGATGTCATAACCTCAGCTCCAACTCTCTTCCCCCTCCCTTAGAGGGAGAGGGAAGAAAAAATATAAACAACCTGAAGTCCTGTAAAGGGATGTGTGCCACTCACTATATTGATCCTGGGCTCCAAGGAGGAGCCTGGCCCACCGTGGGCAGGGGAGGGGGGTCCTGTCAGGCTTATTCTCTAATAAATCTGCTCGCTTTATAGAAGGTCAGTTTTCTGTCTCCTTTCTTTCTCCTTTACAGCCGGGCCATGCCCACCATGCCTGCCCTCTGGAGAGGCCACCAAGGCCCACACACTCCTGTGCAGGATGGAGGAGAAGCAGAGCTTCCTTCTTGGTTAATGGCATATTCCAGTTGGGCCCTAAAATGAGCAGGAGCAGGGCCCTGTGGCTTTCAGGCCTGGGAGCTGCTTCCCAAAGAAGAGCATCCGGGAGCTCAGCCAGTAGCTCAGCCTTCGGGGCGTCTGCCATTCTCAGCAGAGCAAAACGCGTGTGTGCCCTCCAGTGACACCTATGGAATGGTGGGTATGTTGGCCCAGGATTCGGGGATTTCTGAGCACTTCTGCCATCTGCTCCTGGAAAATCAAGCTTCTACCTATGGCCCCCCAGTCTCTGGTCCCCACTTAAGTAAAGGTGGGTGGCAGATGCTTTCTTAGGGGTCCACAGTGTGACCAAAACTAGAGAAGCCCTCTGCTAGTCTCTGTCCACTTCCCAAGTGCTTGTACCTGTGAGGGGTTTCTCATCTTTCCCACAGTGACTTTGCAGTCATTTCCCTAGTCCCAGATCCCAGCTGAACAATGTTAGGGGGTTCAAGCAATTATATATATATTATAAAATCTCTGTGCTGCAGACAAGGAAACTGGGCTTGCACAGAACAACAGTGTCCCTAGATGCTGCTGCTGAGGCTGCAGAGTTTCAAAACTGAGATTTTAGGTCAGGCCTTTTGAGGACAGACCTAAGACTGTACTTAGATCCCACAGAATGCATTCCTCCATTTCTGTTGTTCAAACAGCATGCTTTTATCTCCACCGGCCTCCCCACCGGGTAAGAGAACCCACCAATTTTAAAGGCCGTCATACAGGACTATGGCTGCTCTGCTTGGAACAGGAGAAGCTAAAATTCCTTCCATGATGTGATGTACTCTTCTCCCCCTTCTCTTTGACCTCTCTATACTTAGGTTGTAACGTTTGATGAATGGCATCTTACAATTATACTTGGCAGCAAACTTTTATTCTTAGTGGTACAAAACAAAAACAAAAACAAATGATGTGTCTATGTAATTTCGAATGATATCTTAAAGATTCAATGGAATCCCACATACAATAGGTTTTGAAGAGTACCCGTGGAGGTTATCTATGGCCCACACAACCTCCGTGAACAATAAGGGATTTCCTGAGTCTAGGTGGACAGGCGGAGTAACAGACAAGTCTGACAAATGGATAAGGTTGCTGGTCAGCGTCCACGATCAGTGGCAGCGTCTAGCAATATACCCGACACATAATACCTTTATAGAACTGTATTTCCTGGAAGGCCCGAGTGAGGGTCTCAACTTGGAACAACTGGCTATCCGGATCCCCATTTCTTCATCTTTCAAAGAAAGGAGCTACATTAGATGCATAGTCTCAACTTATAACCACTGAAGACCCCTTGTATTATTTGTTTCCAGAGATCTTGGGTTTTGAGGTCTTTGCCCAACAGACGCTACTGTATATTAACTAAGGGATAACTGATTTCTCTTTTTCTTCTCATTATTCTCTCGTTTCACCCTGTCCCTCGTGTTACCTCTCCTCTTTCCCTTCTCTGTATCTTATCCTTCCCTCCCTCCCTTAAAAAATTAACACACAAAACTTAGAATAGTGCCAGGCAGAGATTTTTAACAATGTGATATAGTCACAATGGGCACACTGAGTTCTAATGCCATCCCCAAACTGGGAAACTTGGTGTTTAATGGTTCTAATCTCTGTATGGAAATAGGCACACTACCCATTTTCCATTAGGCAGGTTAACTTTACCCGGGACCCTTTCCCAAAAACCAGAGTAACCTGAGAACTTGTATCTACCAGAGGATAGGTTCAGACTGGGCTGGGGACAGTTTGTCTGCTGAGGGACATAGAGCCACCGAGAAGCTCATGAAAAGACAAACAGCACATAAAATAATGGTTTCAGGATCCAGAGCTGGGGTCAATTCTTACACCAGGGACACGGTCCCTGTCTAGACCATCTTAAGTTTCCCCGGTCTCCAGGTCCTCAAAGTCATGGCTGCACACTCTCCTGAGGAGCAGGAGAAACCAAGGCCCAAACCAATCCCACAGTTTGGAGGAAGACCCAGGCAGAGCCGGTATAAAGTTCCCAGTAGTCTCTGTGAGAACCACAGCCCTGGCCCGGGTGTTCCATCCCTTTCTACCCAGCAGGTGGTGCTGTGCGGAGTCCTGCGGAGCCCAGCTGACCTGGGGAGAGAGTANAGGAAGGGCCTTTCCAGCACGCCATGCCGGGGCCTGGAGACGAGGAAGGGCCTTTCCAGCACGCCATGCCGGGGCCTGGAGACGAGGAAGGGCCTTTCCAGCACGCCATGCCGGGGCCTGGAGACGAGGAAGGGCCTTTCCAGCACGCCATGCCGGGGCCTGGAGACGAGGAAGGGCCTTTCCAGCACGCCATGCCGGGGCCTGGAGACGAGGAAGGGCCTTTCCAGCACGCCATGCCGGGGCCTGGAGACGAGGAAGGGCCTTTCCAGCACGCCATGCCGGGGCCTGGAGACGAGGAAGGGCCTTTCCAGCACGCCATGCCGGGGCCTGGAGACGAGGAAGGGCCTTTCCAGCACGCCATGCCAGGGCCTGGAGACGAGGAAGGGCCTTTCCAGCACGCCATGCCAGGGCCTGGAGACGAGGAAGGGCCTTTCCAGCACGCCTGTGAGGTTTTCCGCAATTGCGCTCTGAGCCCATTTCTTTCCCAGTGAGTGTAACGGGCGGGTTGTATTGGCTCTGGCTCTCTGTGGACACCTGCCTGCATCCATGGACTCCTCATACAGCTCTAGGGATCTCTCCCTGGCTCAGTGTCACTGTTTAGTGAGGCCAGGAGAAGTACATGAAGTGTGTGTGTGTGTGTGTGTGTGTGTGTGCACAAGAACACACTCAGCCACTGGCATAGCTATCGCAAAGTGGCTCTTGGGGACATTTGTGCTGAGAGCTTAGCTGTGGGATCTTCCCCTTTGAGACTCAAAGATCCAAGTGTCACCAAAAAGTAGCACAGACACCACCCTGCAGCTAGGAACACGATGGAGGGAATTAATGGGGAGGACGCAGTGAAGGGTCCAGGTGTCCTCCAAACTTCCACCCCTATCAGCTTCTTTGGGGGATGTGGCCTCCCGCAGGCTGCCAGGACTCGGGGAGAAGCAGCCCTAAGAATAACTGTTAATTTAGGTTCCTTCTCAAAGGAGCTTGGCCATCGTCATGTTAATTAGAGCCATATTTTTATGATCTTTATATAACGTGGCTTCCTCAGACCTCAAAATGCTTCGTTATTTTCCTTCACACCTTGTTCCGTGTAGTGCTGGGGCACCTCAGTGACAAGGACGAGATGGGTGACTTACCCAGGTCGCAGAGCTGGGCAAGCTGCGTACATCCTGCCTGTGAGTCCCAGCTCAGATAAAGCTGCCCTGGATTCTAGACCGTGTCCTCTTGGTCAACAGAGCCTCAGAATCTCAGATGGAAGAGTTGTAATTCTGGGTCCCCTCATTTTCAGAAACCAGTTTCTAGAAACTTCTTACTTTTTTCATCTACCCCTCCCCCCAAAAAAAGAAAAAGAGTTCTCGACAAAGACCCAGTTTAGTCTGGACTATCCATCACACTTCATTTGGCTGAAGATAGAAAAGTTTGCAGAGCCCACGTTCCAAATTCTAAAAATAGTTCTCTCCTTTGATCTGGGTGGCGTGGGTCCTGGTCATCAGCCTTCTCCTCAGATGGCCTGAATTATCTGTCTCTCTCTTGCAGTCTTGGCTATAAAAGAAGACCTGGTGTGAATAATTTAAAGCTCATCTGTCTCCCCCTCTGCAGAGCTCTGATGTTAAGCTCATTGCTTCAGTACCCACAAGAGGTACTATTCTTGTCCCCAAAGAGTGTCTCCTTCTCAGAAAGTGACTTGGAGCGGCTGCAGGTAGCCCAGGACAAAGGGTCTGAGAGGCACTAGGTCCCAGCAGGGCATCTCCTCTCTGGATTCTTCCTAGTAATGTTTGATGCCAGTCCCATCTCCGCTGCAGTCCGACTTGGACACCCACCATTTGGACACCCTGTCTTTTGTGTTTCCCTTTGTCTTTGGGGCCCCTTTGTATAGAGCTAGACTCTCCATGTTTCCCTTTAGATCTTCTTTCAGCCTTCATTTGATTAAAGGATTTCAAAAGGAAGTTGACATGGTGGTGGTGGGGTGTGTGTGTGTGTGTGTGTGTGTGTGTGTGTGTGAATAAAGCCAAGAAATAATCTGGAACTGCAAAATGCTTCTAAAGCAACTAAACTTCCTGGCTCCATTGTAAACCAAAGCTGGGCTTCAAAATTCCTGCTTGTAGCCAGACATGGTTGTGCACACCTTTAGTCCTAGCATCCGGGAGGCGGAATCTCTGTGAGATCAAGGCCAGCTTGGTCTACATAGTGAGTTCCAGACCAACTGCAGCTATAAGGGGAACTTAGCTCCAATAACACAAAGCACTCCTGCTTGTGATGCAGGGGCTGGTGGGTCAGGGAGTGGGTGACTCAAGGTCTTCTGGTGACCCCAGTCTGTCCTGGGATGCTTATATCATTGATGCTTATATCATTGCTTCTTTTAGAGGGAGGCAGGGAACTTGGGAGAAGGAAGGATCTAGGCTGTGGGGTATGCTACTTATGAGCCTGCTGGTGGAAATTTGTATCTCAGCAGTGCTATGCCAGTGGCTGAGTGTGTTCTTGTGCACACACACACACACACACACACACACACATGCACACACGTCATGTACTTTTTATGGCCTCACTGAACAGTGACACTGAACCAGGGAGAGATCCCTAGTGCTGTATGAGGGGCTCACGGATGCAGGCAGGAGTCTACAGAGAGCATAAAGCAGACCTGGGAAGAAACAGACGGTCCATGGTAGCCTGTCTAAGAGCTGCTGGGCCCCAGCATCCATCCCGAGATGACACAGCTATTTGCTGACCCTAGGATGCTCAGAGTGGCATCAGGAGGTCTCTCTAAGCACAGAGACTCTGCCTTCCAGTTACCACATCTCTTCTGCATAACCAGCCACAGAGTCTTGTCCCTTCAGGGACCCAGACCAAGGGATGGCCAGAATGTACCTGGGGGAGGGGGAGACCTTGTTCTTACAGGTCAGTGGATGGCTGGAGAGACAGAGGTGTGAACCCTGAAAGGAGGGGGCAGAAAGGGGAGGTGACAACAGTGGTATGGAGAGTCAGGTGTCAAGCCTTGGCTTGCCTTTGGCCCGTCAGACCTGGTAGAGAGCTGTTTATTGGGAGGAGATTGGTCTCCTTTGATGCCAACAGCTCTGTCCCCAGTACTGAGCCACACTGTCAGCCATGCAGGACCCTGAAGGCTAACCTCTTTGGATGAGTGCTAGAAACCTGATCTTCAAGTTCCCTTCCTCGCCAAGTGTACCGAAACCCAGAAGTATAGTTACTTCTAATGGAACAAGAAAACCCTTGGATGTCAAAGTGTCTATGACCAGGGCCCTGGGGGTCCTGGGTGGGCCCTACAGGCAGCTCTCACATCTCACCAGACCTCTGTGTGCCACTACTGCTCCCCAGCTACCCCTCGTAATGTGCAACCCTGTACATGTCTTTCATGCCTGGCAACCTGTGCCCCTGCCTTCTGCCAGGCTCCTGCCCCCTGGGGGAAATGGTCTCTCTAGATGAGAACCCTGCATGCTAGGTCCATGGTCAGCCTGCATCTCCAGGCCCAGCTCCTCAGCTGTACAGGAAAGTGGTCCAGGCTCTCTGTGGTTGGACAGGAGGTGTGCTGGGTCAGAGCATGGGAGGTAGACCATTTACCCCTCTCTAGCTGTGTGTCATATTTTCTCACTGCCTCAACATCCCTGCAGTTAGGCTATAGGCATCGCAATAACTGGTAACCAAGAACACCAGACAGAAAAGACTGGACTCAACTGTAAGTTTCCCTTCCCATCTTCCCCGACTCTGACCTTGTGACATTCGAAGACACTGCTGACATCCCTGGGCCTCTGTCAATGTGTCCTGCCCCTCCCGCCATCAGTCCTTGCTCATTTCTCCCCACCACCTGCTTGGCTGAGACAATTCCCTTGCCTTCCTTCCAGAGACCCCTCTTGGCAGATCACCTGTGTCCACCCCACCCCCAACTCCTGTCAAGTGCACATCACCATGGCAGGTGCAGCTCTGTGGGTGTGTGAGGCCTGAAGGAGTTAGCATGCACCCATGTTGGGATCGGCGCAGGCCCAGTGCAGATGGCGGTGCCTTTGCAGGACTGGTAGGGTTCGAGGAGCAACATGCAGTGCTCAGTGAACAGTGGCCATCTGTGTCATCACCAGGCAGCAAGGGCTGTTTCCCAAGACTGCTGGGGACACCTCGCTCCTAAGATGGATGGCTGAGTCAGAAGCTGGGTCCCTGAGGAGCCTGTATTCTCTCTTGGATTGCCCAGAGGGAGCCCTGGCCCCCCTAGGAGGAGGTGCCACCTTGCCTCTTGCTCCCAGAGATGGCATGCAAGGCAGAGTCTATGCTGGGTGCTGGGAAGGAAGGGGGTAGATGAAAGTATGGGGCTCAGCAGCCTGCCTTCCCGGGGTGCTACGTAGGGGCCAGGGCTAGAACCTCAGACCAAGCTGTAGGACCCCAAGAGTCAAGCAGGATGCAGACCAAGTAGCTGAGCCTGGAAAGAAAGGTGGGCCACTCTGGGCCCAACAGCCAGGTCCCTGTGAGCCTCAGTCCCCAGGAGGCCTGGTCAGTGTGTCACAGGAGACCTCTCTGCTTGGGTCCTCCTTACACCCTAGTATCTTCCTCCAGCCCAATGGTCAGAGCTGGGATATGCTAAAGACTCTGAGGGACATCTGGAGATGTTCTGTTTAGTTTTGTCCCTCAGATGAAGAATTACTTAAATCCGATTGGCCTTGACCATGTCTGTGGGGCATTGTCTTGATTGTTAATTGATGTAGGAGGGCTGGACCTACCGTGGGAAGCCTAACCTTAGGGAGATGGACCTGGGCTGTAGAAGACAGGGAACTGGGCAAGCCAGGGGAAGGAGGCCCCTAAGCAGTGTTCCTCCATGGTCTCTGCTTCAGTTCCTGCCTCCAAGTTCCGGCCCTGACTTCCTGTCTTGACTCCCCATAATGAAGGATGGTAACCTGTAAGCCAAATGCTTCTCATGATGTTTATCACAACAACAGAGAAGCAAACTAGGACAGAAAGACAACTCTGTACCCTCTGCTGGAGACGCAGTTGGCTCTCCACATCCGTGGGATCAACAAGCCTTGGATGGTGCATGTGGTAGACAAGCCTGCTATGTATGACATATGAACATACAGAATGTTGTCATAATCCCCTGACAATATAGCACAACCCTTATTTATGTGGCACTTATACTGCAGTTGATATTATAAGTAACCGAAAGATGATTTAAGTGGATGGTGAACGTATGTAGGTTATATGCAAATATTGCACCATTTTATATAAGGGACTTGCTTATCCCCACGCTCTGGAGGTCCTAGTACCGGTCACCACGGACATCAAGAGAGGGCTGTGCTTTTTCTACTAGGCTGCGAGAGGGAAGACCAGGTAGGTTATGGCTGCCTCCCAGCACCCTTGCCCTACTGCTAGAAAAGGGCTCAGAGTGTACGCCCGGGAGGCGGGTCTCCTGTGGAACTCACTTCACCATGTATCACTGTGCACCGTGCTCGGGGCTCTCCCTCAGAGGGAAATTAAGGAAATCTTCAAAATGGGGAGAACCATCCAGCTGAGCCTGCACAGAGCAATTTTTATATCCAGGGCAAAAACTAGGTCGCCACTTTGAGAGCTGCCGCAGGGGCCAGGCCTCAGGCTCCCAGACGCACGCCCCATGCCTCCTGCTCCCTGGGACTGTGCAAGGCTGAGCTGCACAGTCCATGGTGGATGCTGGGAAGTGGAGTGGAGAGTGGGTAGGTTGCTCAAGGGCTCTTCAAGGCTCCCTCCCCCCCTCCCCGAGCGCTTGCTTCTTTCAGGCTCAACCTGGTTTCTCTTTGAAATTTTAGATCTGTTCTGCAGCAGACTCTTCCTTGCTAAGGTCAGGCATTTTTTAGTCTCCTCTATCCTCTTCTTCTCTTCTGGCCACAGTCAAAGGGTGGACTCAACCTCAGGGGCCCTGAAGGTTGGTCTCTTTCTCAACCGACCCTGAGTGCTGCCTACACCAGCCAGGAGGGATTCTTCTTTTTTGGTCTTTTCAAGGCAGGTTCTCCCTGCAGCCCCAGCTGTCCTGGAGCTCGCTCTGTAGACCAGGCTGGCCTTGAACTCACAGAGATCTGCCTGCCTCTGCCTCCCGAGTGCTAGGATTAAAGGTGTGCGCCACCACGCCTGGCTTAACAAACGATCACCTCAGCCTCTAGAAGGAACTAACAACAGAGCGAGTTAACACAGAAGGACATAACACCAAAAATCCAGAAACCAGAGGACACGTGACCAGAGCATTCCACAAATGGGGGAGGGGACCCTAACAGAAAGGGACTTAGGAGACAAATCACCAACTTTAACACATGGACCTAATTCAAACAAATTTAGAACAGTTCATGGTCAGTTAGGGAAACTGGAAGGTGCCTAGTTATTTCATGGTAGTAATGAATGACTAGTGATTATTTTTTGAATCAATTAATTAATCAATCAATTAATTAATTAATTAATTGTATGAATGTACTGTCTGCATGTAGGTTGGTGCACCCATGTCGTGTAATGCAGCGGAGGTCAGAAGAGGGTGTCAGATTCCCCTGGAACTGGAGTTAAAGATGGTTCTTAGCTGCCTTGTGGGTGCTGGGGATCAAACCCTGGTCCTCTGCAAGAGCAGTCGGCACTCTTAACCACTAGGCCATCTCTCCAACCCCGACTAGTGATTATTTTTAGGTGTGACAAAGGACCCTCAGATTTGGGAGGTACATGTTGATGTGCTATTTGGGGCTGCTTCATAGTAACCTTGGGTGAGGAGAGGACAGACTGTGGAGAGAGTGACCATAAGGGGACCAGGATGGAACCCAAGGGACAGGGACAGGGACTTATTACTACAGCACTGTTTTCAATCTTTGCATGTCTGTGGAAATTGCCAGTCTAGATAGGAGTCAAGAAGGAGGAGTGGAGGGGGAGAAGAAAAAGCAAGACACTAGCAGTTGTCGTGGTAATTGCCAAGATCACTCTGGCTCGAGTCCCCTGTACTTAGTGAACACAACCACCACAGACCTCCAAGTAGCCACCCCAATAGCCTCAATGCCCTTCTAGGGCTGGGGAGCCCAACTAGGGGGGCATCAGTGATTCTGGCTCCCTCCATTCACATAGCACAGGCCTACACTCACTCCCCATAAAGGGAAAACATTCACCGTGGAGGGACAGTTTCCACGGAAGGACCAAAGGACACTCACTGTGGAAAGACAGCTCTTCTGCTCTCGGATGATGGCTCCAAAGCCCAGGAAGCCGGTCGCCATGACAAGTGCCCCCGAAAAGATGAGGATGTAGGCAGAGG
This sequence comes from Rhizomys pruinosus, assembly GCA_009823505.1. Classification (NCBI taxonomy): domain Eukaryota; kingdom Metazoa; phylum Chordata; class Mammalia; order Rodentia; family Spalacidae; genus Rhizomys; species Rhizomys pruinosus. The sequence goes on from VZQC01012819.1 coordinate 377,330, forward strand.
CAGCGAAGGTGCTGGAAGCCAGGATGCTGAGGTAGCCACTCTTCTCCACCAGTGTCCAGACACCCACGGTCATGACGGCTGCTCCGCCCAACTGCAGACACAAGGAAAGAGGTTGGCAGGCGCCAGCTGTCGAGTGCCTACTGGGCACGGATCCGCCTCGTGTACTGTGTGAATTAGTACTCCAAAGGGCCCGAATGAATTCTGACTGTTCAATTCTATCCTAAGTGAGAAAATGGAGGCTTCAAGTGCTCAGAGGATTTGTCCAGGCCACAGACACACATCCAAGTCTCTGAGAGAGGTTTTCAATCCCAGTTTGAACCCAAATCTGTGCTTCTTACTGGGCATCTATGTGTCCCTGTGACCTAGGGCGACGACCACCACTGAGACTGATCGGGGATGGGGACCCTTCACCCTCCCAGTTCTCTCTCCTCTCTTCCTTGGGGTGCTCCTTGGCCCACCCCCATCTCCCCGGTCCATGCTCACATTTGGATCTCTTGTCCCTGTCCTGTCCAGACATCCCACTGAAAGACTTTCCCTCTAGGAAGGGCAGGGCCAGACAGGGTGAAAGTCAGTGAAGGGGAGATCTCAGGTCCTGAATGCTTCTCATGTGGATACCTTTCCCTGGTGGCTCTCCTGGAGCAATCTCTCTCTCTCTTGCTCTCTCTCTCTCACACACACACACATACACCTCTTCCCAAATGACCCCCCTGACCCCCTGACATGACTCAGTCCCAGACACAGGGCACTCCCTGGACCAGAGTCCTGCATGACTGACTCTCCTCATAATGGCAACCTACTCTACAACTGCCTGAGATGTCATAACCTCAGCTCCAACTCTCTTCCCCCTCCCTAGAGGGAGAGGGAGAAAAATATAAACACCTGAGTCTGTAAGGGAGGGTGCACTCACTTGATCCTGGGCTCCAAGGAGGAGCCTGGCCCACCGTGGGCAGGGGAGGGGGGTCCTGTCAGGCTTATTCTCTAATAAATCTGCTCGCTTTATAGAAGGTCAGTTTTCTGTCTCCTTTCTTTCTCCTTCTTTACAGCCGGGCCATGCCCACCATGCCTGCCCTCTGGAGAGGCCACCAAGGCCCACACACTCCTGCGCAGGATGGAGGAGAAGCAGAGCTTCCTTCTTGGTTAATGGCATATTCCAGTTGGGCCCTAAAATGAGCAGGAGCAGGGCCCTGTGGCTTTCAGGCCTGGGAGCTGCTTCCCAAAGAAGAGCATCCGGGAGCTCAGCCAGTAGCTCAGCCTTCGGGGCGTCTGCCATTCTCAGCAGAGCAAAACGCGTGTGTGCCCTCCAGTGACACCTATGGAATGGTGGGTATGTTGGCCCAGGATTCGGGGATTTCTGAGCAGCTCTGCCATCTGCTCCTGGGAAGATCAACTTCTACCTATGGCCCCCCAGTCTCTGGTCCCCACTTAAGTAAAGGTGGGTGGCAGATGCTTTCTTAGGGGTCCACAGTGTGACCAAAACTAGAGAAGCCCTCTGCTAGTCTCTGTCCACTTCCCAAGTGCTTGTACCTGTGAGGGGTTTCTCATCTTTCCCACAGTGACTTTGCAGTCATTTCCCTAGTCCCAGATCCCAGCTGAACAATGTTAGGGGGTTCAAGCAATTATATATATATATAAAATCTCTGTGCTGCAGACAAGGAAACTGGGCTTGCACAGAACAACAGTGTCCCTAGATGTTGCTGCTGAGGCTGCAGAGTTTCAAAACTGAGATTTTAGGTCAGGCCTTTTGAGGACAGACCTAAGACTGTACTTAGATCCCACAGAATGCATTCCTCCATTTCTGTTGTTCAAACAGCATGCTTTTATCTCCACCGGCCTCCCCACCGGGTAAGAGAACCCACCAATTTTAAAGGCCGTCATACAGGACTATGGCTGCTCTGCTTGGAACAGGAGAAGCTAAAATTCCTTCCATGATGTGATGTACTCTTCTCCCCCTTCTCTTTGACCTCTCTATACTTAGGTTGTAACGTTTGATGAATGGCATCTTACAATTATACTTGGCAGCACTTATTCTTAGTGGTACAAAAACAAAACAAAACAATGATGTGTCTTGTAATTGATGATATCTTAGATTCAATGGAATCCCACATACAATAGGTTTTGAAGAGTACCCGTGGAGGTTATCTATGGCCCACACAACCTCCGTGAACAATAAGGGATTTCCTGAGTCTAGGTGGACAGGCGGAGTAACAGACAAGTCTGACAAATGGATAAGGTTGCTGGTCAGCGTCCACGATCAGTGGCAGCGTCTAGCAATATACCCGACACATAATACCTTTATAGAACTGTATTTCCTGGAAGGCCCGAGTGAGGGTCTCAACTTGGAACAACTGGCTATCCGGATCCCCATTTCTTCATCTTTCAAAGAAAGGAGCTACATTAGATGCATAGTCTCAACTTATAACCACTGAAGACCCCTTGTATTATTTGTTTCCAGAGATCTTGGGTTTTGAGGTCTTTGCCCAACAGACGCTACTGTATATTAACTAAGGGATAACTGATTTCTCTTTTTCTCCTTTATTCTCTCTTTCCCCTGTCCCTCTGTTACCTCCTCTTTCCTTCTCTTCTTTCCTTCCCTCCCTCCCTTAAAAAAAATTAACACAAAACTTAGAATAGTGCCAGGCAGAGATTTTTAACAATGTGATATAGTCACAATGGGCACACTGAGTTCTAATGCCATCCCCAAACTGGGAAACTTGGTGTTTAATGGTTCTAATCTCTGTATGGAAATAGGCACACTACCCATTTTCCATTAGGCAGGTTAACTTTACCCGGGACCCTTTCCCAAAAACCAGAGTAACCTGAGAACTTGTATCTACCAGAGGATAGGTTCAGACTGGGCTGGGGACAGTTTGTCTGCTGAGGGACATAGAGCCACCGAGAAGCTCATGAAAAGACAAACAGCACATAAAATAATGGTTTCAGGATCCAGAGCTGGGGTCAATTCTTACACCAGGGACACGGTCCCTGTCTAGACCATCTTAAGTTTCCCCGGTCTCCAGGTCCTCAAAGTCATGGCTGCACACTCTCCTGAGGAGCAGGAGAAACCAAGGCCCAAACCAATCCCACAGTTTGGAGGAAGACCCAGGCAGAGCCGGTATAAAGTTCCCAGTAGTCTCTGTGAGAACCACAGCCCTGGCCCGGGTGTTCCATCCCTTTCTACCCAGCAGGTGGTGCTGTGCGGAGTCCTGCGGAGCCCAGCTGACCTGGGGAGAGAGTCGAGCTTCCTGCTTCCCCAGGAGCAATTGCCTGGGGCGCTATTGACTAGTTCAGGATTTGAGATGAGTGATTTCTCCCAGTACCTGTGGTTCTGGCAAAACCGCTGAGCCTGTAGGCCAGCTGGGTCCCGGGCCACAGCACAGGTCTGGGTGGAGTCTGGAGGGCCATTCGGTCCTGATTCAGGTCCAGACCACACAGCCTCCCTTTTCCGTAGAGTTCCACTAGGCGGTGAAAATGTCCGCTGTGAGGCCAGCACTGTGACCAGTTAACTTTGATCTCCTGGTTGGGCGTTGGTCAGCTCAATGTTGGGCAGGCCACCCAGAAAGGTACCAGAGGAGGGCAGAAGCTAGCAAGGGACCGGCTCAGACCATTGTAGCCACGGCTAGCCCGTTTCCTCCACTATCGGCAGCGAGTTCCTCCGATAGTATTCTATACTCCGATAGAATTCCTCCGATAGATAGCTCCTCATGGGACAGAGCTGGTTTCCTGTGAAATAGTAACTGAATTTCTCAGCTATGGCCAGTGGCTGGTGAACCAGAAAACAGTGCAGAACCGGAGGCTGGAAGAAGACATGGCAGGACACAAGGGACAGAGCGGGTCACCCATGCCACTCATTGTAGGAGCTTCCCCTACAGCTAAATGCTGTGTGGTCTCGGGGACCATGTGCGCAGCCACCCCTCTCTGGGCCTTGGTCAGGATTTTACAGGTAGGGCCACAGAAAAGACCGTGGAACTTGTAGGAAGGATGCCCTGGGTGGGGTTCTCTAGGCAGGAGAAACAGGAACAGGGTGACGATGGTGCGTGTGTGTGTGTGTGTGTGTGTGTGTGTGTGTGTGTATGCATGGGGAGGTACTTGTTAACTGCCTGTTCTGTGCCAGGCACCCCTTCCCTTCTGGAAAGGTCTGGGGTTAGACAGGAAGCCTTGCGCACTTAGGACTACACTTCTCATCCACGAACAGGGCCTCTGGATGACCTCTTTAATGGCACCATGACTCGTGTACTCAGCAGCCCCTGCAGGGCCACTGAGGTCTCTCTGTGACAGTTTTATGCTGACCCCACCAGCTCTCAGGCCTGGTCCCTCTCTTCAATGTGCTGTCCACTATGGCTCCCATGGACTCAAGCCATCCTTGAGCTTCCGACCAGATCACCTAATAAAGTGCACAGCTGCCCCCCAGACTACCTAATAATGTGCACAGCCCCCCAACTCCAGATCACCTAATAATGTGCACAGCTCCCCCCCCCCGCCTCCCCAGACCACCTAATAATGTCCCAAACCGCCCCCCCCAGCCTCAGGCCCAAACTCTTCTGCATGGGAGGCCTTTAAATACCTGCCTCCACCTGATATGGCTTTATCTGCTTCTTTCCTTCCTCCACACCCCAAGTCTAATTATCATGTAGGAAGTGGATGCTGTTCTTTTTTATTTTATTATTTTTAATCCTGGGTGTGGGGTATGCTGAGAGAAAGTAGAGAGAGAGAGAGAGAGAGAGAGAAAGATCCATGGTATGGGTGGAGACCAAAGGACAATCTGGGGTGTTGGTCCTCACTTTCCATTTGTTAGGGCGGGTCTCTTGTTCACACACCAAGCTAACTGGCCCGTGAGTGTCTGGGGATTCCAAACTCAGAGCATTAGGCTTGCATGGCAATGGCTTTACCCACTGATCCATCTCCTGGGCCCATGGCTACTATTCTTGAACTCACTAAAGGAAGGCTATGTCTATGCACAATACAGTGATCTTGGGCAAAGCGCTGGATCTGAGTCCAAGATGCTGGGGTCTGAGTCCAAGATGCTGGGGTCTGAGTTCAAGATGCTGGGTCTGAGTCCAAGATGCTGGGGTACTCAGACCCAGCATCTTGGACTCAGACCCTCAGCATCTTGGACTCAGACCCCAGCATCTTGGACTCAGACCCCAGCATCTTGGACTCAGACCCCAGCATCTTGGACTCAGACCCCAGATCTTGGACTCAGACCCCAGATCTTGGACTCAGACCCCAGTCTTGGACTCAGACTCCAGCATCTTGGACTCAGACCCCAGCATCTTGAGACTCTCAGACCCCAGCATCTTGGACTCAGACCCAGCATCTTGGACTCAGACTCCAGCATCTTGGACTCAGACCCAGCATCTTGACTCAGACTCCAGCATCTTGACTCAGACTCCAGCATCTTGGACTCAGACCCAGCATCTTGGACTCAGACTCCAGCATCTTGGACTCAGACCCCAGCATCTTGAGACTCAGACCCAGCATCTTGGACTCAGACCCAGCATCCTTGAACTCAGACCCCAGCATCTTGACAACTCAGACCCCAAGACCAATCTTGGACTCAGACCCCAGCATCTTGGACTCAGACCCCAGCATCTTGGACTCAGACCCCAGCATCTTGGACTCAGACCCAGCATCTTGAACTCAGACCCCAGCATCTTGGACTCAGACCCCAGCATCTTGGACTCAGACCCAGCATCTTGAACTCAGACCCCAGCATCTTGGACTCAGACCCAGCATCTTGGACTCAGACCCAGCATCTTGAACTCAGACCCCAGCATCTTGGACTCAGACCCCAGCATCTTGGACTCAGACCCAGCATCTTGGACTCAGACCCAGCATCTTGAACTCAGACCCCAGCATCTTGTACTCAGACCCCAGCATCTTGGACTCAGACCCCAGCATCTTGAACTCAGACCCCAGCATCTTGAACTCAGACCCCAGCATCTTGAGACTCTCAGACCCCAGCATCTTGAGACTTCAGACCCCAGCATCTTGAGACTTCAGACCCCAGCATCTTGGACTTCAGACCCCAGCATCTTGGACTCAGACCCAGCATCTTGAACTCAGACCCCAGCATCTTGAACTCAGACCCCAGCATCTTGGACTCAGACCCAGCATCTTGAACTCAGACCCCAGCATCTTGAACTCAGACCCCAGCATCTTGGACTCAGACCCCAGCATCTTGGACTCAGACCCAGCATCTTGAACTCAGACTNCAGCTCAGACCCTCCGTGTCCTGTGAAATTTTCCACTCATCAGGGCAGATTCAGGAAGAGAGCGGCAGGGATGCACACATCCATTTTTCATAAATAGGTTAAGATTTATGTTATGAGTGTTTTCCTGGCATGTTTGTTTAAGTCTGCCAAAACCCTAGTTGCATTGGCAAAATGGGCTCAGAGCAGAAAGGAAGTGGGCATTGTATTCCCCTGGACTGGAGTTAGGGATGGTTAGTTGCCATATGGATGCAGGGATGAACCGTCCCTGGAAGAAGAACAGGCAAAGTGTCCTCCCAAACTGCTGAGGGCCACTTTTTCCCAGGGGGGGCCCATCAAGAGGACCCTTGTGTTGGCTTGTTGTTTGTTGGGATCCCTGGAAACTGGAAGTATTGGATGATTGTAAAACTGCCCATGTGGATGCTGGGATTGAAACACGGTCCTCTGCAAGAACAGCAAAAAATGTCCTAAACAGGCTAAAGCCAATCTCTTCCAGGGCCATCAAAAGGAAGACCTTTGTTAAATAAGCTGTTTGAAGGAGCATCCTGTTGGAAGTGGAAAATTCCCACTTGACCTGGTAGGACCGCCTCCTTTACCAGAGTTCCACTCTCAAAGAACTTGGGCAAGAGCAAAACAAGCTAACAGGACCCCAAAAAGCTTTGGCCTGGTGTTTGAAAGAAGTGTTGCCTCATATCAGGAAGAAGAACCATTTTCCCAACCCTTAGTGGAGGCTGGGGGAGGGCTCCAGGGCCTTATCCAAGCCCTGAAGGGCGTGGCCCTTCTGCTGTGTGCAACTGGCTCCTCAAACACTGTAAGACCCTTAGGGCTGCAAAAGGAGTCCCACTTACGCCAGACCGGGGGGGAAGAGGAAATCTTTTAAAAAAAAATTTTTTTATTAAATTTAATTTTATTATTTTCCTGTATGTGTATGAACGTACACGTCTGCATGCAGGTTTGTACAACCGTGACGTGCAATTGCCCATCTGGAGGTCAGAAGGAGGGTGTTGGATTCCCCTGAAAACTGGAGTTCTCCGAAGGAAAGGTCGGGCGACGGTCCGGGGCCCACCAATGTGGTAGCTGGGGATCGGGAAAAAACCTGCTCTGTGAAAGCGGTCGGCGCTCTTAACCGCATAGGGGGCCAATCTCCTTTCCAGCCCCGGAATGGAAATCTTTAAAAGTCATCCAACCAGGGCTGGGGAGGGATAGCCGGGGGTAGAGAAGATACCTAACATGTCCAGGCCCTGGGTTCCATTCCCCAACCCCCACAAAGAAAAAGAGACCCAAGTAGCCAGGGAGACTGAGTCTCATTCAGATCAGTTCTCTCCCCAAACTAACTCTAACCCCAGGTTCTTTCTCCTTCTGAAATTAGACCCTCATACTCTTTCCCAGTAATCACAGACTCAGGGTCTTCCAACTCAGTCACTTGCAATGACACAAAGGCAGAGGCAGTGACAGCTTGGACCTAAGGGTCTTCAGTGTCGGATCAGGTGTATAATGGGTATTGGTAGAAAGACAGAATGATGAAGCATTGATTTGAATATAATATATGTAATTGTATAAGTATCATAATATGTTATATATAATACCTAATATATTATATATGATATATATATATTAGTACCTTCACCCCAAGACCCATCACCACAAGGCTCCTGAAAGCCAGGAAGGGTAGGCAAAGTGCCACAAGAGTAAGGAGTGCAGAGCTTACCTGCAGAGATGAAACAGGCTCACACTCAGGGCATGGAAGGAATTTACTGGAATAAAGAGAATAACGTAAGGATGGGAAGGAATGAGAGAGGAGAAATGGGAGGGGCAGAGTGGCTGTGTAGCTTGTCTAAATCCACGCAGCTGACAAACCAAGCATTTTGGACTCAGACCCGAGCATCTTTGAATCTCAGACCCTCAGCATTTTGACTTCAGACCCCAGCATCTTGACTCAGAGCCCCAGCATCTTGGACTCAGACCCCAGCATCTTGGACTCAGACCCAGCATCTTGAACTCAGACCCCAGCATCTTGGACTCAGACCCCAGCATCTTGGACTCAGACTCCAGCATCTTGACTCAGACTCCAGCATCTTGAGACTCAGACTCCAGCATCTTGGACTCAGACTCCAGCATCTTGAGACTCAGACTCACAGCATCTTGAACTCAGACTCCAACATCTTGGACTCAGACCCAGCATCCTGAGACTCAGACCCAGCATCTTGGACTGAGACTCCAGCATCTTGGACTCATACCTCCAGCATCTTGGACTCAGACTCCAGCATCTTGAACTCAGACTCCAGCATCTTGGCACTCGATTCAAGACTCCAGCATCTTGAACTCAGACCCAGCATCTTGGACCTGAGACCTCCAGCATTTGAGACTCAGACCCAGCTCATGCCAGCATCTTGGGAACTCAAGACTCCTCAGCATCTTGGATCTAGACGCCCAGCCATCTTAACCAGACCACAATTTGAACTAGCCCACATCTTGGCAGACCTCAGACTTACTCCCCAGCATCTTTGGACTCAAGAACTCCCACATCTTGGACCCAGACCCCACATAGCATCTGGGACTCAACCCCAGCGTTTGGAACTCAAGACAAGCATACTTCAGACAGATCTGTACTAGACCCACAATCGATCACGCCGCTCTTTGACTCAGCCGGCTTGACTGGACCAGCATTTGCAGCCCCAGCATCTGACTCAGGCCGGAGTCTTCTCAGACCCCAGGGGCATTTCCTAATAGACGTATCTGAACTCGACCACATTGATCATGACCCAGCATTTCTCAGGCCCCTGAGACTCAGACTCCAGCATCTTGGACTCAGACCCAGCATCTTGGACTCAGACCTCCAGCATCTGGACTCAGACCCCAGCATCTTGGACTCAGACCCAGCATCTTGGACTCAGACTCCAGCATCTTGGACTCAGACCCAGCATCTTTGAACTCAGACCACAGCATCTTTGACTCAGACCCACAGCATCTTGAACTCAGACCCCCAACATCTTGGACTCAGAGCCCAGCATTCTTGGACTCAGACTCCGCATCTTGGACTCAGACCCAGCATCTTGGACTCAGACCCCAGACTCTTGGACTCAGACCCCAGCATCCTTGAACTCAGACCCCAGCATCTTGAACCAGACCCCAGCATCTTGAACCAGACCCCAGCATCTTTGACCTCAGACCCCAGCATCTTGACTCAGACCCAGCATCTTGACTCAGACCCCAGCACCTTGTGACTCAGACCCAGCATCTCTCAACCCAGCACTCAGACACCCATGACAACTACATTTGATCTAACACCACATTGTGACCACCCAGCATCTTGGACTCAGACACCAGCATCTTGACTCAGACCCCAGCATCTTTGAACTCAGACCCAGCATCTTGAACTCAGACCACCAGCATCTTGGACTCAGACCCCAGCGATCTTGGACTCAGACCCCAGCGATCTTGGACTCAGACCCCAGATCTTGGAACTCAGACCCCAGCATCTTGAACTCAGACCCCAGCATCTTGGACTCAGACCCCAGCATCTTGGACTCAGACCCAGCATCTTGAACTCAGACCCCAGCATCTTGGACTCAGACCCAGCATCTTGGACTCAGACCCCAGCATCTTGGACTCAGACCCCAAGATCTTACTCAAAGTTGACTCAGACCCCAGGATCTTGACTCAGACCCCAGATCTTGACTCAGACCCCAGATCTTGGACTCAGACCCCAGCATCTTGGACTCAGACCCCAGCATCTTGGACTCAGACCCCAGCATCTTGGACTCAGACCCCAGCATCTTGGACTCAGACCCCAGCATCTTGACTCAGACCCCAGCATCTTGGACTCAGACCCCAGCATCTTGAACTCAGACCCCAGCATCTTGAACCCAGACCCCAGCATCTTGGACCAGACCCCAGCATCTTGGAACCTCAGACCCCAGCATCTTGACTCAGACCCCAGCATCTTGGACTCAGACTCCAGCATCTTGGACTCAGACACAGCATCTTGAACTCAGACCACAGCATCTTGAACTCAGACCCCAGACATCTTGGACTCAGACCCAGCATCTTGGACTCAGACCCCAGCATCTTGGACCCAGACCCCAGCATCTTGAACTACCCCAGCATCTTGGACTCAGACCCAGCATCTTGGACTCAGACCCAGCATCTTGACTCAGACCCCAGCATCTTGGACTCAGACCCAGCATCTTGGACTCAGACCCCAGCATCTTGGACTCAGACCCCAGCATCTTGGACTCAGACCCCAGCATCTTGGACTCAGACCCCAGCATCTTGGACTCAGACCCAGCATCTTGAACTCAGACCCCAGCATCTTGAACTCAGACCCCAGCATCTTGGACTCAGACCCCAGCATCTTGAACCCAGACCCCAGCATCTTGGAACTCAGACCCCAGCATCTTGAACCAGACCCCAGCATCTTGAACTCAGACCCCAGCATCTTGGACTCAGACCCCAGCATCTTGACTCAGACCCCAGCATCTTGGACTCAGACCCCAGCATCTTGAACTCAGACCCCAGCATCTTGAACTCAGACCCCAGCATCTTGGACTCAGACCCCAGCATCTTGAACCCAGACCCCAGCATCTTGAACTCAGACCCCAGCATCTTGAACTCAGACCCCAGCATCTTGGACTCAGACCCCAGCATCTTGAACCCAGACCCCAGCATCTTGAACCCAGACCCCAGCATCTTGAACTCAGACCCCAGCATCTTGAACTCAGACCCCAGCATCTTGGACTCAGACCCCAGCATCTTGAACTCAGACCCACAGCATCTTGACTCACGGACCCAGCATCTTGGGACCAGACCGCGCTTGGCCCAAGATCACTCGTACTATGTGCATGAGACATAAGCCTCCTTTGGAGTTCAAAATGAGCCATCGGGCCCAGGAGATTTGATCAGTGGTAAAATCCTTATGTCAGTCAAGCCTTAAGTTGCTCTCCGAGTTTTGGGAAGATGCCCCCCAGTACACTCACGGGCCTAGTTGCTGGGGGTGTTGACACAAGGAAGACTCCGTATACCCCTTAACAAATGGAAAGTTGAGGACCAACACCCACAGTTGCCATGGTCTCCACCAGATGACCAATGGGATTCTTCCTCCTGCGCTCCCTCTCTCACTTCATCTCATGCATACCCCACACCCAGGAAAGTGAAAAGATAAAATAAAAAAAGAACAGCAGGTCCAGGTCAATGCCCTAGCGAGGAGAAGAACGTCTGTACCGTGGAGGGCATGGAAGTGACAATATAGTCAGAAGAAAGCTCTCATATGATATCATGGGGAGGCGAGTGGATTAAACCGCAACAGCTACGATGGCAGTTAAAAGGGGTGGCCGGAGGACGGGGAGGGAGTGGCGGACTATATCGTGAGGGGTGCTGGAAGCGGGGGTTGGGTGCGGGCACAATGATAGAGTGAGCTGCGGGTGGGGGCTGTTGCACCATGTGTAGAGGTAGTCTGCGGGGAGCAGCTGGTGCCGGCACGAGTAGCGGATCGTGGGCGGGGAAGCTCAAGGAGGGTGGGAGTTCCAGAGGGTGAAGACCAGAGGGACCAGCACAGGGAAGAGAGGGACCAGCCTGAGAGCGTGGGGGGGTTCTGCCTTCCTAGCCATCAGATAATACTGGTCACAGAGAGCCGCAGTGGGGTTCCCTTTGCTCAGGGCGTCTGGCACCTTGAGGTATTAACGGGGCATGGCCAATGTTTTCTGGGTCGGCCTCCCATCAAACGAGGTCATCGCAGAGTGACAGCCTGATATGCCTGGGTTGAGATTGACGAATTCTAGAGCCCGTAAGGGCGAGGTCTCCTGGCAAGTCTCCCCAGACCCATCCCAGAACGAAGGTTGTTACCATACAGAAACACACACCTGTGGCATACTCACTGAGTACCTCGCCCGAGACTGCTAGCACACACACGACACACACATCACACACACCACACACACCTGACAACAATCTCAGCACCCCGTAGCCAGTCCTACTCATGTCGGCACCCTGTGACCGCGTGGCTCCTGGGCCCAGTGTGGTGGGCAACCCCACCCAGGTTGGCAGCCGCCTACAATCCCACGGCCGCCCGACCTAAAATGCCTGGAACCAAGCCCAGAGAGCTCCTAGCGATAGCGTGCTCCCCCCGGAGACCACACAGCAATAGCGTTCACACAGCTAATACACGAGGTTTTTGATCTCTATCAAGTTGAGGTCTATTGATTCCATTTGGATTTTAATTTTGCACAATGGGCGAAGCGCCCTCTGCGTTCCGCCAGAGCGCTTCAGAGCCCAATACCCTATTCTAATACTTCACTTGTTTTTTCTACCATTTCATCTTTTCCCTTTAATTGGTCTTTTCGAGGAACAGAAGAGCGGCATTCTTCCCTAGCTACACCAGTGCCCACTTCACTAGAGTATCTCCTTCTGTAGACCAGGCTAGCCCTCAACTCACAGAAATCCAACCGGTGCCTATCCTGATCCGGCCAGAGGAGTGCTATCGACTGAGCAAGTTAAAGCTAGTGCGCCACCACCGCCAGTCTAGATTAATTCTACCGTAAGTATTATCTCCACAACGGCATCGATTTGCCTAGAAGGAGATAGATACGGGTCTGTCCAATGCCCACGTTGAGTACCATTATCTGACGCCTCTGTCCTAACTGCAGCTATGGACGCGCGCGCGCGCTTTCTGAATTCAACTATGCATGCCTCAGAGCTTTCGCTCGGAATCTACATCGAACTGTCTCCAGTTGTTCCTGTGGTCTACAGGTCTGTTTTTTGTGCCAGTACCATGCTGTATTTATAAACTATAGCCCTGTTAGTATAGTTTTGAAGTCTGGTTTAGGTGATCCCCACTGTAGTTGCTTCTTTTTGCCTCAGGGTTGCTTTGGCTCATCAGGGTCTTTTTTTCCATTATGAATTTTTAAGATTTTTTCCAAATATTGTGAAGAAACTCTTGGGGAAATTAATTTGAGAGGTTGCATTGAGCGGAAGATGGTAGAATGGACATTTTTCACTATATTAATATTTTCTAATCCATCAACATGGGAGGTCTTACCATCTTCTTGATATCTTCTTCAATCCCTTCTTCAGGGGTTTTAAAATTTTTGGCAGTGCAGAAGAAACCTCGTTTGGAGCCAGGCACGCCCCACAGCAATCGCGCGCGGTCCTCCCTGTCAGCTCCATGCCGTGTGTGTGTGTGTGTGTGTGTGTGCACGTGTGTGTGTTTCTATAGCTATGTTCCTCTCAGGAACATTGTATTTCCTACACTGTGCCTCTCCTTTAGCCTCTTGATTAATCCTCATTCACCTTAGTATTCCAGGGAGAATGCTAGAGTGCATGGTAGATATAGGCAGGGAAGAAGAGGAAGGAAGGGATGAAGAGAGGGAAAGAAAGCAAGGAAGGAAGGAAAAGAGGAAGGAAGAAGAAAGAAGGAAGAAAGGAAAGACAAAGGAAGGAATAAATAAACCGCAATTTCATATTGTGTAGGAATACGATCTAGACAGACGTGGTATCTCCAAGTCACATAACAGAGTAGGAACAGACTCAGGAATTCTGCTGTCCCATTGGATGGTGGTACATTAACTTTCCTTAGAGAGATCTGAATAAACTCACTAACAATAGCCAAAGCAACAATTCCACCCAAGATCCTAAAATAGCTCTGTCACTCTGAAGTCTCATGCCAGCATGGGTAACAGCCTCTCCATAGCTGCTGAGATGGGGTCCCTCTTCAGGTAGCCTTCTACCGTCTAGCTCCGGAGACCATATAGGTGGGAGGGTTATAAACAGGCATGGGCAGGACAGGTATGAGTGAAAGGCAGGAATCTCAGGTGAGGGGCTAATGAACCTCTCCATACCCTTCTATGGCAGCAGGCCCCACCTTAAGGGTCTCAGGCAGGTAATCAAAGCTGGTCTGATTAATGTGGCATTAGCTGTTATGCTCAGTGGACAACAGTCCACAACAGATGTCGTTTTGCCACTTAAGCTACAGACGCCCCCCCTCCCCCCACTTGCCTTGCTCAGGAAGCCATCCACTGGTGTCTTTGGGCCCACATATAGTCCCTGATCCCAGAAGAGGAGATTATAGCTGTTATCATGTCACAGCCATGGCCCTGCACAGACCAAATACTTCAACTGTGACACCTGATGCCGTATTTGATCAGGGAGAAACAGTGAAGGGTCTTGAGTGAGTCCCGGGTGTGGAAGGGAGGGAGAAAAGGTGCTTTCTCCCAGTTCGCTTAATCCCATGAGACAGGATCTTTCACTGAACCTGGAGCTAGGCCGACAGCCAGGGATCCTCTTGTCGTGTCTCCACTCCACGACCATCCACAGCACCAGTGTCATAGATATGAGGGCCCACACCTGGCTTTTTACAAGGGTGCTGGGGATTCGAACTCAAGTCCTCAGACCCACACAGCAAGCCCTCTTATCCACAATGACATCTCCCCAGCTCACCCTGTTTATTCAAGGCAGCCTTCCCAGGCTCCTCCCATAGCCTGGCAGAACTCCTGGGAGGTTGGGAACGTTTTGATTATTAACACAGCCAAGTAGCTAATTAAAATAATAAATTAGAGAACAACAGAGGGCTGATGGGAACCACATAGGAAGGGGGCATCTCTCAGCAGTAATGCAGGAAAGCTGGGCACGTCGGCTTTTCAAGGTCACCCAGGTAGTATGATGATGGTGACCAGAGCTGTGTCCAAAGGGACTTCTGGGACATGGTGATGGGGAGGGCTCTGCCTGAATCTTGCCCAAGGTGAACGGGGTGGAGATTGCTGTGGTCTTTTTTTTTTTAATTTTTTAAATTTATTTTTGTATGTGTATGAGTGTACTGTCTGCATGTAGGTCTGTGCACCCGTGTCGTTCAATGCCGCGGAGGTCAGAAGAGGGTCTTGGCGGATTCCCCTGGAACTGGAGTTCTCCTGGAATTGGAGTTACAGACGGTTCTTAGCCGCCATGTGGGTGCTGGGGATCGAACCCAGGTCCTCTGCAAGAGCAGTCGGTGCTCTTAACCGCTAGGCTATCATCCAGCCCTGCTGTGGTCTTTTTAGAGATGGGAATGTGACCCTCTCAAGTTGGACTTAATAACAACAATATTAATGATAAAAACAGCAGAGAAGGTCTCAGACCGCACCACACAGTAAGCAGTCAAGTTCAGCTTCGCGAACAAAGTGTCATGTGAATGGTCCTTGCTTCCTTGTCCTTACATAGGTCTTGGCACCAAAACCCTCAAGGCCAGTGCCAGGAAGGGTGGAAGCTGCTCAAAGCAATGGTGCAGGTCTGTTCAGTCCACTGTGGGAAGAGCTGAGCGCCAAGTATGCGCTATCTCTTGTGCTATGGTCCCCAAGAACAAGGTCTGATTCTTACAGTACTTGCATTCCCATTTCACACGTGAAAAAGTGATGTAAGGTGATCTGAGTAGCATCTTAACCTGCTGCAACTGTCAGGACTGCCATCTGACTGGGTGGCTTCAGTGATGGAAATTTACAATCATTTGGAGACTAGAAGCTTAAGAAAGCCAGAAGTGCTGGCTGACTGCACCTCTGGTGGACTCTCTTTCCGGCTTGGTGGCTGCTGTCTTTTTGTTTTGTTTTCACATGGCCCTTCCCTGGCGCTTACGTGTGGTGACCCCTCTCTTCTAAGGCCTCCATGTCTCCTATATTAGAGCCATCCTTAGGACCTCATTAACCTTACTGACCTCCTAAAGGTTTTAACTCCAAATAAGATCACACTGAGAGTCACAGGTTAATGGATGAATCTGGCGAGACTTAATCTGTCCAGGGCATGTGATATTCCATGACTCTGACCTTGATCCCACACTGGAGCCTGAGCCATCCGCACGTGCTCTGTGGCTATGTTAATCCACAAATGATTCAAAGTCACTGTGGGGCAGTGAAGGGCTTGGGGCCACAGAGCACTGTCACCCCATGACGGCTGAGGGGTCACGGAGAGCTCGAGGCTAGCTCTGAGACTTTGGAAATTGCTTCACACTCTGTGAAACGGGGAGGATTAAGCAGTGGAGGGCTGAGCAGAGGCTATGCACAAGAGAAGCTCTAGGACGGCTGGCAGTGCTGCTCACTAATGTGTGCAGAGCACTTCACACCTGCTCGACACATAGCAGGTGCCTCATGAAAATCAGTAAGAGATTGGCGCACGCCTTTAATCCTAGCACTCGGGAGGCAGAGGCAGGCGGATCTTTGTGAGTTCAAGGCCAGCTTGGTCTACAGAGTGAGTTCCAGGACAGCTGGGGCTACAGGGAGACCCAGTCTCAAAAAGACCAGAAAAAAAAAATGAAAATCAGTATGAGATAACATATATAAATTATTGGCCACATGTAAGCCTTTATGATCACCAATACAAAACTTTGGGCAAAGTTAGGTGTGGCAGTTCACATCTGTAAGCCAGGCATTTGGAGTCAGAGGTGCAAAGTCATCTTTGGCTACAGAGTGAGTTTCAGGTTAGTCTGGGCTATAGAGACTGTCACTAAACTAAACTAAACTAAACTGAACTAAAAGCTAAACTACCAAAGACAAAGCAAACCAAACTCTGAGTGAGAGTCTGAACCTGATGGTTCTGGTCCCCATCTATACAGCAGACACAGTAGTGATAGCGACCACAGAGCTGAGTGGAAGGTCCCATGAGATACCCTCTTCAGGGTCTTTCAGTGCTGGGCATCATGACCACCAGGGAGGGAGACCTGCCATGTGGAGCTACCCCCAAGAAGCACTTTGTTCTGGTAGAAGGACTACTGCCTTCCCTCTAGCCAGGGTGCTTTGCCTCTGATCTGTGCAGGCTGCTAGATTTGGGGCATGATGGAGGAAGGTGGAGGGATTGTAAATGGAGGGCTAGAGGATGTGGGAGGACCTTTCCCTGTTGCCCGGCATCAGAGTTCTTTTAGGAAGGGAGATGATGTGGTGAGTGGGAAGTCGGACCATGTGGATAGTGCATGTGGAGAGGGGACGGAAGTGGGGCACGACTGGACTCTGGGGTATGTCTGATCGGGAGGATTGTGTTCTCTGAGCAACACCCCATCCTGGTAAGTTCTACTCAATTGCAGGGACCTGAGCATTGTAAGGGTGTGAGGTGTACTCTGACAGATTCCTCATGTTCATTTCTTTTTAAAATATTTTATTTATTATATGTATTTTATGTGTAGGAGTGTATTGCCTGCATGTACGTAGGTGCATCCATGTCATGCAGTGAGATTCGAATTCCCCTGGAAGTGGAGTTACCAACGTTTGTTAGCTGCCATGTGGGTGCTGGGAATCAAACCTGGGTCCTCTCTAAGAGTAGTCAGTGCTCTTAACCACTGAGCTATCTCTCCAGCCACCCCTCCTCATATCTATTTCTAAGGAATGCCAGTAGACCTGGGAGATAGAAACCCAGGAGTGGGGATTGGAGCTGGAACCTTCCACAGCCTGCTACCTCATGTGAGGCTCAGCTGAGTAGGTCTGGAAGGCTAGTTCCTAGCTAGCTAGGCCCCAGGTACGGCTGCCTTTAACTGGCAGCTAGGACGTCTGGCCAGGAAACTGTCCTGGGTTGGCTGTTCTGGTCCCTCACTGTTGCCCGTCTGCCTGCACTGCAGCCTCTTCCTCATGCCTCCCGTGGACAGGCAGACCATGTCCACTCTAACTGGGTGGTACCCATGAGGCTAGTCACCATGCCTACTACCTACTGCCTCCTGCCTGTGTGGGCCACTGGTCTGAGTCCCTTCTCAGATATTTGGTGTTGAATATCCCACAAGAGCCCTTGGTACTGAATCAGAGACCCTGGGGCCTCACTGGGCTGCTGATCCCTCCTCGTCTGTGTGTAGGGCAGTGGTCCACATGACGTCTTGCTGCGTGTGCCCCCAGTGTCCCCCAGGGTGGCCTGGCACCCCGCTCTGTTGCTCAGCTCAGTGGTGTTTCCCATGCGTCAGGACGTTTCTCCAGCTTTCCACACAGTTCACCTCCTTTGCTGTCCAGCTTCCATTGACCCAAGTCTCTTCCCTCCCTTCTCTGTAGTGGATCTCTTTCTCTGCAGCTCTAAGATACTCCTCACCCTGGTTTTCTGGTGCTTTTTGGGGTTCAGTAACAGCATCCTCCTATCTGAGAACTCCCACATTTAGGGCAACCTGACTCGGCCCTGACCTAAGGAGATGCGTAGCCCCCCTGAGCCTCTCCCATTTATATATTTCTCACCACTAGGAGGTGATGACCCCAAGCCTAGGCATCGGCCTGCCTGGCTCTGGCTCCTACGAGCCACCTGCCCACAGGGCATCCCTGCTCAGACGTCTCCTAGCATCTTCTGTCTTTACGTCTCCACCAGGCCTCATGTGAACTGCTTCTCCTGTGGTGTCCTGTACCAACTGTGAGCCCCAGCATCCACCCAGGAGCTGTGGACCCAGATCTTCTTCCTTCTCAGGCACTCAGTTATCACATGCCCTGACCACTGTTATCACATGACCTGACCACCGTTATCACATGACCTGACCACCGTTATCACATGACCTGACCACCGTTACTACCCAGCCCCTAGCCTCTCTCCAAGTACTTCCATACCACTCTAGGGGTCAGCACCATCTCTCATCCTGGTCAGTGCCAAGGCTGAGGGTGCCTGGGGGACAAAGAGAGCGGAACACTGAATTGTGTCCCTCAAAGGCATGCCGAGATCCCACTCTGGTGCCTGCGATGGGGACCTCATTTGGAAATAAGGCCTCGGCAGATTCAATCAGTTTAGGATGATGTTATGAGGGCAGGCTGCTGGCCTTACTAAGAGACAAAGGTGCTATGGGATGACTGAGACACAGGGGACGAGGGTGTGAGGGTGTGAGGACAGCAGAAGGGAAGGAGGTGGGGTCACCAGCTACCTCTGGGAGACGGGAAAGGGGAGGGAGGAAGGGAGGGGGCCCGGCTCTGCTGACAGTTTCACGATGGGCATCTAGGCTGTGGAAAATTTCTGCCGGATAATGCTGGATTGTGGTACTTTGTTCTGGTTGCCCTAGGAAACCAATGTAGTAAGACATGGGGACATACACACACACACACACACACACACACACACTATATATATA
>VZQC01012819.1:396609-418480 GCA_009823505.1 Rhizomys pruinosus
ATATATATATATATATATATATATATATGAAATGGGAGAGTGAGGGATTATCTATAGTGGGCACAAGAGGCATTTATGATTAGAAAAAACAGTCTTGAAATGTTTGACCCAGGTGTTGTGGTTCACGTGCGTCATCCAAGCACTTGGGGAGCTGACGGAAAAGGATTACCTTAAGTTCAAGGATGAAGACAGCTTGGGTTACAGAGTTAGACTGTGTGTGAAAAAGAAGGAAGGAAGGAAGGAAGGAAGGAAGAGAGGGAAGGAGGAAGGAAGGAAGGAAGGGAGGGAGGAAGGAAGGGAGGGAGGGAGGGAGGGAGGAAGGAAGGAAGGAAGGAATGGAGGGAGGAAGGAAGGGAGGAAGGAAGGAAGGGAGGGAGGGACGGAGGGAGGAAGGAAGGAAGGGAGGGAGGAAACAAGAAGCAAAATCCAAAGAACCAAAATAGGGGCTGGAGAGAAGACTCAACCGTTAAGAACACTTGCTGTTTTTCTAGAGGGCATGGGTTCGAGTCCCAGCACCCACGTGGCGGCTAACAACTGTCCATTGCTCTCGTTCCAGGGGATCTGATGCTCTCTTCTGGCCTCTGTGGACATGTATCACATGGTACACTTGCAGCTGTGCAGGCAAAACATACATACTACTACTACTAGTAGTACTGCTACTACTACTACTACTACTACTACTAATCCTCAAAGGACCAAAGAAGGAAGGAAGGAGTGAGGGTGAAAGGGAGGGAGGGAAGAAGGAATAAAACAAAGGGAGAAACGCACACTCAGCACAAATTTGAAATACCCTAAGTGATTCACCTGAAGGTCAAACCTGTCTACACCCGCAGCCTATTCATTCCTTATTCACAGGGTTTAACTATGCAGGATCTGAAGTCTTGGGCCCTTCCAGTTCCAAGAAACCCTTGCTCAGGAAGATCAAAGTGGCAGTTATTTTATTGTTTGTTCTCTCAGGAACTTTGTGAAAACACATTTAGGGAAACAATTGTTCGTCTTTTTCACAGATAGTATCTGCTGCAGTCACCTTTCCCAGACTCGTCAAAACCTGCCCCCAGCTGCTGTCTTAGCAGGAAGAGCTTGGATGCTCTCTGCCTTTTCCAGGCACTCTGACTCTTGGCAGGGGAGATGTCCCTAACCTGTTACCTTGCTCTGCCTCCACAGGATGCTGCTTAGAGGGATTTCAGGCTTTTTACATCTACTACACTCATAACAGTACATGTGCTGCATGCAAGCCCTAGAGGCTGGAGATGATCTAACCATGGAGGGGACACAGACTCAGGGAACTTAAACAGCTCTGGGACCAGGGCACCCACAGATGGCAGAGTCCCTGCTGACTGCAAACCTACTGCCTTAGTCATCTCCTTCTTTCCCCCAGTGCAAAACACATTCAAACCACAAGCAGACACGATTGTGGTAGCAAGCATCTGTAATCCCTGCACTGGGAAGTCGAGGCAGGAGGATTACCAGACCCAGACTAGGGAAACTCTGTCTTGATAATCTAAATGAAATAAAGAAAATAAAATAAAATACCAGCCCCTACCACCACAGCAGGTCATCTAGAGACTGATGGTGTTCCATTCCTAATTAGCCAGCCAATATCTCTGAGGACAGAGGCCACGTTATTGTGGAAAACCTGTGTCACAGTATAGCTCTGAGACTATGACCAGCCAGCGGGCTTCAGTGGCAAGGGGGACGTTATTTCAGCAGTCACGTTTGCATGGGCCTGGTGGGATGGTGTCAGGGAAGACAGATGGGGCTGTCCACAGGGCTGATGGGTCCGCATGGATGTGATATGGTGAAGCCTAGCGCCATGTTCCTTCCTCCTTCTTAGCTAGGGCAGAGCTGGCTCTGAAGATGGGCGCCTACATGGCCTTTGACTTGCGAGAAACCAACCTTGGCTCAGTGACTCAAAAACAAGGGTGGCCAGACTCTGCGTGGGGGTGGGGTGGGGGGGAGGGACAACCTGTAGCCTCCACTTACCCAGAAGAAGAAGTTGAAGATGAAGAGCAGGTACTTGAGGTGGGCCAGCAGCCAGTCCTCCTGTTCCGTCTTGTAGTGTGCCATGGTGGCTGGGCCTGCAGGGGAAACAAACATGGCGTGCGGGGACACCACAGAGCCCCTTGGCCTGGTCCTCCCCGCCCCCAGAACTGCTAAGGTTCCTCCAGCTGGTATGTATGAGCAGGTTTGAGGTGGTGGATGTGCAATTTGGACCCCAAATCAAGGAAATACAACCTAATACAGGGCAGCCTAAGTAGAATTTTCTAGACTTTTGATCTCTGTTTTGTCCTTGTGACACAGCGCTAACCAACAGGTGTCCAGACTTCTTAATTTCTTTCCCACCTCACCTGTATTGCAGGACATGTTTTCCTGTCACATACACACACGTTTTCCTGCCACACACATGCACACGTTTTCCTGCCACACACATGCACACATGTTTTCCTGCCACACACATGCACACATTTTCCTGTCACACACATGCACACGTTTTCCTGCCACACACATGCACACGTTTTCCTGTCACACACATGCACACGTTTTCCTGCCACACACATGCACACGTTTTCCTGTCACACACATGCACACATGTTTTCCTGTCACACACATGCACACATGTTTACACATGCTCATATCCTTGGCACAGCTGTTTTGAGATGCAAATCTGAACAGGGCTTCTGCATGCATAAGCTGTGCGTAAGCCTATGTGCTAGGAAGGACTTCAGGATTTCCTGTGCAGGCCACCCTGCCTGTCCCTGACTCCCTGGCTTCCAGCAGAGGAAGACCCTGCAGGCTGACTTTTGAGTTCAAATTCCCACCGTGTGCTGTGGGCAAAATGCTGCCCTTCAACCCCAGGATTCACAGCAGAGGATGCTATAGACAGCTCCACCAGAGGACCTTCAGCGAGATCAGTGAGATCGCCCCTGTTGACGGTCTAGCATGGTGACATATGCTCAGCCCCCAGCTCAACTCCCCAAGTGTCCTCTCTCTGTCCCAACACTGTCTTGTCCTGACCCTTGGATGGACAGCCTTGGAATTATGACATCACTGGGGATGAAGGCCTGGGGTGCTGGTCCTCTTGCTTCTCAGCAGTTGTATTATATTTCAGTGGGCTGAGTCCTGAGCTGTTGGCACAACCAACCCTGGGGGAAGCTGGTCCCTATCTAGGGATCCTCTCTGTATTTCAGAACTGTCTCTTCTCTTTGCTTCCTGGGTCAAGGCTAGGTAACTTCCTCTGAAGCTCTTTGTCTTTTGTTTTAGACTCCTGGGTTTCAGGAAAGTGGAGGAAAGGAGAGAGGAGGGGCTCTGTGGTCCTCGCCACTGGAATTTTCATTCAAAGACTTCAAAGAGAGGAATTTAAGACCTGGAGTCTTCTTGTTTAAAAAAAGACAAAATCTATTCTTCTCTAATTTAGGCTGAGAGGCAGGGTAGTGGGAAAAGTCCAGAAAGAAAAAGGAAGCTTGGAAAATGGTGATGTTGGTGTAGCCTAGACACCAGGGCGTGAGAACAGCCACAGGGACCCCCCAGCGGGGGTCAGCAACTATCAGTCAGCTCTCTGCTGGACCAGCTAGTTTCTTTCTCTTTCCAGGTCTCCCAGCTGGGATCCCCTCCCCCAAACCCCCACCCCAGACTCAACCACTGAAAGGGCCTGTTAAACCCACTCCATCCAAAGTCAGGACCCAGTTAAGAATACTACTTTTTTTTCTCCTTCCTTCCTTCCTTCCTTCCTTCCTTCCTTCCTTCCTTCCTTCCTTCCTTCCTTCCTTTTGATAGGGCCTCCCTATAGCTCCAGCTGGCTTAGAACTTGCTATGTAGACTAGGCTGGCCTCGATCTCACAAGTTTTCCTTGCCTCTGCCTCTCCAGTGCTGGAATTAAAAGCATGTGCCCCCACAGGACCCCAAAGTGCATTCTTAGAAAGCACTTCAAGGGAAGAGAATTTAACAATCAAGAAACTCTAAAAGTGAACCTTCAGTTGTTAGCACTAGAGATAGAAGAAGCACATAGTTTCAGGAGTAGGGGAAGCCTGTGGCATTGATTAATGGTCTACAGAAGGAATCAAAGAATGAACACACTAGAGTTAAGACAGTTTAAGTTGTTTTGAGGTAGGGTCTCACTATGTAGCCCAGGCTAGCCTAGAAGTCACAATATCCTTCTTGCCTCAGTCTCCTAGGTGCTGGAGATTACCAGTGTGTATAAACGATTTTTTTCTAAAGCCACATGGCTGTCCCCCTACCCCTATAATACCCCACCATATGTAGGGCCTTATGCTGAGGGGGGTGCGCATTCTAGTTTGGAGCCAGACACATACATCTGAAAGCTAGCTCTATTTCCCAGCTGTGGGACCTTGAGTAAATTATCTAACCTCTCTGCGCAGTATCACAAAATGAGGAGGCTCTGCTGAATGTCTGGGGGAGACAGCAAGGGAGGCTGGTATGTTTGTTCTATGCCTTTGGAACAGAGTCTTATAGTTTCAGCTGGAGGCCATGCCACCTGGAGCAGGTTGACATTTCTCAGCCTCTCTTTCTGGGAGACATGGACAGGATTACCTGCCAAGAGGTAATCAGTGTGTGAGCAGGGAGGGGGGTGATCGGCTTCTTTGGGGTGTCATTTCCCACGTGTGTGGGGAGAATGTGGATCAATTCTCGGGGGTCCATGAGGTCAACCTTCTGTCACCTTGCCTATGATCTAGCATTCTTTCTGGTTTGTGTCATCAGTATTGAAAAGCATACATGTCAGACTCCTGCGTGATGTGGAATTTGTCAGCCTCTCCTTTAATGCTCCTAATTTTCACCCCATGGAGTGCACATGGAATGGAGTTGTGACACCATTCTGCTGATCAATCCCTTTAGTATTAATAAATACCATTCCTCAACTCTGACAAAATCAGACCTATCCTTAAAGTGAGGTAGGTTGTCCTCTGGTTGACGGATGTTACAGCTGGACCTCCTGCAGCGACTTTGTGCCCCAACCTGGAAACCATAGTTGAAAAGGGCAGTGCAAGGACATGTCCACACAAACCAGTCTCTGATGACTTTGAGGCTGCTGCACCTTGGTGTCTAAGCAACTTGTGTCTCCTTTAAATTGCACGTCTGCACGTGCCCTAACTCAGTGCTGGTCACCTTCCTTCTGATCTGGTTGGGGGAGCAGTGAGGAGCAAGGTGAGCCACATCACATACCAGGGGCTGCAGCTGGGCTGTAAGTCAGAGCCTGACACTGGCGGTGGTCGTGGAGCATGTCTGTGTACTAGAAGACGCCCCCTTGCCCTGCCGTAAGCACATCTATAAGCACATCTGTACACATATATTTGCCTATGAATTTATTATTCACAGGCTACATAGTCATTACGGCTTAAACTGCCTTTGCTGAAGTTCATAATGATTAGAAGGAAAAGTTCTAGTGAGTTCCCCCTATGTCCGGGGTACCACCTATGTCCGGGGTACCACCTATGTCCCCCTCAGAGATGTCGGGGGGGGGTGTGAGTGGAGGGAGCCGTGTCCTGCCCTCTGTGTGAACTCATGCCCTGGAGTGCTACTGGCCCAGGAGTGTTCAGCTGGCTGGTGGTCTCACATTTCCCAGTGTCCTCTGGCAAGGGCACAAATAGGCTGGAAATGTTGACTCTGGCACTGGAGTCCAAAGCAAAGATGCTATCAGGGTGGTGAGCAGGGGACAGGGTCTGGCTGGGCACAGCGGGAGGTCCCCTAAACAGGCTTGTGGGGAGGCCAGAGGCAGAGAGACCTCCCCACCTCCAATCCCTGAGCCTGGGAAGGAGCAAAGACCAGGTCGAAGGAAGCCAAGAGGAAGCTGGTGGGCAGAGGCTAGGAGAGGGGCTTACGGGTGGGGGGCACCCAGCCAGGGAACGAGGGTTCTCGGAGAGGGCTGACCTCAACCCAGAACCATTCTGTGGAAGGCTGTGCCGAATTCTCGGTGCCTGTGGGCGACGGAAACCAGAGGAAACATTTTCTTTTTTTTTTTGTCTTTTTGAGACAGGGTCTCCCCGTAGCCCCAGCTGTCCTGGAACTCACTCTGTAGACCAGGCTGGCCTTTAACTCACAAAGATCTGCCTGCCTCTGCTTCCCAAGTGCTAGGATTAAAGGCGTGGCGGGCTTTAATCCTAGCATTTTCAAAAGGGCCACAGGGAGGGGGAGGCTGGGAGGCGGGGCAGGCGCACTGGCACTGAAGAGTGCCTTGCCTCCACGGAAGGTTCCAGAGCCTCAGTACATCCAGCTCAGCAGGCCCCAGAGGAATAGATGGGGTTGACCCCAGTCACGAGCACTACCCCGCTGTCCTGTCCTCCATTTCTCTGGGTTCTGGTTCTTTCCAGTCAGAGGGTCTCCCCAATCAGAGTGATGGGGGTGGGGGCAAGGAAACGGGAGAGGAGACCTGGTGTTATGGAGTCTCAGCTCCGGCCAGGGCCTTAGATAGTTCCTGCCAGCCAAGCTACTCCATAGTCACCCAGCTTCCAGCTCCCAGCTCCCGGGAGTCAAGCTGAACGGCCTGTGCGTCTTTAATTTCTGCTTGATAGGGCTGGAAGCTGGACACGCTGATCCTTGGGGAGGACCTGTCCCAGGGGGAGGAGTTAAGACGGTGGGGGAAGGCGAGACACCCTGGGGACAAGATTACCATTTTTTTTTTTTTTTTTTTTTTTGGAACTAGGTTGTCCTAGTTTCATTTCTCTTGCTGTGCTAAAATACCCTGGCAAAAAGCAATTTAGAGGAGACAGGAGTTTATTTTGGTTTACAATTCTACGTGATAGCCCATCATTCTGGGGAGGTAAAGGCAGGAACTTCAAACAGCTAGTTACATCACGCCCCTAGTCAAGAGCAGAGAGAAACAAATGTATGCATGCACATTTGCTTATTTTCTTGTGCTCTGCTCCAGTGCAGTTCAGGACACCCAGCCTAGGGGATGTACCGCCTAGAGTAGGCGGGTGCTTCTCACATCAGTCAGCTTAATTAATCAATCCTCCCACATGCACCCTTAGACTAACCCCTCTTCCCAGGTGATTCTAGGCTGGGTCAAGTTAAAGCTAATCACCCCACAGGGTCTTGCTATATAGCCTAGGCTAGCCTGGAACTCACAATCTTCCTAGCTCTACCTCTCCAATACTGGAGTCACAGATGTGTGTCACCATGCCCCTGTTGATAGACCTTTGATGCTGAATCATACAAGCAAGCATGTAGGTAGAAAGGAAAGGTGACTGTCATCCAGGTCCACTTCAGCAAGCTGATGACCTTTCTGCATATCCTTATTTCCCGCCTACCTGAGGCCTCAAGGCTCGGAAGTTCCCAGCCCTGAAGGGGACTGTCTCCAGAATGCCGTGAAAGTGGCCATGGCAGAGGGGGCCACAGGAAAGGATGGGCCCTTCGGAGCCTTGCTATTGGTGGATGCTCACAAGCTGATGGTGGCTGTCCTAGGTAGGGACTCGGCTCAGAGCCCATGGACTGAGCTGGGGCAGGTCCTTGGTCTAGTGGAGTCAGGGACGTTCTTGCGGCATCCCCTTCCCTGGCTGCTGAACCCAGCAGCCCTCTCTGCACTTCCCCAGCCTGTATGGGGCTCACCTGGGAACACACAGTGGCTGACCAGCCGCCTCCAGGACCTGGCTTGCTAACACACAGTGGCTGACCAGCCTCCAGGACCTGGCTCTTTAGGGTTGGGCAAGACTCAGCCAAGGTAACCAATGACCCTGATTTCCTAGGACAGTGGCGTTTCTTGGAAGATAGGGTCTTTGAAGACTGGGACAGCCAGGGCATATCATCTTGCTCAGGGTCTGGGGATACGACTTTGGCTCAGAATCCTGACCGCCACACCCAGGAAGGGTCAGGCATCTCACAGGGGTGGTGGGAATGACACAATGAGGGTGTGTCTCAATGAACTTAATTCAGCAATCCCCCACAGGCACCCATAGACTAACCCAGCGTAGGGAAGGGAGGAATGGAACTGGGATCTAGGGACTGAGGTCACTCATATGGAACAGAACCTCTCAGAAAAGCAAGTGCAGATGCCTGAATGGTGATGTGATATTCGGGACCTTTCCTGAGGGCTGAATGTATAATGTCACCAGCTGTGAGACTTGGGGCTACTGTCTTTCAGCTACAGGCCCTGCCCCCAACCTGCAGCAAAGGGATCTCCAAGAGCCCAGAAGATGAGGGGCCACAGAGTCTAGGCCCAGAGCCCAGGGGTACAAGGGCCACATAGGGTGGCCTGTGGTGGCAAAACAGAGAGCTGATGGGATCCCTGAGTTTGCTCTGTGTGTGTGTGTGTGTGTGTGGTGTGTGTGTGTAAGCCAGAGGACAATGTCAGGTCTCAGATGTGTGTGTGTGTGTGTGTAAGCCAGAGGACAATGTCAGGTCTCAGAACTGTGTGTGTGTGTGTGTGTGTGTGTGTAACCCAGAGGACAATGTCAGGTCTCAGAACTGTGTGTGTGTGTGTGTAACCCAGAGGACAATGTCAGGTCTCAGAACTGTGTGTGTGTGTAACCCAGAGGACAATGTCAGGTCTCAGAACTCGCCTCCCATCTGTTTTTCAAACAGCTCTCTTGTTCACAGCCGCCGATGCCAGGCCAGCCGGCCTTCCAGCTTGCAGCGATTTCCCGTCTCTGCCTCAGATCTCACGGTAGACACAGTGGTATTATAGACACATGCTGCTTTACCTGCCTGTTTTTACAAAGGTTCTGGGGATCTAAACTCATGTCATCAGGCTTGCGTTTATCTTCTGAGCCATATTCCCAGCCCTTTCTGCTTTTATGAGAACTGAAACCAAGTCCTGGGTAACAAAGGGATCCAGAGGTAGCACTGGCTCTCTGGCCTATGGAAGGCCTCGTCCCGCACAGGCTTTGGCTTCCATTTCTCCTCCGTAGATGACACTATGCTAAGTAGAGAGGCCTGTGTGCACTGGGCAATTTAATGTTCAGTTCCATGGTGGGATTACCCAGCATGAGCCCAGTGTGTCCTGACTTGCCCTCTGCATCTCTAATTTGGTGTCTTGCAGATTCCTTTAGCTTGGTGGTCTCATGTGAGAGAGCTGGGAACAAGGCTGTCTACCCTAAAAAACAGACTGCAGCTGGGTCTATAGGAGGTGGCAAGGCCCAGAGCCATGGTGACCCTGTACAAAGGTTCCGGCTGTTCATGGAACTTTGCGGATGGAACCATGCCATTTCTTCCTGGCTGCCTGAGTTTAAGGTCAGGGACCCTGTAGCTGTGAGGAACACAGAGAGGAACGTACTTAGTCTCTAGGGAGACACCTACTTCATGTGTTAGTGTTATGGACTGCATGCACGTGGATAAATGCGGGCCACTGTTTGGGATAAAACTAAGGGTTGATCCTAACTATAGAGTTGTGTGGATGTTGCTGTAGGTGGACCTTGAATTAAGATCCTGCACTAAGAATTCACTTTATGCCTGGAGCGATGTTTTTCTAAGTATGGGACCATATTTTTTTGGTCTCATTTGCAGCACTAATATGTATTAGATACAGCAGTCTAGACTCACTCCTGTTTAGCCATGTGCTTCCCTTAGGCTCCATATGAATATACAACACACACACACACACACACACATGCACACACACGCACACACACACGCGCACACACACACACATGCACACACACACACGCACACACAGAATCTCCTTAGGTTCTGTCTGCCGTCACCTTCTGCTCAACAGTTCTTACAACTATTCCCCCTCCCCCACCCCCCTCCGTCCACCCTTCTCTTCCTCTTTTTCTTTCCTTTTCTTCCTCTCTCTCTCTCTTTCTCTCTCTCCCTCCCTCCCAAATTGTAGTTTGACCTATGAGAACTTCCCAGTACATATGACAAGAGTCATGAACTAACACTGCAACGGCACTAGTCATCAGCAATAACACCAGTTGTCACTTGCTAGACTGTGACCCTTGGCAAGTCAAGTGACCTCTGGGGCTTCAGCGTCACTGTAAACTGGAGATGAAGACAGGCCAGCTCTGTCTCCTTTAGGATGGTTTTAGGGATCAGATAGGCTGGGGAATTTGCAAGAACTATGTGTGCTGAACTGTTCAAGGTAGGACTGAACCCTGCTCTCTAAGGCCTTCCTGAATGAAGGATGGTGGAATGCAGGTGTTTGTGAGCTTGGAGTTGCTGTGACAAAATACCAGAGAGAAATAAACTTAAAGGAGACAAGGTTCATTTTGGCTCGTGTTTCAGTGCACGGCTGCTGGGTTCTGTCATCATGGGCCCTCAATGACTTAACTTGTTTATAAAATATTTTATTATTTTTATTTTATGTGTATGAGTGTATTGCCTGCATATGTGTAATAGCAACTGTATCATGCAATGCCTGAGTAGGTCAGAAGAGGGCATTGGATTCTCCTGGTAGTGGAGTTATGGATGATTGTTAGCTGCCAACAAGGTGCTGGGAACTGAACCCTGGTCCTCTCCAAGAACAGCCAGTGCTGCTCTTAAGTCATCTCTCCAGCCCCCGACCCAACTTTCTTACACTAGACCCCATCTCACCACCTTCCAATACCACCCTGGGGGTGGGCAAGACTTCAACACATGGGTCTGTGAGGAACACACTTGGTCCAACTATAACATTGAGGTAACCTTGAGTAACATGTTAGCTGAAGTCCCTGTGTCCGTCCGGTAGCTGGGAATCCAGTCCAGGTCTTGTCTACCCAAGCCCACCTTGCTTGCTAGTGCTGGTACCCAGATGGTCCCAAAACAGACTCTGCCCCCAGGTGATCATCAAGAATTCACTTGTAGAACATCAAGCCCTTAATTTAACAAAGTAGATTGGTATGGGCAGGAAGCTCATTTGAAAAGAAATGGGAAAGATGGCGGCCTCAAGCTGGCAGCAGGCAATACCCAGGCACCCTCAGGGCAGGGCTCCAGCAGGTGGAACCTGCGTGGCCTTGGCCATCACAGCTGGCATGAGGTCATCAAGTCCAGATGGCCACACCTGTCTTGGTGTTTATATTGCCTCTCCCAAAGCCTCCACTTGCTCTGTGAGGCTGAGACACTGCTCTTCCACTGAGGAACTACAGGAACGACTTTCACCACTCGGTGAATGTGCTGAGATGTCTCAGGAGAACTCTTGAACTCTTCGAGAGTTACGTAGATATTCCTCACCCGTCTCCCGTTCCCCAGCACAGTAGAACCAAAGACAGTGACGAGAGAAGCACACCTCACACCTGGCTTCTATGACCCACACCATGTTGCGCTTGCATGGAGGGCTTAGTACGGACAGGGCTTCCTGGGACAATCCTGCCCAGGCCAGTCCAGGCTAGTCCAGGCTAGCCCGGGCCAGCCCTGCCACCTGTTCCCCGAGTGTTCTTTGTGTTCCCTGCAGCATCCTCTTTCTTATGTTTCAGTTCTACCCTCCGATGAGAAACTCACAGCTACGTCCACCACATGTGAAGGTAGATGGTTTCCCTGCCCCAGGCTCAGCTCTGGGAACACTGGACCACCACTGAAAAGCTGCTCAGAGCAGGGTGAAGTTGCAGGTGACCTATTTTTGATGCACTCGGGATCTGTAAGATGAAGAGCAGTGGCAGCAGGCAGGCCTGGCAGGTCTTTTGGAAAATGACCCTGAGGAGACCTCTGGGAGCGGGACATCTCCGCAGGTGGGAAACACGTCTGGGCATGCGCAGCACTTCCTGGGGGATTCAGACCATCGTGGTTGGTCGCATCACATCCACAACGAGGAAACAGGAAGAGAGCTGAATGCTGGTGCTTGGCCAGCTTCCACGTCCTCCTCGCTTCCTTTTTATTCAGTCTAGGAGATGATGGTTAATCCCGCATTCAGGGTGGGTCTTCCCTCACGGTTATATCCCTCTGGAAACCCCTCACAGACATGCCCAGAGGTGTGTCTCCCAGGTGATTCCAAATCCAGTCAAGTTGAAAATGAAGATGAACCGTCACAACAGAAACTTCTCCCACTCACTACTAAGGTCTGAGACTTCATCCAGCCCTCTGTGGCCTTGTGTTCAGCAATGTACTCTTCCCAAAGCCACTTCTAATTGTCATGGCCACAGGTGGCTTTCAAACTTCTGCTTTATGTCTGCTACAAGTCGAACACTAATCACATTTTCCTTTTCTTATTCCTTTTTTTTCTGATGGTGGTGCTGGGAATGGACCCCAGAGCTTTGTGAATGCTGGGCATGGTGTGTAAGCCACCGAGCCCCAACCCTGACCATACCTTCCTTCTGAAGCACCCCATCTGGCTTCATGACCCATTTTCTCCTGGTCCTTCCAATGTGCCTTAATTGTGTACCTCCTGTACACCTTCCAGTGTGCCTTAATTGTGTACCTCCTGTACACCTCCAGTGTGTCTTAATTGTGTACCTCCTGTACACCATCCAGTGTGCCTTAATTGTGTACCTCCTGTACACCTTCCAGTGTGCCTTAATTGTGTACCTCCTGTACACCTTCCAGTGTGCCTTAATTGTGTACCTCCTGTACACCTCCAGTGTGTCTTAATTGTGTACCTCCTGTACACCATCCAGTGTGCCTTAATTGTGTACCTCCTGTACACCTTCCAGTGTGCCTTAATTGTGTACCTCCTGTACACCTTCCAGTGTGCCTTAATTGTGTACCTCCTGTACACCTCCAGTGTGCCTTAATTGTGTACCTCCTGTACACCTTCCAGTGTGCCTTAATTGTGTACCTCCTGTACACCTTCCAGTGTGCCTTAATTGTGTACCTCCTGTACACCTTCCAGTGTGCCTTAATTGTGTACCTCCTGTACACCTTCCAGTGTGCCTTAATTGTGTACCTCCTGTACACCTTCCAGTGTGCCTTAATTGTGTACCTCCTGTACACCTTCCAGTGTGCCTTAATTGTGTACCTCCTGTACACCTTCCAGTGTGCCTTAATTGTGTACCTCCTGTACACCTTCCAGTGTGCCTTAATTGTGTACCTCCTGTACACCTTCCAGTGTGCCTTAATTGTGTACCTCCTGTACACCTTCCAGTGTGCCTTAATTGTGTACCTCCTGTACACCTTCCAGTGTGCCTTAATTGTGTACCTCCTGTACACCTTCCAGTGTGCCTTAATTGTGTACCTCCTGTACACCTTCCAGTGTGCCTTAATTGTGTACCTCCTGTACACCTTCCAGTGTGCCTTAATTGTGTACCTCCTGTACACCTTCCAGTGTGCCTTAATTGTGTACCTCCTGTACACCTTCCAGTGTGCCTTAATTGTGTACCTCCTGTACACCTTCCAGTGTGCCTTAATTGTGTACCTCCTGTACACCTTCCAGTGTGCCTTAATTGTGTACCTCCTGTACACCTTCCAGTGTGCCTTAATTGTGTACCTCCTGTACACCTTCCAGTGTGCCTTAATTGCCATGGTTTGAACTTGGCCCCAAAGTACAGGAAACTTAATCCTTAGAGCAGCAGAGCAGAGGACCAGATAAGAGGCGATTAGTGGCACTCTCACAGGAGCAGGCTAATTCTCCCAAGTGGGTTTGTAACGGAAGCACAGCGGGGCCCCTCTTCCTCGCCGGCCCTTGCCCTCTCTCGCCTTTCCACCTGTGGCCCCGAGAGGACACAGCATGAAGACCCTCTGCAATATCCAGTGCTGTGCTCTAGAACCTCCTAGCTTCTAGAACCATGAACTAAATACATGTCTGTTTGGAGAAATGTGGGAACAGCTGTCTGCTGGGCTGCAGAGCCCGCTGAGCACCAGCCCCACTCACAGGGCTACACATCCATCTAAAAGGAAGTTGCCGGGACTGGAGAGGTGGCCTAGCGGTTAAGAGCGCTGACCGCTCTTACAGAGGACCCGGGTTCGATCCCCAGCACCCACATGGCGGCCGAGAACCGTCTGAAACTCCTATTCCAGGAGAACTCCAGTTCCAGGGGAATCTGACACCTTCTTCTGAAACTCCTATTCCAGGAGAACTCCAGTTCCAGGGGAATCTGACACCTTCTTCTGACCTCCGTGGCATTGCACGACACGGGTGCACAAACTTGCATGCGGTCAGTACATTCATACACATACAGAAATAAATAAAATTAAATAAAAAAATTAAAAATAAAATAAAATAAAATGAAGTTGCCATCTTTCCCCTAGGCCGTCTCTCAGCAGGGACCTGTCCGACCCGTGTGCCTCCCCTGTCCCACAGTCACCACTGCCCTCCCCCAGATGTGTGTGCTACTTCCCCTGGCAGCCGCCTCAGTCCAAACTTCTCACTGCTCTGCCTCAGCCCCTCCTGTTTTAGCATTGGGTAGTTGGGAATTTGTTTTTCCTTAGATTAACTAATTAGTCTATTAATTCACTGAACATGAATGGTCTCTATATGAGCACATGTGTGCTAGGTTTTAGGAATTTTATTTATTTTTTAAATTTTATTTATTTTCATATGTGTATGAATGTACTGTCTGCATGCAGGTTTGTGCACCCGTGGTTGTGAAATGCCGCGGAGATCAGAAGAGGGTGTCGAATTCTCCTGGAACTGGAGTTAAAGATGGTTTTTAGCCGCCATGTGGGTGCTGGGGATCGAACCCGGGTCCTCTGCAAGAGCAGTCGGCGCTCTTAACCGCTAGGCCATCTCTCCAGCTCCGGTTTTAGGAATTTTAAAAAAAGGTATATAATGAAGTAATCTCTGACCTCCAAACCTTCGGAACTGGCAACAGACAAAATCACCTCATCAGAGTATATTTTCAAGGTCAAAAAAGAGCTTGTGCAGGGGTGCCAAGGAGGGAACTCTGGGCAAAAGTTTAAAGGAGGAGAAGGAGCTAGGTTAAAAAAGTAGGCCCAAGATTTTCCAGAGGTAGGAATTATAGTCTCCACTTAGGATCTTAAATTAAATAGCAGAGGTCTGGGGCCAGGGAATGAGTATTCATGCAAACGAGTTCTAAAAATTCAACCAGGAACCCCGTTATCTATAGGGATCATCAAGTGCATGTGAAGTGAGGTCCTGCTGTTCAATAGACATGGCATCTCTGGGCCCCATGGGAGGGTAGCAGCCAAGGTTAGTCCTTGATTCACAGGACCAAGGAAAGGAGATTCCTCTTGAGGATGCTTGGAAGCCCAGCAACTTCAAGATGGGATGGGGCGAGGGGGCAAGCAGAGGTCCAGGTATCAGGAGTTCCCTTTTCTTGACCAATAAGTGACCAAGGCACTGTCCTTCTCTGTGCCTCGGTCTCCTTATCTGTACCTGAGAAAGTTGGTATTCTAGCAGTACATTATTCCAAAAAGTTTTCCAGCAGACCTTAATACATAAAACTATAGATCAAGTGGAGTTTTGCTGGTGGAAGGGAGATGTTAAGCATCCTTCCGATTAAGCTTCTCTGACCACTGCCTTCATTCCCCTCCAAGCGCTCCAAATGGGGGCCACAACAAATCCCAGCTCTTGGGCCCTGAAGTATGTCGACATCAGCCTTTTAATTCTTTAATGAGTATTATCATTGCACACTTGTCCAAAAAGTTTAAATGACCCAGGGGACAGAGGGGGACTGGCATAGACACACAAGATGCCTTTAGAATTAAAGAGGACTCTGAGGTCATCTGAGAAGCCCTTTCATGTTACAGACAGTCCAGCTGCTGCTGAAATCGCTGGGAATCAACCCCACACTGTTTTCATTGTGATAAAAATCACTTAAGAGAGTTGGAGAGAAGGCTTAGTGGTTAACAGCACTGGTTGCTTGAGTTCGGTTTCCAGTACCCACCAGGCTAAACCATCCATTTAACCCCAGTTCCAAGGGTGAGGCCCTCTTATGGACTCTGAGGGCATTGTATACATGTGGTACAGTTACATACATGCAAACAAAACAAAAAGTCCATGTAATATAAAATTTACCACAGTAACCGTTTTAACATATATAATACAGAGGCATTAAGAACATTCATAATGTCCAGAGCTTTCTTGTCACCCCAGATGGAAACCCCACACCATCAAGATGTCAGTTCTCTGCCTCTCCTCCAGGCTCGGGGAACTTCTAACCTACTTCCTGTCTGTGGATTTCCTTAGCCTGAGTATTTGCAATGCACAGATACATGATATAGTCTTTCTTTTTTTATAATTTTTAAATTTTATTTATTTTTGTATGTGTATGAATGTACTGACTGCATGTAGGTTTGTGCACCTGTGTCGTGCAATGCTGCAGAGGTCAGAAGAGGGTCTCGGATTCCCCTGGAACTGGATTTCTCCTGGAATTAGAGTTACAGACAGTTCTCAGCCGCCATGTGGGTGCTGGGGATTGAACCCGGGTCCTCTGCAAGAGCAGTCGGTGCTCTTAACCACTAGGCTATCTCTCCAATCCCCGATATAGTCTTTCATATCTGGCTTCTCTTACCATTATGTTCTTGGGATGCATCTGCAAAGTGTCCCTGTGTTGTGCTCTCATTCCCTGCCCTGGTGACACTGGGCTGGCGATGGCTCCTGTCTCTCTTCCCTAGCTCCAAAACAGCTCCACGTTAGACTCACACTATTGCCAAGTCTTTCTAGACTCCATACTCAACTGGGGACACTGAGTTGGACTGGCTCTTGGGGGCCTCCAGATCTAAGTCTCTGTGACAAGTATATGGTGGGGACAGCTGCTGGCTGGCTGGCCAGGACAGGATGCTCCACTGAGGTGCAGAGTTCATGTTGCCACATCAGAAGCACGTCTGCCCTACTGTGTACCCACAGCCTACAGCTGGGTACTAACACCCAGCTGGCTAGAAGGGCAGGAAGCTCATTCATGAATACGACAACCTCAGGGGTCAGGCTTAAGCAAATGATATTTAGGTTTTGGGGACTTCCCTAGTTTGGATTACGATTTGGGATAAGACCCACTGGGTTGGTATCTCTGTTTGTGGGAGTCAGAAGGGGTACAAGGCACAGGCTCCTGGAAGCCATCTAAAGGATGTGGAGCCACTTCGGGTCTCAAATCAAAGATGGCCTTAGTCCTCAGATTCAGTCTGAACTAAAGGCTTGACCCAGAGACCTTGCCATACTGCTGTCTCCGCCCCAAGAAGGGTTCCTGGAAGAAGAGCTCTCTCCCCAGGTCCACAGCTGCAGCTTCTTCTGTGTATCCTTCCTAAGAGCTGATATGAACCTGCAAACAGCTCTCCTGGGCTTCAGAGAAGAGGTCCTCTGTGAAATGGGGGGCTCAATACTGTCCTCAGTAAAGAGGAGGTGGGCTCCCCTAACCCACTACGCTGCCCCATCCTGCTGTCAGGAAGAGTTCCCTGGAAGGGTGGGCCTAACCAAGAGCCTGGTTCCTAGATGTCTAGTCACAAAGCTTGGACAGACACCTACATGGAGGGGAAATAGGACTCTCAGCAGGTCATCTAACCTGTTCCAGGCAGCCTGAGCCAGCCCAGTGGGGATGAGGATGCAGGTCACCAGTAGCTGAGCCCAAGTCTAAAGCATGCAACTGCAGACTGGCTGTCAGCAGCAGCAAAAAGAGGCCCTGGCAGTTCTTACTGTCTCTGTATACTATGGGATAGAAGAACTTTCATCCTGTGTACTTCATTTTCTGCTCCAGTGTAGCCACAGCCTACCGACTGGGAATTAGACAGGCTCATAGTCCCTTGCAGGTGGTGGGAATTAGGGATAAGTGTCCCAATGACACAGAAACACACCTCCCTTTCCAGACAGGGGACTTGTGCAATTTCTCATTTGTTTTCCAGGTATCGCCTGTCTTCTGTCTGGAACAAGACACCATGGCTTAGAGATAAGTCTCATGGACCATTTCTTCCCAGGAGTTATAAGTTTATAAGTTGGGTATATGAGCGGGACCCTGCAATCATGTGAAAAATGTTACCATTCATTGTTGGGGCTCCACAGGATTCCATAGACTCGAGGGGGTTGATGGCTCCCTCATACAACAGGGCTAAGAGCCACTGATACTCTTTGCCCTTTGGGAGCGGGTCAGACAAGGTGCGAACTACACATCCACAAGAGGAGGGCCACATCCCAGGCACAGGCTGAGATCTGGGCGTTTGAAAGCTGCCCCCCAGTGGCTGGGCTGGAGATGTAGCCAGGGGTCCCAGCGTCCTTGCCTCTTGGCTCAGTTTTCTGTCTCCCCACCACACAGACTAGTAAGTTGAAGTGTCTCTGTGTGTGCAAAGGTAGAACAGGGAACAGCTGTTTGTCCACATTTAAATTTTTGAGCATTCACTTTGGAACTTGGTTCTAAATGTTCTAGGTTTAAGTGTAGAAGGTGGCGCGATTCACAAGCGCCAGTCTGGAAGCTGTTAAGCTTCCTGATACATAAACCACGCTGTTTCAGCTCAGGTCAGTGGAAAGGTATTTTCTAGGGACTTAGTAACTTCCTTGGAAAGTATTAGAATCTACTTCTTAAAGATAAACCAGAGACACAGATTCTTGTCTTTTAAAAAGATATTTGACCTTTCTGGGCAAGGAAATAGTGTATTCGCATGGCCGCTGGCCAACAACACCCACGCTGTTATCCCAACTCTGCCCCCTAAAAGAAGGAAGAACTTCAGTTCTGTGAGTTTTAGGGGGAGGAGTTGGTTTCAGAACCCTCGCTGCTGCACAAACTGGCCTGTTGATCAGCACCATCGTCATCTCCTCGTCACTACTATCCATTGTTTCCCAGGCAGAGAAAGAATCTTAATCAAACCGCTTCTATATTTTGTGCAGAAAGATACAGAGAGTAGATGGTAGATTCTGCTTCTCCGTCCTCAAGTGCATCCAATCCAAGGAAAGCTGGGAGCCAAACCTCTGTCCCTGGCTCTTGGTCTAGAGTCCCTGCTCTGGGGAACTAAAGACTTCCAGTGCTGTCCCCAGCTGTCCTGTCTCTGAGCTCTCATTATCTTACATAGGCAAGGCTGACAATATTGGGACATTGGAGCCCTGAGAACCCAGGGCTTCAGAGGTGGGGTGGAGCTGCTCAGGGAGGACTCACTGCAGTTGACGGGGACAACAGGAGAGAATACTGACACACATGGCCCTGACTGCTCATTTCGAAATGAGGAAGAGTTTGAGGCCCTAGCCTGCTCTGTTGTAGCAACTGTAGTCTAGACGACTAGGACAGGGTCTTTTTCTCCTCTCTTGTTCCATGTATCTTTGGCTCTTGAATTCCTTCTAGGAAGGGCACATCATCAATCCAGCCTTGGATGGGGTGGGCTCATTCCTGACAAGGGCACACAGGAAATTGAGCACGGACTGGGAGAGCTGGGAACAAGAGCTCTGTGTGTTTATGAGTTGAGTGATTGAGATTTTTTTTTTTTTTTTTTTTGTCTTTTCGAGACAAGGTCTCCCTGTAGCCCCAGGTGTTCTGGAACTCACTCTGTAGACCAGGCTGGCTTTGAACTCACACAGATCCGCCTGCCTCTGCCTCCCAAGTGCTAGGATTAAAGGCGTGTGCTACCACGCCCGGCTGTGATTGAGATTTTTTTACAATGTCAGGTCACGCCTGGTAACAGATAAGCTTCCCTTCCTGCACTCTAGGTTTGAATCTCAGCTCTGCCATCTATCAGTCGTGGGACTGAGAGATGTTCTTTAACCTTTCTGTGTCTCAATGGACACATTTGTAAATTGGGGATAACAGTGGCTTTGAACGCTAGGCCTGGTAATGCGCAGTCTATGAGACAGATCACAATTCCAGCACTCAGGAGGCCAAGGCAGGAGGATTGTGTGTTCATGGGTTCCTTAGGAAGATCTTGACTCAAAAACCAAAACACTAAAACAGCAAACTAGTTGATTAAACAAACACTGATTTTGTACAGTTATGAAGATTACAGAAAATAAAATATCCCCACATGATGGCTGGTACATGGTAGGCCCTTAACTCTTAATTCCTAACATCTCCTTAGATATGCTTCCAATGCAGTATTGTTGGAGGGCAGGAAATCAGGGCAAAGTACCCTGTGGGAGTCTGTCCTTCCTAAAAACCAGAGTCTCCCCAGCAGTCCATAGTTCAACTTCCTCACTTCCCAGGCAGAATTTAAAGGTTGTATTTGAATCCCTGCATTGACTAAACCAGTACCTTCCACAGTTAGTTTACTAAAAGATTAACATATTATATGGTCATGAAAAATAGAGCCCACAGCTAAAATGATAACAGGTCATTTGGGGGAGGAATCCATTGCTCTAGGCGGTGGTAGTGTGATTCCACTCCCAAGTTGTGGTTCACTTTAGTTCCCCTTCTCAGGCCCAGGTTTCCTGTGAGATACTAATCATGGTTATCTCCAGGGCAGACCCCAGGCTTTTTTCCTCTTTGTCACCTTTCTTCTGCTCTCTCAATGGAACCCACCAGTGAGGCCTCAGAGGCCTGTTCTGAGAATCGGCTAGAACACAGATGGCAGGGCCCACCGGACGTGAGTCATCAGTTCTGAATGGGGCCCCAGACTTTGCACCCCCAACAGACTGCGCTCACTCTACTGCTGTGCCCCTGATCGCACTTAGGGACGTGCTACCTCGCCTTAGGAACATGACCTTCACCATCACGTGTGCACTAGACCATCCTGAGGCAGAAAAGTCAATTTCCGGGCATCGGTCAGGTGGATTAAATTAGGATCTCAGAGGGCAATGCAAAGCTAGAGACGTAGCTTTGGCCTCATTTGGAGATCAAATACCGCAGGTTGAGTTGGATAGACGGGTCAGCCAGCCTTCTTTGTGAAGGACTAGTTTTGGTACTCAGATTTATGCACCATATACAGCTTCTGCTGCAGATCTTCTGTTTTCCTTCTGCTTCAATCCTTTAAATATGTGAAAGTGATTTTTAGCATACAGGTAGTAAGAAAAGAGTTTGTGGACCCCTGTGACGCATCCGTCAGCCACCCGTCCACCTAATTCAGTGATAAAAACAGCTACTCAAAATGAGCAGGTTTTAGATGACAAATGAGAAATCAGGAAGAATGTGGAATAACTTAAAGGGATTACATGGACTCATGGTTTGAATGTAGACTGTCCCCCACAGACTCAGTGTTTGACAACTTAGTCCTTAGCTGGTGGCAATGTTTGGGAGGCTGTGGGAACTTTCGGGCTGGGAGGTGGGTCACTGGGGGTAGACCTCTGATGGTTATAGCCCAGCCCACCCTTGAGCTCTCCACTTCCTGTACGCCCTGGAAGGTGACCAGCATTCCTCTCTTCCTGTAAGTTGTAGCCATCAGGCCACTTTGTCACAATGATGAGAGAAGTAACCAGAACGCACAGGCGTGCGGCATCCCCTTGCTAAACTTGCACTGTTTCTAGCATCAGTGCCTTCCCTAGCCTTGAGAAGGGACTTCCTCCTAGTCGCTCCTCTGCACGCTCTACGTAAACTTGCTTTCTAGAACTCGCGGAGAATTTCAGCCCTCAGTTACCCGTATGGTGAGGTCAGAAAGTGCTCATTGCCTACCTGTATGGACCTTCCTTCCTGCCTCATGCTCTGTCACCCCTCAGGGAAAAGTTCCCATCTTCCGGAGACTTGGCTGTTTTAAGTGTGTATAAAGCACATTGTGCTGCATAGCTTCAGTGTCAGCTTGACACACATGGGTAGAGGGAGCCCCAACTAGGGACCTGCCTCCATCTGGCCATGTCTGTGGGGTATTTTCTTGATTGTTGAGTGATGTTGGAGGGCCCAGCCCATTGTGAACTACGTCACCCCTGGGCAGGTGGTCTTGTGTTATATAAGAAAGCAGGCTGAGCACAGACCAGAGCAGCAAGTCAGTAAGTACCGCTCATCCCTCTGTGGTCTGTGCTCTGGGTTCCTGACCTGAGGCCCTACCTAGACTTTCCTCATGATGAACTGTGACTGGCAGATGTAAGACAAAATAAACTCTTTCCTCCTCAAGTTGGTTTTGGTCAGTGTTTTTTTTTTGGTCTTTTCGAGACAGGGTCTCCCTGTAGCCCCAGCTGTCCTGGAACTCACTCTGTAGACCAGGCTGGCCTTGAACTCACAAAGATCCGCCTGCCTCTGCCTCCCAAGTGCTAGGATTAAAGGCGTGCGCCACCACGCCC